>CAWUFW010012301.1:0-551502 GCA_963921515.1 Calotriton arnoldi | reverse complement strand
ACAGCTAGGCACTTGCCAAAAAAGGGTCATTTTTCACTGCGAAATTGAGGTGTGACCACGTTGCGCTTTGCGCCGTTTCCTGTCGCAGGCACTAGGCCGACCCACACAAGTGAGGTACCATTTTTCTCGGAAGACTTTGGGGAACGCGGGTGGGTGGAAATTTGTGGATCCACGCAGATTCCAGAACTTTCCACCACAGAAATGTGGGGAAAATGTGGTTTTTTTGATAATTTTTAGGTTTGCAAGGGATTCTGGGTAACAGAACCTGGTGGGAGGCAGTCCAGTCACCCCATCCTGGATTCCCTGGGTGTCTAGTTTTCAAAAATGTATAGGTTTGCTAGGTTTCCCTAGGTGCCGGCAGAGCTAGGGTTCAAAAACTACAGCTAGGCACTTTGCCAAAAAGGGTCATTTTTCACTGCGAAATTGAGGTGTGACCACGTTGCGTTTTGCACAGTTTCCTGTCGCAGGCACTAGGACGACCCACACAAGTGAGGTACCATTTTTCTCGTAAGACTTTGGGGAACGCGGGGTGGGTGGAAATTTGTGGATCCATGCAGATTCCAGAACTTTCCACCACAGAAATGTGGGGAAAATGTGTTTTTTTGACAATTTTTATGTTTGCAAGGGATTCTGGGTAACAGAACCTGGTGGGAGGCAGTCAAGTCACCCCATCCTGGATTCCCTGGGTGTCTAGTTTTCAAAAATGTATAGGTTTGCTAGGTTTCCCTAGGTGCCGGCAGAGCTAGGGTTCAAAAACTACACCTAGGCACTTTGCAAAAAAAGGGTAATTTTTCATTGTGAAAATGTGGTACGTCCACGTTGCATTTTGAGCCATTTCCTGTTGTGGGCACAAGGGCTACCCACACAAGTGAGGTACCATTTTTATCGGGAGTCTTAGGGTAACACAGAATTGTAGAGCAACTGTTATTACCTATTGACTTTCGATGCATTTCTGCCTTCCAAATGAAAGACAATGTGTAAAAAATAAGTCATTTTGAAAAATGACCTATAATTCTCATGCTAGTATGGGTACTCCCAATTTCGGAAATGTGCAAATATCTACTGTTTCTAAAATCTACATTTTGTTACCATTTCAGAAATACATAGGTGTCTTTCATAACAATTTTTCCATGTATACATTTTCCCAAAATAATTGCTATATACCCGGTACATAATAAAAACCATTGCAAGATGCTGCTCAATTATTGGCTCTGGGTTCGTCGGGTTCTTGGTGAACCTACAAGTCCTATATATCCCCACAACCAGAAAGGTCCAGCGGATATAACGGTATATTGCCTTCAAATAGCTGTCATAATTAGAAGAAGTTACAGGTGAAAACGTTGACACAAATGGCTGTTTTTTTCAACTAATTTTCAATTTTTCCTTTATTTAACTGTTAGTTTCTATAAGGAAAACTTTAAGCATCTACACAAATGACCCCTTGCTGAATTCAGAATTTTGTCTACTTTTCAGAAATGTATGGCTTTCCAGGATCCATTATTGGTTTCATACCCATTTCTACCATTAACTGGAAGGAGGTTGAAAGCACAAAAAATAGCAAAAATAGGCTATGTCCCAGAAAAATGCCAAAACTGTGTAAAAAAGTTGGTTTTCTGACAAAAGTCTGCTTGTCCCTGAAAGCTGGGAAAATGGTGATTTCATCCCCACAACCCCTTTTTGATGCCATTTGCAGGGAAAAATCAAGACGCTTTCATCTGTAGCCCTTTTTTCGCATTTTTCCCCCAAAAACAAAATTTAGCTGTATTTTGACTAATTTCTGTGTCCCTCCAGGGGAATCCACAAACCCTGGGTACCTTTACAATCCCCATGATGTTAGAAAAAAGGACGCAAATTTGGCATGGATACCTTATGTGGTCAAAAAGTTACAGGGGCCTAAGCGCGCACTACCCCAAATAGCCAAAAAAAGGCTTAGCACAGGAGGGGAAAAGGCCTAGCAGCGAAGGGGTTAACAGACCGAATTGCAATTTCGGGCCCTTAAGAAATGCTAAACAGTCTTTACATGTGTACAAAAGTAGAAATGCGGTCGCAAAATGCGATTTCTACCAAGTAGAAATCTCATTTTGTGAGTCCCAAAATAGGAAATTATAAATAGGGATTTCCTATTTGCCATTTCCTAACCCCATGTACATAGCATGTCCTAATTGCGAAATGGGTTTTTAGGAAATGCTATTACCATCAAATCCAATCCGATGGCAACCAGGGGCAATTTGGTAAAATGCACCTCATACGCATTTTTACCAGTGCCACACAGAGCCCACGTGCCCTGAGGGTATTTGAGTGTTCTACACAAGCACCATTTTTTATACCTTTTGTTTGGGGGGTGGCTAAGGCACATAAGTACAAATGCTTTTGCATTTCCTAATTTACATTTTCGCAGTATGAAATTGCAAATTTGGAAATGCAAAACCATTCGTACCTTTGGGCCTTAGGCCCATAGGAACGAATGGGTTGGCATTTCCTAAATAGCGATTTCCTAATAGCGATTGCGACTCTGAAGGAATCGCTTTCAGGAAATCGCTATTTTAGAACAATCCATTTTGTATTTCCTAAATAGCAATTTCTTAAGATTTACTATTTAGGAAATGCAAAATGGAAGTTTCGTACATATGGGCCTTAATGTCAGTGTTTGAAATGTAAGAGTGCTTTAAAAGCAAACAATTAACCTTATTAAGATACTCTGGTCAGCGTCGTGCTCAGTTGTTAAGAGTTACTGTGGAATGCATGTGAGGGAGCATGGAGTTTGGGAGACCAGGAGGAGGCAGACCCACAATTCTTTAAGTGAAATGTCCTATTATATAGGAAGGGGGGAAAGACCCAACCAATCCAGCTCTTACTTCCCAAACCATGTAGGGAAAAGATAGGATGCCTGTTCCATAGTCATTTATTAGGGGGTCATTCGTTAGAGAAAAGATTGAAAAACCCATACTCGAACACTTTAATTGGTCTGGGGCATATAATCATATCAAGAAATATTGTGGAAAATGCGCCATATGTAAAAAACAAGCTAATATCAATCTCCCAGCGCCCCATTATGTCCATTAACCAAAATAGAAGAACCTTTTTCGAGAGTATGGATAGACATCATACGGCCCCTTTTTCCCTCCTGAAGTGGGCATCGATATGTGTTGCTCATGGTTGACTATGCAATGAGGTATCCAGAGGCGGTTTCCCTACATCAGATGAATACCACTCAAATAGCCAAAGTCATAATTGAGATATTCCCCCAGGTAGGGTTCCCAAAGGAAATCCTAACTCACCAAGGGACCCTGCTCGATGTGGCCAAGGAGATGTGGGAGAAAGAAAGACGAATCTAAACATATATTAGAATATGTGAGTCACTTAAAAGCCAGGCTAAGGGAGATAAGAGAGACAGTCGTACACAATATGGAAATAAGTTACCAAGTCCAAAAGGAGCTATACAGTAAAAAAAAAGTGAAACTCAAGACAGTTTTCTCTGGGTGATTATGTGTTGATCCTATTTTCCTCAAATGAGAACAACATTTTAAGTCAATGGCCAGGGCCATTTAAAATTCTTGTACGAGTAACCCCCGTAGCATATAGGTTGGAGATCAACCATGTGATAAAGGAAACACAAATGTATCACATAATTCTGTAAAAAAAATGGGAAGGAACCCTACCCACTTTATATGGAGTAGGGACCCCAGAGTTAGCGGAAGAGCTACAATGAATTGATCCAGAATTAAGCTTAGACTAAAGATGAGAGCTCCGGGGATGTTTAAAACATTACCCTAGAATATTTTCATTGATTGTTTACCATGATATAATACAATATAGAATCACAACAGAACCTGGAAAAATAGTTCGATATAAACCATACCGAATTCTGGAGGCCCGACATTTGGCCACAAAGGAAGAAGTACAAAATATGTTAAAGTTGGGATTAATAGCCATCCCTAAGAGAATGGAATTCACCGCTGGTGCTTGCTCCATAGGAAGATGGATCGGGGCATTATTTAAATAGATTTCAGAGAAGTCAATAAAATGTCTAAGTTTGACATCTATCTTATCTCTCGGGTTGATGAGATGATTGAAAGAGTAGGAAAAGCACAATACATCGATACGGTAGACCTATGTAAAGGGTATTGGCAAATCCCTCTCAACCCAAGAGACAAGGAAAAACATCCTTTTCCACTCCTGGGGGTCTCCATCAGTTCACTGTGTTACACCTTTGAGTTGACAGAGCCCCAGCCACATTCCAAAGAATGATGAATTACCTACTTAGAAAACATAAGAAATATGCAGCTGCCTATATAGATAATATAATAATGCATAGATTACCAGAGGAAGAACATTTAAAACAGTTAAGAGCAGTACTAGAAACTCTCCAAGAGGCCAGGTTAAAGGTCAATCAAACGAAAGGTAGTTTGGCGATCTAAAAAGTCCAATATCTGGGGTACTTGTTAGGGAAAGGAATTATCCAGCCCCAAAAGGAAAAAATAGCGGCTCCAGCAGAAGTCTCCTTTCCCAAGACTAAATGGAATCTTAGGGCCCTCTTGGGTCTTTTGGGGTACTACCACAATTTTCTTCCCCATTTTTCACACTGGGCTAACCCTTTAACTGATTCATTGACCAAAAACCCGGGGGCTGACAAAGAATTAAAACAACCATCCTCCACAACTAGAAAGGCTTTAGAAAAGTTAAAATAACCGCTTTCCTATGGCTCCATACTAAAATCACCAGACATCTCTAAAATATGTATTTCACAGACAGATGCCTCAAGGTGGGTTTAGGGGCGGTGTTGTCCCAGACAGATGAAGGACCAGAAAAGCCTATTCTTTACATTAGCCGTAAACAATTTCCCAGAGAGTGCAATTATGTTAAGGAAGGTTTAGCCATAAAATGAGCTATTGTAAGTTTCCCCTATTATTTAGATGGGAGGGGATTTGACTTATATGCCGACCACGCCATTTTGGAATGGATGTCCAAAAACAAAGGCAACAACCCTCGTATATTGAGATTGTTTCTGGCCATACAGCCCTTTCATTTACCACCTATCACAGGAAAGGCAAGGAACAGACAAATGCTGATTTTCTTTCTCGATATCCCCAGAATATATTTTGTTAGACCTAGCACCATTGGCGTGGGTCTCCCTTCCATTTTTTTGCTGTTGCCTCCTATGTTTTTGCTGTGTTGTTGCTGGTCTAGATGCTTTGGGCACTTTGCCACTGCTATTCAGTGCCAAAGTGCAAGTGCTCCCTATTGTAAATTGTTGTAATGGATTAGTGACTCCATGATTGGCCATTTGATTTACTTGTCAGACCCTAGTACAGTGCACCATGTGTGCCCATGGCCTGTAAATCAAATGCTGCTGGTGGGCTTGCAGCACTGGTTGTGTCACCCACAGAAGCAGCTTGAAAAATGTGGCTCAGGCCTGCCATTGCAGAGCCTGTGTGCAGTCTGGGACTGCCATGTCGACTTGGCAAGTGCACCCACTTGCCAGTCCCTAAACCTTCCCTTTTCTGCATGTTAGTCACCCCTAAGGTAGGCCCAAGGTAACCCTATGGGCAGGGTGCATTGCATGTAAAAGGTAGGACATGCCCTGGCGTGTGTAGCATGTCCTGATAGTGAATTACAGCAAATTTCGTTTTTCACTATTGCAAGGCTATCTGTTCCCATAGGCTAGAGTGGGCAGTTTGATTATAACATCTTATAAACATAACTGACCCAAGGAACAAGTTAGGAAAATAAAGTTTAGTATGCCTGAACTCAGAATGTTAAAATACATCTTTTAGTGTGGGTGATTTTTACATTCTGTGTTTGAAAATACCACTTTTAGAAAGTAGGTATTTTCTTGCCTAACCATCCAGTATGCCTCTGCTAGGTTTGTGTATTCCATGTCTGGTTTGTGAGTGACAGGGGGCTGGAGAGGGCTTTGACTCCAGCAGTCTGATGAGTCAGGGCTGGGCTGAATAGAGCCCACATAGAATAGAGAGTAGGGGGAGGAGATTTCCTTTCACTTGCCTGAGCCTTCATAGAATAGAGAGTAAGGGGAGGAGTTTTCCTTTCAGCTACCTGGGCCAGGTCTGCTTTCAACAATGCTGTCTCCACCTCCTGCCAGGAAGCTGCACCAGGGAGGACAGAACTGGTTTTGACTAGGTACAGACACTCTCTGCCTTCAGAGAACAAAGGATTTAGTAGTATAAATATTGGGGCCCAGACCCCAGAACTTTAGTTCACTTCTGGGAATCAAGACGAACCTTTGCCAAGGAGAGAAACCAAGGAAGCTGAAGGAGGAGACTGCCCCTGTGATGTTTGCTGTTTGGGGTTGGCCTGCAGTGGTTACTTATTGCCAAGGAAAGGAGAAAAGGAACTTTGTGTGTACTTTAATCATCTTGAGGAAGATTTCCAAGGGCTTGAAGCTGAGCTTGCCTTCTGTTCTGAAGTCTCAGGGATACAAAGACTTCACCCCAGCTCCCCTGAATTTCCTTGCTGGGAATTCTACCTGCAGAGAGGTGCCTGCTGTTGAATTGGGCCCTCTAGAGACTGCGTGTCGCTGGGAGCTGGAAGCGCGACGCAACGAGGAAGAAGCGTGTCGCCCCAGAAGCTGTTGTCATCGCATCTCCGAAGAATGCGTGTCGCCGCCGCAGCAGTTTGCCGTCGCATCACCGAAGAAGTGCGTCGCATCACCGGAGAAGCGTGCCGCCGCCGCAGAGGTCGCCGTCGCATCCCCGGAGAAGCACGTCGCAGGGCCTGTCGCAGCTCAAGAAACCATCGAGTTCGCCGCACGGCCGCCGGGCGTGCACGCATCGCATCCAAGTTGTCGCATCGCATCAAAGACGCCATTTTGTTGCATCTCACGGGATCGTCGCATCGCATCGAGGCGCCATCTTGTCGCATCGCACCGGATCACAGTAAGAAACAGACGCATCGCCTCCTCTCCGGTAAAGAACAGACGCATCGCCTCCCCTGCGCTGCAGTAAGGAACAGGTGCGCCGCCTCCCCCGAAGCAAGGAACTGACGCATCGCTTTCCCTGCGACCCTTTTGTTTATGTTGCGTTACGCATCCAAGGTACTTTGAGAGTAAAGTGTCTCATTTACCATCTACATTGAACTAAGCTATTTCTATCATTTGAAAGTCATATTTTGAATACTGTATTGTGGATTTTTGTCGTTTGGTCTTGTGTTAAGATAAAGATTACTTATTTTTCTAAACTGGTGTGGCGTCCATTTGTAGTGTTTTCACTGTGTTACTGTATGTGTTCACAAATGTTTTACACACTGCCTCTGAGATAAGCCTGCCTGCTCGTGCCAAGCTACCAAGGGGGTGAGCAGGGGTTATTTTAGG
Source organism: Calotriton arnoldi (assembly GCA_963921515.1). Classification (NCBI taxonomy): domain Eukaryota; kingdom Metazoa; phylum Chordata; class Amphibia; order Caudata; family Salamandridae; genus Calotriton; species Calotriton arnoldi. Next base: position 544,175 of record CAWUFW010012301.1, on the reverse strand, counting down.
AGTGTAGCCCCCTTACCCTGACTAGAAGCAAGGGCCCCTACTTGGTCAAAGGTACCTACCCCTGCCAACTAGAGACCCCCATTTCTAACATATTTCTTCCTAGGAAGAAAGTAAGTAAAGGGAGAAGTGAGGGAGCAGGGAGTATTGGCAAACACCTACCTCTAAAGGGTCCCGGTACAGCAAAGGCCCACTTCGGGGTCCACCTGAAAAGGGAAACAGAACAACAAGTGAGAAAAGGGGTGGAGGCCAACACAGGTGTCAAAGTAAGAAAGGACATAAATGTAGGGGAAAGGAAAAGGCAGAGACAGAAAGGATAGGCAAAAGTAACAAGGGACTATCACTTTCAGGAGGAGTGGGGTGGAGCTTTAGGGAGAAAAGAGGCAGAGGGCGCAAGAACGAAGCAAAGGAATGAAGGCAAGGTGGCAGAGAGGTTGGCACCAGGGGGAACAGAAGGCAAGAAAACACCTGCCCTGCAAGGAACGCCCAGAGCAAAACAAGGAGAGTGAGGAAACTGAAGAGGGGACCAGAAGCTGGGGAGGAGACCAGATGTCGAAACACAAGAGGTGCATGGAGGCGAGGGAGCAGAGTATACGGTGAAGCTGACGAGAAGGAAGGAGAGGAGGAGGACTGGTCGGAAGATTGGTGGACGTTGTCAGCATTCATGAAGCAGCCCGCGCCGCAACTCAAGAGAGTTGTCGTTGATGGGGTGAGTGTTGGCTAACCCGGCACAGGGAGAAGGGTGGGGGGGGTGCAGTTCTGGAGACTGTTTTCCTATGTTATTTGAAGATTTGCTTTCTCCTTCACTCTCTCCCCGATATATAGCAAATACTGTATTTGAGTGCACCCTAAATACCCAACTTTTAAAGTCACACGGAGGGATAGTCTCGAACCAAGGAGAACTAGATGCCCTCCTAACTTATAAAAGTTAACTGTTAAAAAGAGGGTTGCAGGAAGTGAAGCAAGTAGCACTATTATGGGCACAATCCCACTATATCTAAGCATGCGTACAGAGCGGCGATGGACTATAAGGACAGGGGCAGAACCTTCTGCCCCTCAGAGAGAGATACAGTATTTATGATAAGTAGATATACTTGCCTGGGCTTTATTTTGGTTTCTTTATTTCCTGAGGGCCTTGGCGGAATTGTCTGTGGAAGACCTAAAAGAAAGAAGAAGGACCGCTTTTAGTATGAAGAGCGGACAACCTCCTAACAACAATGTGGACTCAGACAAAAGACATTCAACGTAACTGCAACTTGGGGAGGGTTTTCACTTACATTTTCTTCTTTTTTTAAATTACATTTTTGTGTTTATTTTCTCTGCCAGTGACAACAAGCCATCATTCTCAGATCGGAAAAGCCTCTGAAGCCTTATTTACATCCATCCCTCCACAATGCATCATGAAATGGCAATGCCAAGAGATTTCTTGGATAGATTTAGGTGTATCAACCATTAAGCCAAGTGGACACGATATGGGCATCATTGCACCCTTTTCGTAAATCAATCTTTCAACTGCAATACCTCATACCAGAATCTTGCTCATCAGAGCAAAACCTGCATCATATAGTGAACACATGAGACATTTGTCTAGTGTCTCAGAGTTGATTATGTATAGTCAATGTGGCCTGTAGTAGCATTTACGTATGCATTCACAATGAATTAGTTTATGGTTGTAGGACATCATTAGTCATCCTATCTGGATGTGTGATGGAACAACGCATGCCTTTACCAAGCATGGCTTAACAACGCAGTTTTTACAACTCATCTACCAGTACAATGCATGTCATTAACACAAACATACATAGAGGTGTATTATAAGTACCATTACCACGCATACCATTGCCACACATACCATTACCACACATACCTTTACAACTCATTATAATAATATATTAAAATAAATAGTTTTGCATTGAAAAAAATATTTCTATTAAATACCGGAATAGTACGAAAAACAAGGCTGTACAGTAACATTCTTGAAAAATCATATCGAAATAGAGCTAAAACCTTAATAAATACCTTTGCATTTTTTACATTTGCAAAATAGTCCATCCTTTATTTTAAGCCTATGTAACATGTCCCCAAACAAGATGGCTTTTGTGAAATGTGAAGAAGGTGAAAAATATGTTCTTTTTTTCAACAAATGAATTAAATATACATTCAGTCAGATTGTAAACCACAACAAAAAATGCATTCCAGTACATACTTTATTGTGAATTATCGAATGCCGCAAAACATATAAATTCAGCCCTCCACCATTTGGTGTTCAGTGGTACACTGATTTCGATTGTGGCCACATGCACCCGAGAGAGGAGGAGAGTAAGAGACATTGCTGTTCACACTCCTCCATCTATCCACACAAGTAAGTACAACTGTTATGTTAATCACCCTCATTATTAAGAGTAGAATCCCAAAAACATTTATTATTGTCATTTTATTATAATTTACAGCGATTATCCAGAATAGCTCCTCACTATATGTCGACTAAATTTGCTGGAGTTCTAGCAATGTAAGTCACCATACGAAGCTTTTTCTGAATAAAAAATTAGAATAAACCTCTAATTTAAAAACAAATGTATTCAAATAAATAACTTTGCTGGACAGGGATCGGGGAACAAAAATACTAATTTAACTCTGCCTGGGAATTTACCTCAGCGAAGGTGCTGGACAGTGGCTGGAGACAAAATTACTGTTCTACCTCCAGTGGGTACTTACCTCAGGGAAGGTATACTGGACGGTGGCTTGGGGCAAAATTACTAATCTAACTCCGCCGGGTAATTACCTCAGGGAAAGTGCTGGACAGTGACTGGGGAGCAAAATTACTATTCTAACCCTGCCGGGTACTTACCTCAGGGAAGGTGCTGCACAGTGACTGGGGGCCAAAATTACTACTCAAACTCCGCCGGGTACTAAAAGGTGCTGCACAGTGACTGGGGGCCAAAATTACTACTCAAACTCCACCGGGTATGTACCTCAGTGAAGATGCTGGGCAGTGGCTGGGGGATAAAATCACTAATGTTACATCAGTAAATGCTTACTTTTTTCTCTTTTCAACAGACCCTATAATCCCCAAAAATATTGGAAATCCAATAAAAAAATAAAGTTCTCCAAATGTAAGAAAAACAGTTTATGAAAACATAAAAACCTTTTCAGGTAAGTATTCTTTCAAAAATCTATGTATAACAACTTTATTTCCACAGGCAACAAATATTAAGACTTAAATATCTCTCTTTCTTTACAGTAATATTCACATTTATTTTCACAATCAAAACAGTGTCTGAAGAAACCATGCAAAACCATTTTCCCTTCGCAGGTACATAAATCACAAAAAATACACCACAGTTTTAAACTATATAATTCACAAAACTTCTCTTTTGTCTAATTTTTCTACAGATCACAGAAGAAATCACCTGAAGCAAAGAATCCAGCCACTTGAAAACCAAAAGGAAATTCACCTGACTACCAGAAACCAGATTAGGAAAGGATAAAAGCCATATCAGGTAAATATTCTGTTAAAAAGCAGTGCATGGCAAAAATCTATCAACTTTTTTCCACAGGCTACAAAGATTAACCTTTAATCTTCTCTCATTTTTAACAGGAATAAAAACATTTTTTATGCAAAAACAACAGTGTCTCAAATAATTATACAAACCTTTTTCCCCTTAAGAAGTGCATTTTACACAAACAAAATTGAACACATTTTTAAAACATAGCATTTACAAAACTGTTCTTTTTTTCTTGCTTTTCTACAGATGACTATACCATGGCTTCAAGAAATCAAGCAAGCTACGTACAGTCACAAAGAGGCAATAGGTTGCTGAAGAATGGTTTGGTAATCTATCGTAAGGAGAGGTTAACTGTGCCCAGGAGTCATTGGAGGTGTGTGCAGTATTTTTCATGCCATTGCAAAGGCAGAGCGGTTACTCTGGGTGACACTGTGGAAAGGACCACAGAGCATAGCCACTCTGCCTCTGCAATGGAGATTGAACTGTTTGAAAATGTGTAGCACATTCAAATGCTAGCATCCACCACCAATGAACCCTGTGGCTCAGTTTTGATTGAGGTAGCCCAAAACATCCCCATGCATGTAGCTAGTAATATGCCCACAATACTCAATTTGAGGAGAATGGTAGAGAGGCAAAAACAAGTAAGTAATCCCCAAAGAGTAACATTGCAAACCTATTCTGAAATTAAAATTCCCCTAAACCAGCAGTTTTATACAACAATGAATCTTTTCACCTTTATAACAATGAAAGCCCTCTAAAAAGTTTACAAGTATTTAGCACAAACCATAATGTGGCAACCCTTGGGAATAGTGAAATTTGGATGATGGATGGGACTTTAAATCAACACTCAATCCATTCACCCAAATGTACACTATTCATGCTAACATAAATGACACAGCTGTCCCATTAGTTTACAGCTTACTCCTCGACAAACAATCCTCAACGTACAGTGAATTTTTATCAGTAATAAAAATCAAAACTGTGAAAAAAAATCCTAGGAAAATTATAACTGACTTCGAATTAACACTGATTATTACTGTTAGAAAAATGTACCCTGACACTAAAATTCAAGGATGCTTTTTCACTTTTCCTAGGCATATTGGAGAAAAATGAAAAAAACATAGGGGCATATTTAAAAGAAAAGTGACGGAGTACGGCTTAATGCTGCGCTCCACCACTTTTGAAACGCAGGACTGCACCGTTTTTACAACAATACGGTGCAGCCCTGCTTTTCCCCCTGTGCTGGCGCTAATTACAGCTGCCTAGCGCCAACGCAGGCATCCTTGCAAGGTGTACCTTCCTGCACATAAACAATCTTAAATGGCGATTTATAACTTCTTTGTGTGTGCCTTTGTGCAGCACACATAGAAGTTGCAAGTCGTCATTTTTAAAATGATTGTTTATGTGCAGGAAGGGACACCTTATGACACATAAACAATCATGCATGGGTTTTGCTGTTTTTATGTGTGGCAACTGTTTTCATCAAAAAGTGATGCATTGCATCTACTGCGTGAGAAATTCTGCAACATCGCCCTTCGCCGCCAAAACAAAGGCTGCCTGACAACAGCAGTCTCACAGCTTGAGCAGCTTGATGACGATGCTCTGTGGGCTCGACAATGACGCACTTCATTCACTTCAACGGAGCTCAACCCCAAAACAGGACCCCCTTTGCTCGGCTCGACAGCAACACAGTAGACTCTCGATGTTGACAAAAGCTTCATCCAAGGTATTTCTTCCGTGAGACCTGTCCGGGTCCTGTAGCCGGCCTGCCGTCAATCGCAGTTGGCCTGAACTTTGGATTTGCACCAATCTCTTGTGACCTCAAGTAACCTTTTGACTGCTAGTGACTTCTAAAAACGATTTTTTGTTTATTCTTTAAAAATTCATATCTCGACTTGTACTCATTGGATTTTTGTGATGTGGGTCACATTATGCTCAGATAAATATTCTCTATTTTTCTAAATATGTGTGGAGTCTTTTTGTGGTGTATTTGTTGTGTTACTGTGTGTGTGCGTTGCACAAATACATTACACATTGCCTTTGTAAATAAGCCTGACTGCTCTGTGCCAAGCTACCAGAGAGTGAGCACAGGTTATCCTATTGTTTATCTAGTGTTCCCTGACTCAAGTGGTGATTCCTGCCTGGACTGGGTGCATACCTCAGCCAACCAGGAATCCCATTCCTCACATTTTTTTTATATTTAATATTATATAAATAACATAAATTTTAATTTGTAAATATGAATATGCACGTATTAAAACTAATGCCTGAGTATTAATACACTTCCCCACCCAATACCCCTATATCCCTTGCACCCCATCCCTAAAGTTTTGGGTAACAATCCCAAAAATATAAAAAAAATACTAAAAATCATGGGCCCGATTCACAAAAGTAAACTGAGACAAAAGCCTAACTTTACGACTTTTGGTATTCATAAATGGCATTTACTACTCGTAAATGCCCTTTATGAATACCAAAAGTTGAACTTTATGACTTTCGATATTCACAAAGGGCATTTACGAGTAGTAAATGCCCTTTGTGAATTCCGAAAGTCATAAAGTTAGACTTTCATCTTATTTAACCTTTGTGAATCGGGCCCGAAATATATATATTTGTTTAAAAATAGTCAGGTATTAAAATTATTACCTGAGCCATAATACACTTCCCCACCCAATACTCCTCTATCCCTTGAATCCTGCCCCTAAATGCTTATGTTACATTTTTAAAAATAATTTATTTAAATCGTTTTTTTGGTTTAAATCATACATTATTATTACCATTTATAGTCAGGTATTAAATAATAATTATTATTCTATAAATGAATATGCCTTATACATAGAAATATTCAAACCTACATACTTCCCTATATACATACACAATAATGTGTGGTAAAGGCATGTGTGATAAGTGTATATGCCAATAATGCATGGTAAAGGCTTGCATGGTAGTGACGTGTGTGTTAAAGACTTATGTGTCCTTTTTAGCTAGATACTGCAGCTCATTGATCTTTTGAAACCTTACTCCATAGATCTCTTCTCAGTCTTTTAACAGTGGATCCTAAAGCAGCTAATTCTGGTATTGCTGCATTGTACATATTTGACTTTTTTACATCACTGCACCTTCAAATGCAATGCACAGTCATAGATTAGGGTGCCAATAAAATGATTATTTTTCTGCGAATAACTCTGGGCTTGAAATAAAGCAATAAATATAATAAATTACACACACTTTAATATTTGAAAGGTTTTAGTACAATTAAGTTATGTAGAATTTTACTCCACAAACTGATTGCCTGCTCTATTTTGAGTTGGGGGGAGAGTCATGTTTCCGCTGGTGGAAACAAACAGCGATGGCCTGACAGACTTGGGGTTGCCAGCCCGCCACACCATACCATCCACCTTATATAGAGCGTACAGTCTGATGTACATTTTTCTGCTCGGGAACTGATTAGAAAAGCCTGGTGGTCTTGAGTGAAAAAAAGAAAAATCACTTACCTGCCCAAGGAGAAAACTCCCAGGTTCTCAGGATATTTAGAATTTTTTTTTTTTTTAAAACCTTTAGTTTGGGAGTTTGTTTTTGTGAAACACAAAAGTTTGCTGAGCAGCTGCATGGAACATTGCAGACTTTCAGCACACTGTTAGTGCCTTCAGAGGAACCGCTGTGAGTACAGAGATTTCCACAAGGCCACATCTCCAAATATGATGAGGGGTATTCCATCAAACTTGAAATGAGGACATAAATGTTCCAAATTATTTAAGTTTAACTTGTTCAAGGATTTTAAAAGAGAGGGTTCTTGAGCTATTTATTGTACACAAGTGCACCAGATAGTCACTATTTCGACAGAAGGGGTCCCACCATCAGAATTCCTAATCAATATTCTGATAATTGTGACAGTTCAAACCATGTTGCCAACTGTGTTTATGTGTATATTTTTACAGCAAGACTACACAGAGTTGATTTCTTTATCTCCTGCAGGCTCTCCACAGGAGAACCTATTACACAGCACAAACAAAGCATTATGCTTCCAATCCAGATTAGCAGTAAAGGAGTATAGGCCAGATGTACGACCGTTCTTTGTATGCGCAAACAGGTTTGCGACCCGTTTGCGCATGCAAAATACAAATGGCCCATGTACTAACCCTATTTAGTGAGTCGCAAATGATTTTGCGACTCGCTAAATAGGATTAGTGACTTGCTATTAGGAAGGGGCGTTCCAAGGGCATCCCTTCCTAATAGCGAGTCTGAACCCTTTGTAAGACTGTTTTGACACCGCAATTGCGGTTGCGAAACAGTCGCAGTTTACCACCCTTCTCGGAAGGGTGGTAAAGCACTTGGAAACGGGAAGGGGTCCCCAGGGGACCCCTTCCCCTTTGTGAATGCAGGGGAAAATAGCTTTTAAGGGCCGGAAGTGGTCCGAGGGACCAGTACCTGCCCTTAAAAAATGAAGCGAAAACGTTTCATTTTTCTTTTTTTAAATGCAGCCCGTTTTCCTTTAAGGAAAATGGGCTGCATTTAAAAAATAAAAACTGCTTTATTTAAAAGCAGTCCCAGACATGGAGGTCTGCTGAGCCCAACAGGCCACCATACCTGGGAGGGCCAGCCATTCCCAATGGGTTCGCAAATTGCGAGTGCCTCATTAATATTCATGAGGCATGCAATTTGCAACCCATTGGGAATTGCAAACAGTGCCTGAGACACTGTTGTACATTGTGATTCGCGACTCGCAAATTGTGACTCGCAATTTTTTGCAATTTGCGAGTCGAAAATCACACTGGTAGTACATCTGGCCCTTAGAGTATTAATAGGGAGGGTTGCAATTGTTTGACTTAAATATTGCAGGTTTTTTTTGATGGCTGTGTGATATTGAGCAGAGTGAGAGATGGTTAAAGTCCATGTATGATTGCAGAGATTGATGCAAAGAAGATGAAGTTGTAAATGGGTCTGTAGTAGCCAAAGATCTCAAGATATTTAAATACGTGGAGGTGTTATTGTAGAAGACACTGAGTAAAGTTGTCTGCTGTTTTAGGTGTTTGTCGTGAGACATCATCGGCAACATCTTATGGAAAAGGGTTCTCTACATTTGTTAGAGGTAAATGGTTGGTATAGTTGCTCTAAGGTGCCCAGGGAAGAACTGCATCAATTAGGGTGAAATCCCACTGGTTGAGATTTCATTTGAAGTAAATGATTAAAGAAAAGTTTAGTTACATTGTGAGATTGGATTTCCTTTAGTGGAGCAGACAGGGTTTATTGTTGCTTGCATTGTATTGTTTATTTGCTTAGTGAAAACATTTCTGAGAATATTGTAAAGGATGGTGAGCTGCAGCAAGGAGTGGGATTGACATCACAGTGTGTCGCTGTGATTGGTCGGTTGGTGTAAAGCTGAATTGAAAGTGGTTCACAACATCAGAAAAGGTCGCACTATCATTGCTTGAGATTGCTGAACCAGAGGATTGTGGGACAAATTTGTTTCCTGGATTTTACAGAAGTTCATTTGTGAAATACAAAACTGAATAAAAATGAAATTTTTCAAAGACTTACAAAAATTAATCAAGGGAGATGATACAATACCTGCTAGACAGGCACTACCTAAGGGTACGCCAGGATACATTGTAATGATGGAAAAAGAATTACATCCATGTTTTTTGCTTGAATATTGGCACAAACTAACAGGAGAAGATGAGGCGCTACAATTTCCTCGTTATGAGACATTTAATTTGAGAATCATTGAGAACTTAAGGAGAAGATTATATGAATGGAGACCACCTCCTAGAGATGACCTATTGAATCATTAACCCCTTGCATGTGCCGTATGGCCTGTAGCCATCCGACACCACAGTGGGCATGTGCGTCGGACGGCTTCCAGCCGTCCCAGCAACCACCCACAAGGGAAGTGCTGGCGATCCCCCATGGGCCGCCCTTCTTGTTGCTCCCCCCCCCAGGTATGGCAGCGGCCCCTCGTCTTCTAATAACGTCAGCACGCACCGCGCACCAACGTCATCAGATGGTACTGGATACGCTGAAAGCCATTTGCTTCCAGCTCGTCTACGGGAGAAGGTACGTTTCTCCCTGGGGAGGCGGTTGGGGTTAAAAACAAAGAGGCATTGGGGAAAGGCTCCGATGTCTCTTTGGAGCATTCCTCCTGCACGATCGCACATGGGGCGTGATTGTGCAGCAGGAATGTCCACTAGACACCAGGGATTATTTTTTTAAAATCAATTTCATTTTGGCCAGCCCCTTGGGAAAGGGTCGCTGCCCTTTGGGGAGCATTTTGGGCATATCTGTTAACCATTTTGCCTCTCATGGGGGCATATCATTCTCCATTCTTTTAAGTAGCCACTAGGCCACCAGGGATTTTATTTTTGGGATGTTGGGGAGTGGCCCCTTGGGCAAGGGTCACTCCCCATTACTGGGGTGATTATTTTAGCCATTTCTGCCCCCCTTGGGGGCAGATCGGCCTTATGTTTTTAGGTCCATCTGCCCCCAAGGGGGGCAGAAGCCACTAGACATCAGGGATTCATTTATAATCAATCTCGGTGATGTCGGGGAGCTGCCCCTTGGGCAAGGGTTGCTCCCCATTATAGAGGTGATTATTTTAGCCATTTCTGCCCCCCTTGAGGGCTGATCGGGATTATGGTTTTAGGCCATCTGGCCCCAAGGGGGGTATAAGCTACTAAACACCAGGGATGGCTGAATGTTGTTGGGGAACGGCTCATTGGGCAAGGGTTGCTCCCCTTTTAGGGGGTGATTATGTTGGCTTTTTGGGGGCAGATCAGCATTATGCTTTTAGGCCCACTTGCCTCCAAGGGGGGCAGAAGCCACTAGACACCAGGGACGTTGGTTTCACTAAGTTGTTTTTAGAGAGAGGTCCCTTTTGGGAGTGCATGTTTTGGCTTTATTTTTAGGCCCATCTGCCCCCTAGCTTGGCTGTCAGATTGTGTGTGGACTGGTGCATTATTTGCACATGTGATTGTAATGTTTTATTTCTCCTTCTAGTGCAAAGCTTCTGATTTCTGTTTGCGGTTTCGGCAGTGGTTGATCTGCAGTTTGCGTAGTTGCAGGTGTTTAGTAAGAAAAACATTTTTGTTGTGTTTACTCCTAATCAGTATTATTGTCATGCATGAATTTCGTAAGTGGTGTAATAATAGCAGCATATTTAACATATGTTTTGAGTGTGAAATTGTTTTTGGATTTGTGCATAATGTGTATTACGTTGTCTCGTGTAATTTTCTTTTTCTTTTTTAGTGGGATATTGTTGGTCCTTACTGCATCTGTGCAGAGTAGGTGGTGGTGAGTCTAGCTGTTTCTGGCAAGTGAGTGGTATCAATTTGGAGTACATAGGTCTTTGTGATAAAGCCACATTTTGTTTATTACTTATTTACAAAGTGTTTGTTGTTGTTGACTTGTTTGTCAAGTTACCTTTATTAGTAAGGATTATGGCTAGCCGCAGGATTACTGCTCAGCAGGTGGTTGGTATGCTTTTTGAATCTTCCTCTGAGCATGATTATGAGACTGACAGTGCATCTGAGACAGAGGAGGAAGTGCAAGATTCTGGCAGTGAGTTTTCTGTCCACGAGGAATCATCTGATGATGAAGCTACTCTCAGTGCGGATGAAGCTACTTTCAATCCGGATGAAGTGCCTGTTTTAGATGAGGACACTGATGTGTCGATCGTGCAGCAAGAGGTATCTGGATTGCAGCCTGTGGCTGCAAGACTTCCCATTGGAAGTGCTGGCTCTGGCTCTGGGTTGATACAAGTCAGTATTGCCTGCCTTTAGTGGTGATGCAGGGTGTAGAGTGAATTGTGATTGTTTTTAGCCTATACAGTTTTTTCAGTTGTTTATGGATGATGTATTTTTGGCAGAGATTGTTGAGCAGAATAGTTTGAATGCTGAACAGTATTTGAGGGACAACAGTGCCAGACTTAGGCCTGCTTTGGAGCTACCCGGTGGACTCCCACAAATCTGGATGAGATGAAGAGGTTTTTGGGTTTAACTTTTTTGATGGGCTTGATAAGAAAGCCGTCCCTGTCTTCATATTGGTCTACCAGTCCCTTGATGGCAACGGCCATATTTCCTGCAATTATGAGTCATGATCGGTATTTAGTTTTGCTTTGGATGCTGCATTTTGTTGATAATGCTTCAGCGTTGCCATGAGATCACCCTGAGTGTGACCATTCTTTTAAGATTCTGCCTGCCCTTGGTCACTTTGTAGATCGATTTCCAGAGATCTAATCTCCAGGGAAAGAAATAGCTGTTGATGAGTCTTTGGTCCTGTTCAAGGGCTGTTTGGTTTTTAGGCAGTACATTCCTAGAAAGAGGGCACATTATGAAATTCCGATGTATGTGTTGTATGTGTTGTCTGAGAGTAGGACAGGATATGTCTATAATTTCCGGGTGTACACTGGTAGGGATTCCACAATTGACCCCCCTGGTTGTCCATCAACTTTAGGAGTTTCAGAGAAAGTTGTGTGGGATCTTGGTAGAGGACTTTTTAACCAAGGTCACCATTTGTACCTAGATACCTTCTACACTGCTGTTCAATTGTTTAAGGAATTGTTCAAAGTGGACACTCTTGCTTGTGGCACAATCCGCTCTAACCGTAAAGGTTACCGAAAAAAGCTTTTTTGCAAAAAGCTTGAGAGGGTATAGTGCAGAGCCTTGCGTAATGATTAACTGCTAGATATGAAATTTGTGGACAGGATGGATGTCTACATGCTGACTTCCATCCATGACGAAAGTACTTTACCTGTGACTGTTTGGGGTCAGGTTGCTGAAGTGTGAAAACCTGTGTGCATTGAAGACTGCAATAAGCACATGGGTGGTGTAGATAGAGTAGATCAGAGGTTGGAACTTTACACTGCTGTTCATAAGATTTACATTTGGTATAAGAAGTTGGCCATCCATCTCTTCAACTTAGCAGCTTTTAATGCTTTTTCTGTGTTCAAGGAGTGTTCTCCGGCATCAAGGATGACTTTTGTTCAGTTTCTGTGATAGGCAGCCTTGTTGTAGTGGAACAGGCAAGTGTTCCTAAAGTTGGAGTGGGTGAGGATGTGGCTAGATTGAAAGATCCAATTTAATTCCTCCCACACCCAAAAAAACCAATCCCTGTAAGAGATGTAGAGTCTGTTTGCGAAGAGGATTGAGGAAGGAGACTCGTATGCAGTGTGCTGATTGTCCTTTTAATCCTGGGCTGTGTGTGCCCACATGTTTCAGATTGTATCACACTCAAAAGAGTTTTGGGAGCAACCGTGAGTCTAATAGTGAACTGCCTGGTCTGTATTGTTTTATATTTGTAGTTCTGTTTTACGGTTGGCTTTAGAAAGATGTATTTAGTTACCGCTGTTGCGTTTGTAGTTATAGTTTTGTATCTATTTCTAATGGGTTTGTGTTTCCTTTCTTGTTAAAAAAATTTGATGAAAGTGTGCGTGTATTGGCGTTTGGCATGGTGGTGTGCATGGACTGGCGCTTGGCTGGTGGTGTGCATGGACTGGCGCTTGGCTGGTGGTTTGCGTGGACTGGGGCTTGGCTGGAGTTGTGCGTGGACTGGTGCTTGGCTGGCGGTGTGCGTGGACTGGTGCTTCGCTGGTGGTGTGCGTGGACTGGCACTTGGCTGGCGGTGTGCATGGACTGGTGTTTGGCTGGTGGTGTGTTTGAACTGGCACTTGGCTGGCAGTGTGCTTGGACTTGCACTTGGCTGGTGGTGTGTGTAGACTGGCCTTTGGCTAGCGGTATGCGTGGACTGGCGTTTGGCTGGAAGTGTGTCGATAAAAATTTTACCTCACTTGTGTGGGTGGGCCAAGTACCCGCAACAGGGAAGGGCCCAAAATGTATTGTGGAGACATCAAAATGACCAATCACGAAACAACCTGGTTTTGCAAGGGGGGCACCTGTGTTTTTGGTCCCGGGCTTGGTGGCCATTTAGGGAAACCTACCAAACTCACACATTTCTGAAAACTAGACACCCGGGGGAGTCCAGGGATGTGTGGCTTGCATGGATCCCCTAAAGTTTTCCTACCCAGAATCCCCCGCAACCTTCAAATTTAGCTGAGAAAAATAAAAAATGTCCTCACATTTCTGCGTGGGATCACCGTGCCGGCACAAATGTCCTACCACACAGCTTTCCCCTTGGTCTCTGGATAAAAATGATACCTCACTTGTTTGGGTGTTCAATGCAGAATCGCCTAAAAATGTATTTAAAAAAAAATATAGTGCTTAGAGTTCGCTGTGCTATCCCCTCAATCCCTATGTTTTTGGCCCTTCCCAGTGGCAGGCCCTTGGCCCACCCACACAAGTGAGGTATCATTTTACTCGGGAGACTGAGGGGAACGCTGGGTCATAGGACATTTGTGCTGGCACAGTGATCCCAGAATGAAATGTGAGATAAATGTGATTTTTCAGCTAAATTTGAGGTTTGCACTGGATTCTAGGTAGGAAAACGTTGGGGGATCCATGCAAGCCACACATCCCTGAACTTCCACAGGTGTCTAGTTTTCAGAAATGTGTGGGTTTGGTAGGTTTCCCTAGATGGCCGCCGAGCCCGGGACCAAAAACGCAGGTGCCCCTCCTGCAAAACCAGGTCATTTTGTGATTGGTAATTTTGATGTCGCCACAATATGTTTTGGGCCCTTCCCTGCCGGGGGTACTTGGCCCACCCACACGAGTGAGGTACCATTTTTATCGGGAGACCTGGGGGAACGCTGGGTGGTGGTAAATTTGTGTCAGCCCAGTGATCCCACAACTTTCCCACATAGAAACGTGAGATAAATGTGATTTTTTTACAGCTAAATGTAAGGTTTGCAGGGCATTTTGGGTAGGAAAACATTGGGGGATCCATGCAAGCCATACCTCCCTGGATTCCCCCGGGTGTCTAGTTTTCAGAAATGTCTGTGTTTTGTAGGTTTCCCTAGATGGCCGCCGAGCCCGGGACCAAAAATGCAGGTGCCCCCCTTGCAAAACCAGGTCTTGTTGTGATAGGTAATTTTGATGTCTTCACAATACGTTTTGGGCCCTTTTCTGCCATGGGTACATGGCCCACCCACACAAGTGAGGTACCATTTTTATCCAGACACCTGGGGGAACTGATGGGAAATTTGTGTCAGCCCGGTGATCCCACAACTTTCCCACACAGAAACGTGAGATAAAGTGATTTTTCTTTCCAGCTACATTTGAGGGTTGCAGGGGATTCTGGGTAGCAAAACGTTGGAGAATCCACACAAGCCATACCTCCCTGGACTCCCCCGGGTGTGTCGTTTTCAGAAATGTCTAGGTTTAGTAGGTTTCCCTAGATGGCTGCCGAGCCCGGGGCCAAAAACCCAGGTGACCCCCCTTGTAAAACCAGGTAGCTTTGTGATAGGTAATTTTGATGCTCCACAATACGTTTTGGCCCTTCCCTGCCACGGGCACTTGGCCCACCCACAAAAGTGAGGTACCATTTTTATCAGAAGACCTTGCAAAATTCTGGGTGGATGGAAGTTTGTGGATCCATGCAGATTCCAGAACTTTCCATCACTGAAATGTGAGGAAAATATATTTTTTTTTACAAAGTTTGAGTTTTGCAAGGGATTCTTGGTAATAGAATCTGGTGAGATTCACACAAGTTACCCCATACTGGATTCCTCTGGGGGTCTAGTTTTAAAAAATGAATAGTTTTGCTAGATTTCCCTAGGTGCCGGCTGAGCTGGGGTTCAAAATCCACAGCTAGGCACATTGCAAAAAAAGGATCAGTTTTCACTGCAAAAATGTGATGTGTCCACATTGCGTTTTGGGCCGATCCTGTCGCGGACACTACCCCTAACCACACAAGTGAGGTACCTTTTTTGTTGGGAGACGTTGGGGAATGCTGGGTGGGTGGAAGTTTGTGGATCCACGCAGATCCCAGAACTTTCCATCACAGAAATGTGAGGAAAATGTGTTTTTATTTTTACAAAGTTTGAGGTTTGCAAGGGATTCTGGGTAACAGAACCTGGTGAAAGCCACACAAGTCACCCCATCCGGGATTCCCCTAGGTGTCTAGTTTTTAAAAATGTATATGTTTTCTAGATTTCCCTAGGTGCCGACTGTGCTAGGGTTCAAAATCCACAGCTAGGCACATTGCAAAAAAAGGGTCAGTTTTCACTGGAAAACATGTGATGTGTCCACGTTGCATTTTGGGCCATTTCCTGTCGCGGGCACTAGGCCTACCCACACAAGTGTGGTACCATTTTTATTGGGAGACTTTGAGTTATGCTGGGTGGGTGAAACTTTGTGGATCCACCCAGCATTTTGGGTAATTTCCTGTTGCGGGCACTAGGCCTACCCACACAAGTGAGGTAGCATTTTCATCGGGAGACTTTGGGGAATGCTGGGTAGGCAGAAGTTTGTGGATCCACGCAGATTGCAGAACTTTCCATCACAGAAATGTGAGGAAAATGTGTTTTTTGACATAGTTTGAGGTTTGCAAGGGATTCTGGGTAACGGAACCTGGTGAGAGCCACCCAAGTCACCCCATCCTGGATTCCCCTTGATTTCTAGTTTTAAAACATTTATAGGTTTGCTAGGTGTACCTAAGTGCCGGCTGAGCTAGGGTTCAAAATCCACAGCTAGGCACATTGCAAAAAAAGGGTCAGTTTTCACTAGAAAAATTTGATTTGTCCATGTTGCGTTTTGGGCCATTTCCTGTCGCGGGCACTAGGTCTACCCACACAAGTGAGGCAGCATTTTTATCGGGAGACTTAGGGGAACACAAAATAGTAGAACAAGTGTTATTACCAATTGACTTTCTTTGCATTTATGCCTTCCAAATGTAAGACAATTTGTAAAAAAAGAAGTCAGTTTGAAAAATGATCTCTAATTCACATGCTTGTATGGATACCCACAATTTTAGAAATGCGCAAATAACCACTGCTTCTAAACTTTATATTTTGTTCCCATTTCAGAAATATATAGGTTTCCTTGGTACTTATTTTTCACTCTTTATATTTTACTAAAGGAATTGCTAGATACCCGGGACACAATGAAAAACCATAGCAAGATGCAGCGCAGCTATTGGCTCTGGGTTCCTCGGGTTCTCGGTGAACCTACAAGTTTGATATATCCCCTCAACTAGAAGAGTTTAGCAGATGTAATGGTACATTGCTTTAAAAAATCTGTCATACTTAGAAGAAGTTACAGGTGAAAACATTGGCAAAAATTGCAGTTTTTTTCAACTCAATTTCAATATTTTATTTTCTACTGTTAGTGTCTATAAAAAAAACCTTGAAGGAAATACACAAATGACCCCTTTCTGAATTCAGAATTTTGTCCACGTTTCAGAAATGTATAGCTTTCCAGGATCCATTATTGATTTCATACCCATTGCTACTAACTGGAAGGAGGTTGAAAGCTAAAAAAAATAGCAAAAATAGGCTATGTTGCAGGAAAATGCCAAAACTGTGTAGAAAATTTTGGTTTTCTGACAAAAGTTTGCTTGTCCCTGAAAGCTGAGAAGATAGTGATTTCATCACCCCCAAACCCTTTGTTGATGCCATTTGCAGGGAAAAAAACAGATGCTTTCTTCTGAAGGACTTTTGTCCCATTTTTTCAACAAAAAAAAACTAATTTAGCTGTATTTTGGCTAATTTCTGGGTCCCCTCCAGGGGAATCCACAAACCCTAGGTACCTTTAGAATCCTCAGGGTGTTGAAAAAAAGGACGCAAATTTGACGTGGATACCTTAAGTGGACAAACAGTTACGGGGGCCTAAGCGCGAACTACCCCAAATATAAAAACAAAGGCTTAGTACAGGGGGGGAGGCCTAGCAGCGAAGGGGTTAAATACTTGGCAACACATAGCACATCAGATAGAGAAAGAAAAATACCAAGGGAGATATAGAAGCATGCTAGATCATTATGCAGAAGCTAGATGAGATGCGCAAGAGAAAGCTTGGAGAGCAGTTGTTATAATGGGAACTAGATTGCATCCAATGTTACCAGTTGAGGAAGATGCTAAGGGAAAAAGAATGGAAAAGATGAAACACATTCAGACATAAAAGACTGATCCTGGAAAGGAAGGAGAAGAGAGTGTCATAGATGAAAAACCTTTGAATGATTTGTTAATGAATCGTCTGCCTCCATATAATGAATCCCAGAATGTGGATGTGGCAAGTAGTACTACAGCTGAAATTCCAAATGCCCCTGTAATGCCTGAAATACCAAAAGAGCCAGTAATTGTTACTCCTGTAAGGGGGAGAACAGAAATAACAGTTCCAGTGAATCTGATTGAAACAAATACTTCAGATGCGTTCACTGTTCCTGTTACTGTTGGATCTGTTGTACCTCTTTTTAAATCTAGGTTACAGGTAAATACTGTACACAATTTAACTGTTCCTGCTGGAATAAATACTGCACATAGTGATCCACTAGAACTGACAATGAGATCTGTGCTTCAGACAGCTATGGTCCTGACTCTAAGTACTGCTACATGTACTAAGAGTACACAGATTATATTCCAAACCACACACAATCTAAACAGGCACATGGATTGATACAGAGTTTTCCACCTTACTATTCCCATGGAATGAGTGGACCTCCTGAAATGAGTCACCCTCTTCCTGAAACGATTGTACCAATGGGAAGTACAGCTCCTGATACATATACATTACTTGTGCAACCTGGAACAATTACAAATTTGACTAATGGAAATATGATTTTAAATACTACTAGAGAACAATCAGGATTTACTCTTCAGGAATTCAATGAGTAGCTTAAACGATTTAGTATCACAAAGAATAATCAGCGCAGAAACCGTTTCAGTTTCAGCTCCAGTTCCATATTCGAATCCAGGTCCTGCTTTAATTTCAGTGCCAGGTTCAGCTCCAGGTACAAATCCAAGAAGGGAAAATTTATGAGACGCAAGTAGGATAAAGGTTGAATTAGAAGAAATGATTCAGGGAAATATTAGTCCATCACGATTAGATACCTACCAGGAGGAGGAACTATTTTTTCTCTGCAAAGATATTACCTGATGACCTACACATGAGAGATTGATTGGATTGGTTTATAAATACAAAATTGACATTCCGAAATCCAAGGTTTTACAGACAAATGACAGATTAGATAGTAAGGATCACAAATTTGCAAATATGAGGCCAGCTGGAAAGAAATTGCAGATTAAGGAATTAATGACAATGATTAAGAAATGGAATGAGAGAGAGAAATGAGAAGGAAGGTGGTCAAAAAAGAAGCAAACAAAGAAAGTCAGGGTACAGACACCTTCAACGGTAATAAATGGAGGGAGTGGAGAAATGCAGATGCTTTCTATGAGAGCAGTGTTAGGTGGAGGTTATGTACATGTGCCTTGAACGAGACCTGATATTTGCATTTACAAATGAATTTCTGAAACTGAGAGAGAATCCAGTAGAATGGTATAGACAGATGGAAAGATTTGTGAATATTTTTTTAAGGTTTTGTGGATTGACTTGAATACCCTGTTTGATATTGTGGTTCCTCGAGATTTATGGGCTAAATATAAGGTTTCTGTGTGTTGAACTAAAGCAGAACCAGAAAAAGATCCTAGAACATGTGTGCTATCTCCAGTGGTATTAAAGAAATACCAACAGGTGATAAATCACTTGAAACCTAAAGTTTCTCCTAAAGAGATTGATTGGCAGCAAATAGACAGAACAACCCAAGAGCTTAAGACATCAGTTCATGTCTATTACAGGAGATTGGTACAGGCTTTCAAACAATGCAATGGAATGGAAAATGTGGCTGACAAAGAAATGGGACATTTTGTTTTTAGATTTGTGAATGGTCTGAGACCTGACATTTCATCTATGATTCATCAACAATTAATCTGTTGGCAAAACAAGCGGCTTGACGACATTTTGCGTTATGTAAACTATTGTGGAGATAAAATTGACATGAAACATAAAAGTTAAAGGAAAAGTTAATAGTTGCTCAAATGAGAGCGATGCATAAAGGCCAGAATCAGTCAAGTTTTGAAAATACAGTTCCAGTATAGGGAGGACATAATCAAGGTCCGATGATGCAGGGTGTTAATGGTTTTCAACAGCAGAATTTCCAGTCTCAAGATAAAGGGCATTGTGTTTCAATAGATCTTAGAACGGATGTTGATGTGTTAACATTGAAGAAAACAAACCCATGTCACGTGTAGAGAAAATTTGGGCATTGGAAACGTGAGTGTAGATTTAATCCTGAAAATAATATACAAAATGGAGGAAATGCACAGTTTCAGGGAGATAACATGGTTTAGACACAGCACACTCAAAGAACACAAAGTCCTAATGCTTCCCAATCAATGCAGATACCACATGCTCTGATGCCTCAGCAGAATGTCCAGGCCCAGAGATACAATACAAATCAGAATCAGAAAATGAACACAAATTCTTTTCACAATCAGAATGCATCACAACAACACTTAATTCAGACTGATTACTTTCATCCAGACCCATTGGCATGAAGGTCCCTGGGAAGGAGGACTACATGCTTGCCGCAGCCTTAGAGGTAGACCAGAGGGGTCCCTATGTGGATGGAGAAGAGAATGGGAATCATGTCTCATTCCTTGTTTACACTGGTGCTACCCAGTCTACTGTGAGAACAGCAGAGGTTCTCAACCTACCCCTCTTGGCAGAAAGTATCCAAGTTGTAGGCATTACAAATAAAAAAATGTCCACCCCAATTTCTGAAGCAGTTCCTGTTAAAATAGGGTCCTTTGAGGATCAACATCGCTTTTGTGGTGTGTGCTTCAAGTCCAGTGAATCTGCTTGGACGTGAAGTGCTATGTAAACTAAACTGTTCCATCTATTGCACACCACGAGGAATCAAATTTCATACAAATGATGAGGATGTTGTTTTCAAATTGTCACAACAAAAATCTGAAATGGGAATGTTCCCTCTCCTGATGAGAGAAGATCTACCCATTGAACTGAGAGACGTCATGCTACCTAAAGTGTGGGACTTTACAGGTAAAGATATCAGACTATTCAAAGGAGTTGAACCAGTCCGAAAGACAAATGCTAAATAGCTGAGAATCCTACAATACAATTTGAATCCAGATACTATTGCTGGAATTACTCCTGTGATTGACCCAATGATTGAGCAAGAGATATTGAAGGAGATTCCAGCTGTAATGTTCAAGCAAGACCCTTCTTAGTGGTCTGAAATCATGGAGCCAGTATTCCAACTTATATTGGTGGAAGAATCAATCCTGGCCTCCTGGAAAGGGTCTATAATTTCTCCAATTTACAAGCAGACAAGAGCAATGCAAAAAACTATTGCCTGGTGGCCCTGATCGATAATGATGCCAAATACTATGTAGGAACCGTCTTGGAGGAATTTACAACCTGGGCCGCAAGAATGTGTTTCAGACCACCAAATCAGACTGGCTTCTGCAAGCACATGAGAACTGCCACCAACATCATGGCCTTATCCTTGCTGATTGAAGCAGCTAAAAAAGCCAAGCTATGTATTTATGCTTTATCGATTATCGCTCTGGTTTCAATCATGTTGACCGAGTCAAACTACGGCAGAAGTTGGCCACCTGCAACATTCCACCTGCCCTCTTGAGGCAGCTAGTCCTGCTACACACAGATTCTTGGGATGGAGCCAGAACACAACTCTCTAGGTGAATACCAACCACCAAGGGATTAAAACAGGGGTGCGTCCTTGCCCCCACTCTGTTCAACCTCTTCTTGGCCGACCTGACCATGAGACTGGACAACTGCAACTCACATGCCCCGAAATTTGGGAAAATGACTCTCTCAAGCCTCCTTTATGTAGACGACCTACTACTAATAAGACATTCCCCATTCGGACTGCAGCACTTACTTGATGCCACTCATGAATACTCATTGGAAAATGCCCTGTCAATTATTTTGGAAAAAACAAAAACCATGATAATAAACTATTCAAAAAGAGGAAAACTAAGTTGGCATCTGGGCAAACATCGTTTGGAACCAGTGACAGAATATAAATACCCGGGAGTCATCATAGATAACAAAGGGTCCTTCAAACCGCAGAAAATAGCCCTGAGACATAAAGGTACCACCATAGCATTAACACTGAGGTCCTTGAAGACGAAAGTGACTGGCCCCAACTTAACCCCTCTCCTTCTGGTAATACAAGTGAAATTTCCACCAACAATATCATATGGGAGTGAGCCACTGTGAGGGAGAGACGCAACTATCTTGGACAGCATTATCATTGGGGCATATAGAATGATCTTTGGCCTCCCAAAATACACCACTCCTGCACAAATAAGATTAGAATTTGGCCTACAGAGACAAACCATGGCCAGACGGGGAGGGGCGTACATTAAATGCTTGCACAAGCTTAGGAGCCGCGAACAGAACACACTAAACTTGCATCTCTGAGTAGAGTAGACATCCTGAGACAGTTTTAGTTCACCAGCCAGAGCTTACCTATACAACTCTTTATTGCAGTTAAGCTTACTGGCCCTCTAGGAAACATGAGCAACCCATGCCAGCTTCAAAAAACTAGTTAACTAAGCCATCAATCTGTCCTCACTAATAGAGGATAAGTCATCGCTGGCAGACAGGGCACACGGCTGGTTTGTACTGAATAATTACATCGCTGCAAAGCTGAAACGGTACCTTTGCACAAGATTCAACATGGTAGTGAAGGAGATATTCCTGAGATACCACTTAGGCATGCTACCCTCGCTCCTACATCAACCATCCTGGACGGGGAATCCAACAATGACCTGCTACCGCCTGTGTAGAATCAGGTTGGAAGATGTTCTGCACTTAACATGCATCTGCTCAAAGCTACTGGAGGAATGATGAATAACGCTCCGTCCACTCTTTTATCAAAGAGGAACTTGAACCTGCAAATAGGCGGTACCGGCATGTTTTGATCCAGTCAATCCACAACTAAAGTGCTCCTTTGTGAGATTCCTTAACATAGTTGAAAAGAGACAGCAGCATTGCCAATTCATGACGAAAAACCAGGCGAATAAAAGATGTCTCAAAGAAACAACTCACAAAGAAAGGCTCCAATTCAAAGCTCAGTCTCATTGGATTTGCAGACCGCCTACGTCATGCACGTGAGTGATGGAGCATCACTCAACAAGTATTACTTAAGAGCCCGCTTAGCTTATAAATTTGTGCAACTGACATGAGGTCATCTAATATGTAGAATGCAGTGACTTTTGCCAGGAATGGGAGTAGTAATTAAGAATTTGAGAACTCCTACACCAAAAGCATCTTTTTGTCAACAATTGCACTTCTGTATCAAGGGGACTTTTGTTTTTATCAAGAATAAGATCCTAGGGCTAATATTGTGAGCTGTATTAAAGTATATCTAAAAATGTTTTCCCCATTTTCCTAATATTTGGCATCAACCCCATGACTAAAATAGGTGCACCGCACAGCAGCATTCATTGTCTAAGTATTATTCTATTGTCACCTGCACCACCCTGAGTGCCACATCTCAACGTGATGCACATAAAGTAAAAGTTACATCTGTATGTTGTTGTTGTTGCTCTTTCTGATCCTTCCTGAGTGTACTGCACATAATGAAAGTTTGTTGGTGTGGTTTTACGAATGGATAGTTAGACTGTATTATTGCTAAGTCACCACACTTAATTATATTGTTTGTTTGTACTACTACTCGAACTGCAACAATGCCACGTTTCACTGATGTTTTTCTTGCTTGATTGCTTTTAGGTGCACAAGAGAAGAGACATCACCCACAGTAGTGCTAGACAATAGGCTTGTGCACAACTTGACGCGTGACTGACAACACAATACGGTCATCTCTTCAGCTTGTTGTGAAGCTAAGTGCCACTTCCAACTGACAGCTTCAAAATGGCCCCAAAGAAAGGTGCTGCCAAGAAAGTGGCTAGTGGGGAGCAGAAGAAACAGATTTCCATCACTGGTGTGCCAACCGCAACCTTTTTCGGGAAAGCTGTGCCTACTGCACCGGCCTCCGGTGAACAAGCTGAGAGCAGCACTCCTGCATCAAAAGAACCACCCCCCAACCTTAGCCCAGGACCATGACTGTCAGTGAGGCAGCCAGTGCAATCATGTCGACGCCAACGAGTAGTGATGTTGAATTGGATTTGTCCCTTTCACAAGGTAGTACACAATTGTTTCAGGAAATACAGCAAAGTGCATAGCAGCCGCAGCCAGCAATAATACATTTGTCTGATGTTGGAGTAGAACAGGAGGTTGAACTTCCTTCCGAGCAAGAAGTTGAACCTCCTCTTTTAGAATCATTGGCTCCCAGATCTCCAGCAAGGAAATGGAAGTGTACTACTGCACCATCTTCTCCAAGCACCACTTCTGATGATGATGATGATGATAGGGACATAGAGTGGACCCTGACGGAGACCTGGAGACAACAGGATAGGCAAGGGAAAAGGAAAGTTCCAGAAAGACCTAGACTTATGGAAGGGGATGGAATGTGGATGACGATGACAAGGTAGTCATGGTGGAAGGTGACACAGAGGATTCTGACATTGCTATTCAACCAGCTCCGAGGGATGTGGCACAGGTAGCACCTCCACCAGCCCCATATTTGCAAAGCCCCAGCTGAGACCTGCACCAACCCCTGCCTCAGGAGAAGCAGAGAGGCAATCAACTACATGCCCACCTACCTCCAGTTCTTCTTCAGGCATTGGCAGTGGCCCGGTAAAATAGTACACCTCCCCAGTTTGGGACTTTTTTACAGTTAGCAAAGAGGGGGAGCACATTGCATTATGCACCATTTGCCACACAATGTTCAGCGATGTAAGCCTGGTACACATTATGGTACTGTAGGCCAGACGACCCATATTAAAAACCACCACACAATCAAGTGGGAGGAGCACCTTAAAAAAATTGATGAACGTGATTGTGGTGGTGGGGAGAGCCAGGGAACATCAGCTGCAAGTCCAATCATGGTGGAAGGTGAGGATGAGGAAGAAGAGGGTGACATATTCATGCAAAGAAGCCCTGTCCCCAGCAGTGTGCCAGCATATTCACCCACCGCAGCGACTTCACAATGGCACAAGAAGCCTCAGAGTGAGATGATGGAGATACCACAGCATACACTGACTACCCCACCACCACCACGCACATTGAGTATACCACTAGCATCTACTACTCAAAAGACGCCTGTGTCAGTGCCCCAAGAAAAGAAGAAAATCCAGGCTACAATTACGGGTATGTTTAGGCAGGAGGGGCCCTATGAGCAAACCACCCAACCACATGTTTGTACAACGGGAAGCTGGCAAAAATGTTAGTGCTGGACCTCCTCCCTCTTTCTTTTGTGGAAGGAGTGGAATTCTTAGAATTTGTGGCAGCCATCTGCCCAAAATGGAAGGTACCAAGTAGGACCTATTTTGCCAGAGTGGCTGTTCCATCACTGCATCCCGATGTGCTGCAGTTGATTGGACAAGCTTTGCAGCAATGCGTTGTTCACACCATCCACCTGACGACAGAAATGTTGACCAGTTGTCAAGCGGCTGATTACATGTGCATCACTGCACAATAGACCTCTTTTGCAGGGGTAAAGCAAAAGATATCTTCAGGTCTTGGTCCTGAAGAAAGTTTTAAGAGCGTTCGGCGGCATGCAACAGTGGCCATATTTGTGAAGGAGAAATCACATACAGCAGTAAACATCGTGAAGAAATTTAACTGCAAGGTGTATGAATGGCTGCTACTCAGAGGTCTTAGGATTGGATTTGTTGCCACAGCCAATGGCAGCAACATAGTCAAGGCCATGTCAGACGGAGGCTATTTCAGGGTCCTGTGTTTGGCCCATTGCATCAACCCTGTGGTGCAAGACTTCCTCAAAAAGGAAGACATAGTCAGCAACATACTGACCACCTGCAGAAGAATCTGCACTCATGTAAGCCATTCTTTTAAAACCCTGAAGTGTCAACTTGAGCTCCTTCCTCAGGATCTGCTTGAAGATTGCTTATTCCACCTCCAGGCAGCTCCAACTCAGAAAGCTATAAAAGCACTGAGTGTTGGAGTGGCCAGGTGAGGGAACGGTAGGAAGGGAACTGCAGGGAGGGAGACCTGAAAAAGAAAGTTAAAAACACACACAGACAATACACTCAATATGTAACTTAATAATTCTTAAGTTACTTCATAAAGCATGGTGTGCACAATTGGTGTGATTCCAGAGAAAACATATGCTCATTAATAACTAAAAGGATAAGGTCACAGACCTGAATAGATACTGTGTCTTGAATGAGGAATATCCTGAAAAAGCACCTTATGTAAATATTCCTACCGGTTAACAGCACCGGAAGTAGGATCAATAGAGTACATCATCAAAAAAAAAATTGCCCCTTTCACCGGAAGGTTGTTCACTTTACAACCATAAACTTTACATTACCCCAAAATACAATAAAACTAACACGCAGTCATTTTAAGCAAAGCAACAAACATCGTACCGCACAATCATGCTCTTTCCACCTACCGAGCAAAATCGCTCTACAGTGCAGCCAGCGGGAGGCACGTGCAGGCCAAATCACAAAAAAAAGGCTTACCGCTAAGACCGGGCCAGTCTTAATTGCCGTGCGGGATCCTGACAGGACACGTGCATTCAGTAAGAGGATTTCTAGAATCACCAACAAGCGTCGCACTGCCAAGCAGATAGCCGACGCTAAGACCGGCTCACCAGGCTGAAGCTATCCGGAATAGTGAGCACGTGTGTACGGGCTGACTTGCCTTTATAGGCTCAGCTTCCATCCAAGATGGCCGCCGCCCAAGACTTCTGGGACTTGTAGTCCCCTTAAGGAAAAGGAGGCAAAATACAACAAGGCTACAAAAGAAAACAAAAGAGACCGCATATACCACCATGTAGCGTTATGTCCCCCCATGAAAGAAAAACATATGCCTTTTTGAAACAATATAGACATCTTTTTTTTTTTATTTCTTTTTTATTGAATAAGAAATACAATACATTAACAGTTGACAATGAAGTGGCACAGTGCATTTGTACAGTTGTAAGCACGTCGTTACAATAGAACAACACCCTCCTTACATTACTTACAGTCGTCTCTACTTTATAAACACTTATCTCCAAAAATGTACTCATTCCTGTGGGGAAGAATCATTAAACGGTGTACACAACATTCCTCTACTTTTGTTCCATGCCCCCCAAATCTTGGTCCACTTTTGTGGGCAACCTCTCCCTTCGTATATCACCCTCTCAGCCTGCATACACCAATCCATATCGGTCTCCCAGTCACGCAAACTAAGCCCCGTGACTCCATTCCAAGTTCTTGCTATATTGCGTTTTGCCACCACACATCCAAGGGAGACCCAGGTCCTTTTTTTTGCCGTCAGATCAGTTGCATCCCATACATTGAGGAGGCACCATCTGGGTATGACCTCCATAGTTTTCCTGCAAACTTCCCACATTTTCAATGTTATTTTCCCCCAGTACGTCTGCAAAATCGGGCAATCCCACCACTGGTGGAGGTACGTCCCCACCTGGCCACACCCCTTAGGGCATAGTGAGGAACTTAAGGCACCCATTTCAACCAGCGCTACACTGGCATAATATGCTCTGTGTAGGAGCTTAAGCTGAATTAATTTGAACCTGGACTGAATTGCCAACTCTCGGGGGGATGCCAGCGCCTCCTGCCATTCTTCATCGTTTAAGTCACCCACATCTTCCACCCACTTGGCTCGAATCTTCCCAAACAAATCAGGTGTGTTATTTAGTATCTTCCTGTAGGTCATCGAAATCGCTTTCTCCTGAAGATAGTCATCAAGAAGTCTGTCCTCTAAGGGCGAGGCCACCGGAAGATCTGTACCTTTGGGTATTACCTTGTGAAGTATGTTTCGGACTTGAAGGTATCTAAAAGTTTCCCTCACGCTCAACTCATAGTCCCGTTGGAGGTCACTGAAGGGAACCACCTTGCCCCCTTCCCACACATCCCGACCCTCGAGAGACCAATCAGTACCCATTTGTCAAATCTGGAACATTTTGCCAGGAGCTCCAAGCGGTCCGTCTCCAGAAGGGGGGTGGCCTGTGTAATCGTGTTTTTCCATCCCAAAGCGGACGTCGCCGCATGCCATATTGAGACAGTAGTTGCAGTTGGGGTATGTACCGGCCCATTCTTCCTCTCCCTGTACAGTGCCCTTTGGTAAGATCCTGATGTCATATTAT
The DNA here is from genome assembly GCA_963921515.1 of Calotriton arnoldi. Taxonomy (NCBI): domain Eukaryota; kingdom Metazoa; phylum Chordata; class Amphibia; order Caudata; family Salamandridae; genus Calotriton; species Calotriton arnoldi. Next base: position 516,564 of record CAWUFW010012301.1, on the reverse strand, counting down.
ATCTGAAAAAATAATAAACCTCCCTCTGGACCTCTATTTCTTTATCTTCTGGAATAAATAAATGGGTTACATATTCATTTCACAAAACATACCAAAAAGAAGACAATTACTTTATTCCACAGTTGTATTTATTCATTTTGATTGACTATATCATTTTTCCATTAAAAAACATCCATGTTTATCAAACAATTTTCTATCACAAATCTTTTCCTTCTTTTTGAACAATTTTTCTTGATGTGCGGCAACTAGCGGTTGTTGCCGGACTGACTAGAGGGACTGCGGAGCTACAAAGAGCGTTGTATTGGACTTTGCCCCTAAGACTGAATCAGCACATCTGAAATAGCTGCCTAACAAAGAACAGGATTACCGACCCCACGTGGTCTTTCAGTACAAGGGTTTCGTGCAATGTAATAGGATATCACGCAAAATTAATGATGGTAGTGTCCACTAATAAAGTAATGAACACTTTGGAAGAATAAATAAAGAGAACCTTCCGTGGTCCTATAGACCTCCACCTTGTGAGGAATTTTCCTGTACAGACCCAACAGATTTACCTGTGGTTGGCTAGGTTGTAAGGCATTTCACGGCTGAGCGTCTTGTTAGTATCTGTACCCCTACAACTAGTTGAAGGATATTTGTGTTGCGAAGGTCCTGAGGAAGGTGGTCACACATTCCACCGAAACGCGCGTCGACCATACTGTGTGCGTTCAACCCCATGACTTGGTCATGGAGAATTATAATATCTGTATGTCCTTTTGACCAGTATGTTCATGAATTGTTTTTGGGTTGTTTGCCAGTTTTATTGGTGTGAGTGAGTGTGAATGTGAATTTGTCTATGGGATTAGATTGGATGGTTTTTTGTTTTAGGGGTCCAATGATGAAAATCAATTTGTTTGTACATATAAAGATATATAACTGTTGTGTTTTTTTTAAAAAACAATTCAGGAAGAAAAAGTGTTCAAAAAGAAGGAAAAGATTTGTGAGAGAAAATTGTTTGATAAACATGGATGTTTTTTAATGGAAAGATTATATATTCAATCAAAATGAATAAATACAACTGTGGAATAAAGTAATTGTCTTCTTTTTGGTATGTTTTGTGAAATGAATATGTAACCCATTGATTTATTCCAGAAGATAAAGAAACAGAGGTCCAGAGGGATGTTTATTATTTTTGTGTTCTTGTACTTCCCCTCTTTTCTCCCTGACCTATAGTTCTCCATAGAGGGGGTCCCTTTTCCAGAAGGTCATATTATATCTGTCCAGCCTATAGGCAGGCTCTGTTACTGGCCAGTGTACCCAGTGATTAGTGACCACTAACTGAGAGGCCCAATAATAACCTTTGATTGCTGGAAGGGCGATTCCTCCATCGTACCAGCTTTTTGTGAGCTTAGTCAATGAAATGCGGGGGATGCCATTATTCCAGAGAAGAGTCCGGACTTCTGACTCCAAGGCCTGAAAATACTTGGCTGGAACAGGGTATGGTGTGTTTTGTAAAACGTAAATAAAGCAGGGCAGGGCCATCATTTTGTACAGAGACGCCCTACCCAGCAACATGAGGGGCAAGGTCTTCCAATGTTGCACATCGTCTTGTAGGCGACGGAGCGGGGGAGCTAGATTATTGTCGTAAAATGCCACTGGGTCTGTCGTGATATAAATTCCCAGGTATCGAAAGCCTTCGGTGACTATCTTGGCTCAGCAATGTGTAGGCAGATGAGAACCCCTTCCAGACAATATGTAAATGAGTGATTTGTCCCAGTTTATAGTGTATCCCGAGTATTATTGAAAAAGGGTGAATATGTGTAAGATTCTACGAATTGAAGAATGTGGTTTGGCCAAATAGAGTAAAATATCATCGACATAGAGGGAGATTCTATCCTCCCAGTCCGCCGTCCAATTTTGAACCCTTATTAGGGGGTCTCCTCTAATCCAAATTGCGAATTGTTCAAGGGCTAGAGCGAATATCAGTGGGGAAAGTGGACACCCCTGTCTTGTCCCTTTCTGCAAGGTAAAAATTGGCGACCGGCCACCATTTACTGTCACTCTTGCAAGGGGTTCCGAATAAAGGAGCCGCACCCATGACAGGAATTTCCCTCCAAAACCGTAGCATTCAAGCGCCGCATACAAGAAAGGCCATTCGATCAAATCGAAAGCCATTTTGGCACCAAGGGACATTATCACTGCCTCCTCTCTTATGGTTCCAGCCCTGCCCAATACACCATTAAGACGCCAAAGGTTGAGTGCCGTATTCCTGCCTGGCATAAAGCCAGACTGATCAGGGTGGATCAATTTATGGAGTAGGGGTGACAAACGCGCGGCCAGGATTTTGGCCAGGATCTTCACCTCTGGGTTTAACAAGGAGATAGGCCGGTACGAACCACAGCACTCGGGGGGTTTCCCCTGCTTGTGGATCACTACCACATTGGCCAACCTTTGAGTTTCAGGGAGGATTCCATTAGCGAAGCTTTCTTCCTACATATCAACCAAGTATGGGGCAATTGTGGATGCGTTTGCTTTAAATAACTCGATAGGAAGACCACTCGGTCCCATCGCTTTTCCGGATTGTAACGCTCCAATTGCCTTGACCACTTCCTCTTTGGTAGAGTCTAAGTTGAGCTCTTCTACCTCTGTGTCATCAAGAGTAAGAAGTTTGAGGGTAGCCATCAACTCCTGCGCTTCTTCATAGGTAGATGCCCCTGATGGAGCATATACCAGTTTAAAGTGTCCGCTAAACTGTTCCTATCTTTAAGCCAGGCGCCATCCTCTGTCTCTATCTCAAACACCCATCTAGTGGCCTCTTCACGCTTATCCAACCACGCCAGCAATTTACTCGCCTTATCGCCTATATCATATACCCGATACTGAGTGGCACGGTATTGGGCTTTAGCAGCCTCCTCGGCAATGTCTCTGTAGTCTTTTCGCTTTAACAGCAATTTGTGTTTGACGTCTGGGGTAGCTAAGTTTATTAGTTCGCGTTCTAGTTGGGAAATTTCCTCTTCTATTATGTGTAACTGTTATCGCTTTTCTTTCTTGTATCCCGCAATCGCTGAAACTCCCTGCCCTCTGATCAGCGTTTTGTAAGCTTCCCATAACGTGGAGTCCACCGACCTTTCATTCTCTTTAAAGTAATTAACTGTAGCCTCTATGAGCCCCTCCCGTATGGACGGCACTCGTAAATACCAGGGGTTAAGTGTCATCTCATGTCTCTTAGCGGACGGGTTACCTCCATAATTAACTATAACTCGGAAATGGTCTGAGATACCTCTGGGTAGGTGTGCCACTGCCCTGAACATAGAGAGCTGGTCAGCTCTATCAAATATGTAGTCTATTCTGGACAAACTTCCATGGACTCCCGAATGGAAGATATACTGCAGAGATGATGGGTTGTAAGCTCTCCAAACATCCATCAGGCCCATTGCTCTTAAAAATTCTCCCAGCACCCTCCCAGACGGCTCTCCCTGTTTAGGTGGTTTCCTATCCAAGTCCCCATTAAGGGCCGCATTACAATCCCCTCAATCAATGATTCACCCTCAGGCAACTTAAGTATGTGGGATCCCAAGTCAGCCAAGGTAGAGGAGTGCAGTCGTGGTGGAACGTAAAGAGACGTAATATTGAGTAGTCTGCCTTCCCAATTGCCCAATAGGGTCACAAACCTACCCATTGTGTCATGTGCCACGGATTGAACCTAGAAGGGGAACGAATTATGAAGGAGAATCCCCACCCCTCTCGATCCCTTGGTGTACCCAGCGTGAGCCACCAATTTATACCCCCATCTGTTCAACGCACAATAGGAGGTACCTTGTATATGGGTTTCCTGCAGTAACCTCAGGATGCGTTGTCTCCAGTGAGATCAGCGTCCCCACATTGCATTCCTTTAAGAAATCTTTATGATTCCAATGTACTCTCTTCATATCGTAGCTCTAGCATGCAGGTAGAACACCGACCGACACTGCGGTTGGCGTTCTACGTGCAAGCTAGAGCTACGATACGAACAGAATTCATTCCCCTGATGAAGGGCCTAGTCCCGAAATGCATTGGGATTTGCGTAGAAGAATGGAATTGAATATTGAATCGTGTGATGTCTAACAACAAAAATGATAATCATTGGAAAACAATCCAAATAAATAAATCTTGATTAAATAACTGTCAACGAATGATTAATTGAATACATATCATGGAATTATAAAGATTTCTTAAAGGAGTGCAATGTGGGGACGCTGATCTCACTCGAGACAACGCATCCTCAGTTTATATTGTCTAACGCCCTGGATCAGAGGGCGATGCCCACATGCACCCGGCACCTGGAGAAACTGGCTTACCACAGATTACGTTAATATACCCAGGAGTGCCACAAGACACATAACTTTGTTGAAGCATTTCCTGCAGTAACACCACGTCAGGGGCCTGTCTCTTCAAGTACTGCAATACAATTCACCTCTTTATTCTGTCTCCCAACCCATTAAAGTTCCACAAAAGTACTTTGATGTGACCCAATCGTGGAGCCACACCCTGGTCATCCATCATTTGGTTGGTGTGAGTAGCGCCTCAGGTTCCCGGAGATAATGTACACATAGACCCCCATTTTCCCCCCGTGTGTAATCAGCGGTTTAGCGGTCAACTGTCCAGACTGTCGTGTTGTTAGTTGTTCTGCTGCTAGATCCTGTACTTTCGCTGCACTGTCAACAAGTTTTGCTATGTACCACATTAAACATTGAACATTACCATAACAATCCCTCAGGGAACTCCCCAGACCCACCCCTCTCCCTACCTCCCTGCAACGTGGACTCAGAACTGCCCACCCCCCAACTTTGCAGAGTGCCTGTATACTCATACCCATCAAACATCGTATGGGGGAACGCGGCCTAGTCGGGACCCAGCCAAAGATCCTAGATCCTCCCCAACTCAATGTCAATGAAGCCCTTATAATGTGTCCATCTCAGAACCAGTGGTACCAAACAATCTTGTAATTTGTCTATGCATTCAACTCCAAGTTAAGAACAAGGAGCCGGATGGTCCAACATTGCCATATTTTGCCTCCCCCTAACAATCGAAATACTTAGCAGTCCTTGACATCTTCATCAGCCACCGTGTAAACTCCTTCACACCCAGCATGTCATTCATAGATCAGTGATTGTCCAGAGACCCTCGCCTCTGCTTAGTTACACCATTTTGATCCGTGTCCTTCCAAGGGCCGTCTCTGAGTCCACGGATGTCCTGCCAACCTTTTTGCCCCTGTATGCGCCTTTGTGAGTTAGTTCTTTGGGTTCCAGGGGTTTTCCACCCCTCCAGCCACTCCCAGGTCTCCTCTGGGGTCAGGAAGAACCAGGACTTCCCGTCCGCCATCACTCGCAACTTTGCCGGGAAAAGCATTACATATTTAATGTTTCTTTCACGGAGCGCTCTTACCACCTCCAAGAAGGATCTTCGCATTTTCTGGACCTTCACCGTGAAGTCCGGGAAGAAAGTGATTGTACAGTTCTCAAACTTCAACGGGGGGGCTGTACGCGCTATCTGTAGAATGATGTCTCTATCCCTGTAGTTGAATATTCTGGCCAGGATAGGGCATGGGGGTGCACCTGGTTTTGTGGGCCCACCTGGCACTCTATGGGCACGTTCCACAGAGAAATATTGGGAGAGAGATCGGGGCTGTAGTTGGTGTTGTATTAGGTCTTCAACAAATAGGTCCGTAGCTTGCACCTCCGCCCGCTCCCGTACTCCCAAGATTCGAACATTATTCCTGCGTGCCCGCCCTTCAAAGTCTTCAAGCTTGGCTTCCAGGTCCACTGTCCTCACTTGCAGTTTCTTCACCGTTGGTTCTAATGTTTTAGTGAAGGATTGGAGATCAGTGACAGAGTCCTCCGTGGCATTCAACCTCTCCCCCAAAGTGCGCAGGTCCGGATGCATCAGTGTCACCTCCATTGTGACGGAATACATTTTTTGTTCAAGGGTTGTGCGGAATCCTTGTCTGGCCTCCATAATGTCCTGAAGGGTAGGGACGCCCTCCTCCGACTGTTGCTTCACCCCCTGCGCTTCATTTGTCTCATCCACGTTTTCGGCCTTAGAATGCGCATATTTATCTAATTTGGTTTGATGTGTTTGCTTGTTACCTTTTCACGTTGCCATTTTAGAGTCACCAAGAGGAGGCCCCATTGTCGCCCGCGCTGAGCCACCGGCCACCGAGGGCCCGATGCAAATTTTACCCTCTGGGAGTGATCCAAGTCTTTCAGCAGCGTAGGGGAAAGGCTATAGTTGTGGCAACCACTGATGCAACTATGGCAGAACATCAACAATGGTTTATCAGTACCCCAAAATGGCCGTGCCTCTGGGGGACCCCAGTCCTCTATTCAAACGGGGTACTTCATTCATATAAAAAAAATGTCCTTGTGTCCCCACCGACCTCCTCCACTCAGTGTCGCCCGTGTAGCTGTGCCCCCGGGACCCCACAGCTCGCCGCAGACCCTCCTCTCACCTTCCCGCTTGGTCTATGGCGGCCTCTCAGTGCCTGTCTCTTTCTCCGTCCCAGCCTGGAGCCGGTACCTTATTGTAAGTCCCGATGGAGGGGGGGAGGGTTGCTCACTCGATGGAGATCCTACAGCGTCCTCCCGTCACCTTTTACTGTACTCCGGTCCAGTCCGGAACACCACTTCTCTGCAGATCCCCCGACCTCCTTTCTGTAATGGCACCCACCTCCTCTTATCGCGGGCGGACACCTTGCAGCGTTCTGCCATGCCCCCACCGAGTGCTCGTCGTCTTGAGGCCAGATCAGGAAGGGGCGGGGGGGAATCGATCAAGGATACCGCTGCTCGCTTCCACCGGTCTCTGCTTCCGAGCTTCTCTCGCGGGCCTCCATTGCTTCAGCACACGCCACAGCCGGTGCTCCACAAGGCAGTCCTCGCTGGCCGCAGACGATCAACTATTTCTCGGCCCAGGGGCATCAGGGGACCGCAATTTCGGGACCAAGTCTGCCCGAGGCACAGGGGACCACTGGGATATTCTCAACTCTGGGCTTAAACGGATAATTTTGGTGGATTTTGGGGGTTTCGGTTTGCTGGTCTCGGAGCTCTACTCCGGTGCGGCCATCTTGGTTGCCGGCCGGCCACGCCCCCCAATATAGACATCTTTTAAACAATATAGACATCACCATAGCAAGACCCCTATCGCATAGTGCAGCACAACCACCAGCGTGCCAGCTTGAATGGGGAATGGATCTTCCCACACGGTACACCCTGCATCTGGCGCCTAGTACAACACGGAAATGTTGTCCTAGCGGAAACCCTTAATCCCGGGTACCGGGGAGCAGATGAGGTGGTAGTTGGGGCGAGCCCTAGACTGTGCACCACCACTTTAACAGGAAGCAGCTACAGATTATTCAGCATAATAATAGAGCACCAGTTAAAGCCCTGATACAGGATGTGCCAAAATGGTGGAACTCCACCTTTTTACATGCTGCAACGTCTGTTTGAGCAGTACAAACAGATCAATGACAATGTCATTCAAAGAGGAGGGGATGCAGTTGGGAAATCTATAACCATGGATGGGGACAAATGGAGCCTAGTCAAATCCCTGACACAGATGCTACTCCCTTTTGAGGTTTTCACACGGGAAGTTAGCAAGGAGTACAGTACGATGGGCCAAGCTATCCTGTTGTTGCATCTCCTACAAGACCAGGTAAAGAAGGCATCTGAAAGGTTCGCCCCCACAGCTGTGAATGAAAAGACAGAAGTGCATGCCTTGGTTGAGAACTTAGTCCTGCACTTGGCTTTTAATATAAGGCTGCAACATGACATCATTGAGTCCAAAGAGTACATATGTGCCACACTACTTGATCCACTGTACAAAACAATTCTGCCCACTTTCAGTCCTTTTTTGGAAGGGGATGTTTTAAAATACAAGAGGTGGAATGTAGAACAAGCCAGAGACTTGGAAGAAGAATGGCTGGAACTTCGAGTCCTACCCCGCAATTCTGGGCTGCCGCTTTCAACTTCCAGAGAGTACAGTCTTGTCTCACAGCAGCCAACAACACCATCAACCAGAACACCGGCAAAAACAGCAACAGAAGGACCGGACCCAACCTCTGCATTGTATCACTTTCAATTGGCAAGGCTCAAGTCCATTGCAGAGGCAGTGGCAAAACAGGTTGAGCAAGTGGCAGCACCAATGCCCATCCACAGGATGTACCAGGAGTATCTGGATGGTCCAGAAGAGGTCTACGTGGATCAGAATGTATTGATGTATTGGTATGGGAAGATGCGCCAATGGCCAGAGCTCAGCAGGCTAGCAACTAAGTATCTGGCTTGTCCTGTCGCCCGTATGTCTGCTGAATGTGTGTTCAGTGCAGCTGGTGCGGTCGTCACAGTGAAAAGGACCTGTCTCTCACCTCAAAATGTGGAGACATTGACTATGATCAAAATGAACCAACATTTTATACCACACAATTACTCCGTTCCTGAAACAGCAACACAGGAGGTGGAGGAGGGTGATTGGTCCGAAATTTAATTAAATGTGTTAGCTGACCAACTTATGGGTGACAACTTGAGTTTGAGGACAAACTCTACTTCCCGGACTTAGTATGCCAGTGCCCCCATAGAACATTAAAAAAAAATTCTCGTTGAACTTAGGGGCATATTCACAAGTAAGTGGCGAAGTGAGGCGTTAGCCGTCATGGCTTAACGCCTCACATCGCCACTTCAGAAACGCAAGGCTGCACCATATTCACAAGGATATGGTGCAGTCTTGCGTATCCCCCTGCGCTGGCGCTAAGTGTAGCAGCTTAGCGCCAATGCAGGCACCCTTGCACCATGGTGCAAGGGTGTCTGCGTGCAAGGGAAGATTGTGTACATACAGGAAGGTCTACGTACAGGAAGGTCCCCCTTCATGCACATAAACAATCTTGAAATGCCGTTTTGTGACTTCTATGTGTGCTGCTTAATGCAGCACACACAGAAGTTGCAAAACAGCATTTTCAAAAAATTATTGTTTATGGGCAGGAAGGGGACCTTCCTGTACATACGCAATCATTGGCCTTTTGCTGTTTTCATGTGTGCTGCACAACGCAACACACATGAAAACAGCAAAAACAAGGAGAAATTAAAAATGTCTCCTCGCTTCGCCAGGTTAAGACCCGGTTTTCCCTGGTCTTAATTCTGGCGCTGCCTCCCATTTACGCTGCTCTTGTGAATAGGAGGCAGCGTCAGAAGCAATGGGTGTTGCTGTGGAACGCCCACAGCAACATCCATTGCCCTCCCCTTTCACGCTAAGTATAGCGTGAAAGGGTGCCTTATTCACAAGGCAGCGTTAAGCCACGTTAAGTGGCTTAACGCTGCCTTGTGAATATGGTGAAGCCCCTATCGCCACAGGTACGTCGAAAAAAGTGACGTTCCTGTGGCGATAGGGGCTTGTGAATATGCCCATGAGTTCTTTCTTTGCACAAAATCAAGAACAAAAAAATCGCTAGAGGAAGATTATAATTTTTGTGTCATATTTATGCTGCCCCACCTTTTTTATTAGTCACATATATATTGCCGGATTGCAGCTAGACCAGTGTGCATTGAAGAAGCCTTCACAATTCCTCCATACCATTGGGGACAATGCCTGCCCCCCAGCACACCTATTGCCTAATGCCTATTCCTTTTTGTATAACTTAGCACAAGAAGGGTTGCCGCATAAAATTATTTATTACCTACAAGACTACCTGCTAATACCAAATTCCAATGTGTTGCCTAGATCAAAGATGATTGAATACCTACCTGAACTACCCGTGCTTGGATTCGATGAGGTAACTTCAACTATTGAAACGGTGAGTGACTGATTGCGTGAGTGATGATTTAAGTTGATTGAAGATTCATGTGGTGGCAGATACTGAGGGAGTTTGTATGTTAAACTGTAATATGGGAAATTTCTTGAGATGATTATTGATTTGCATTGTTTGGGGCTTGATTGATAGGAGCTCATTTTATTTTCCCTGTAGGTGATCAGCCCTTTCACACTTAGCCAAATTTAATTGCAGGGTGTTCTCCTTTTTTCTTGTTTTTAAGAGACCAGAACAGTCACTTTAGTTAACAAACAAAAGCCTATGCAAAATACTTCAATTCTGTTTCTCTACTTGTTTTTCAACAGCAGTGCACTCCATGTCTACCTTGCTCGGGACATCATGATTCATGATGATGACTGGTCTGGAGGAGTATCATGGAAGAACTCAGGGCGGGAGCTGCAGGACTACCTCATCAATAGCTAGAAGCAATAAGTTATTGAGTATCGACTTTATTTCAAAGGTAAACCAAGAGTCTGAGGCCTAGTACTCAGCTGTGTGGAATAGTGAGAGGTTGTTTTTGTGAAATGCTGCTCTGTGTGTGTGTGTGTGTGTGTGTGTATGTGTGTTGGGATTGTGCCAAAAGTCAAACTCTGAGTCCCCCTTTCTGGGTTTTTTGCACTGCCTCTAAGTCTTCTTGAGACACTCCTCATGAAGGTTACCTTCCTTCCTTCTGTCCTTTTCTTTGACTCTAAAATACAGTTTCTCTTTTACAATCCGCAGGCCTTGTTCTAGTCTCCTTCACGAACGAAAGGAGAAAGCTAGCCGAGCTCAACAACGCTCCAGCTTACCTACCGCACCAGTGCAGACAGGCCCCAAAGAGTGGACATTCCCAAGGAGAATGCAGACACATCACCCAATTATGCATTACAGTATCATTTTTCTTTTAACAATCATATTAACTAAGAGAAGTGGGTGGGTTCACTCACCAACCTAGAAGACAGAACATTTAAATATATGATAAATTGTGCCTCGGGGGCAAAAGGACTGTTTGCAATGCATGTATCTGTGCTCTGTCATACTAATTCCTTTGTTTCCTTCTAACAACAGATTGATGGTGAATGATGTGCTGCTGCTTATTGCCCAGATGAATGTTGGCCTTGTGTTGTAGTGTTTGTCTTTGTCAAACCTTTCCCAAAATCTCATTACCCATCCATTCATCAAACCCTTAACCCTCTTCCCCCGAGCTGTGTGATTTATTGAGGTGTGGCTTAAATTACACCATCAATGGATCACACACTTGAGGGCCGAGTACGATATCGTTCGGAAACTCATCATACCGAATCGGTTTCGGAATCGTTTTCGACCGAATCAGGTTCTGCGAGACCGAATGACCAATTACGATGCTACCGAACATCGTTCGGTCGGACTCGCATTGACTTCAATGGGAGCTTGTGTTACGAACGAGAACACAGGCTCCCATTGATAAAAGGGGTGGTTGGGGAAAATCATGCACTGTCAGGTTGTCAGTAGCGCAAGAAAGAAATCAAAAGGTAAACGCCACTGACCTCTGCGTAGCGGCCAGCAGGAACGATGGATGGTAGAGTGGCCTCCCTCCTTCCCTGAGCACTATCCCCCACAATGCGACACTTATGCACTATGGAAAAGAGCACCCCGGGGAAAAGGGAAGAGGATAAAACAACAAAGAATCACTGTGGGGAATAACGCCTGCTTCCTAGGTCTTTGAACACCTTCTCTCTGTTGGTAGCACTGTATAAACACAAAGAGAGAGATAGATATGAGAAATCGCACAGGGAAACAAACATACAAAACAAACTAAGGTTTTTAGCACTATGTCACACACTCACATGGAGCCCAAAACAGCAATCCTCCAGAAGCAGACGAGGCAATCGCCCTCCTATGTCCCCACAGTATTGTTCCAGTGAAATCGGCGTGCACCAATAGTGCATAGGAAACTGGCAACGTAAGTCCTCTTATCAATTCAGAGCCATTCACCGCTGTTTCATTCACAGCGGAAAGGACCTGATCTCCAGAGTGCCCTGGTCGCTGTAATGTCTTATGCAAACAAAAGGAAACGGTTTCCTGTGTCCCCAATAGCAGGATATGCGGAAACACGGTTAAATGAAACCAGAAGCTTAGTAATAGAAAGAAAAGTAAGTGGTTTGAGAGGGGAGCGCACCAGCGCGTCTCCCTCTCAGTTCCCGATACCTGAAAAGCCCCGGAGAATTCAGCCTCGTCAGCTAGAGTCTGGAAATGAGCACACGAGTGCTCCGACGGTCTTCAGAAATCCTCGGCAGCTAGGAGTCTGGAAATGAGCACACGAGTGCTCCGACGGTCTTCAGAAATCCTCGGCAGCTAGGAGTCTGGAAATGAGCACACGAGTGCTCCGACGGTCTTCAGAAATCCTCGGGGATAATGCAGCGCCTGGTAACGCCGCTCGGACGGTCCTCCAGCGGGGAATACCTTCCGCTTCAAAGGAGCTTGTCAGATTGTCAAGCACCTACCTCCTATAGAGGCGGTGCTTATATACAAAGGGGGTGATTCTTGGCCATGACGGTTCCGTTTTTCTTTACCGTGCCCCATTGCCCTCTGGGACATGTAGTGTATTGGGCTCCTGTGACAGGCAAACCGGCGCCCACGCATACAGGGAAGAAATGTATGGCGCGTGTGTACCCTATCCGTCCTTCCCCTATGTTTATGGAGGGTAATCGCGACAGTACCCCCTCTCAAGGATCGCCGACTCGGCGGTTGTCCAGGTTTACCCGGATGTGCAGCATGGAAATGTTCTACTAATTCAGGGCAGTGGAGATTTTGCACTGGTTCCCAGGTTCTATCCTCCACCCCAAAACCCTTCCAATCCACCAGATACTGCACTCGCCCTCTCACAATTCGGGAATCTAAGAGTTCGTGTACTTCGAACTCGTCCTGACCCTCAACTTCCAAAGGGAGGGGTCGTTCAGGCAACCTCATGTGAACAGGACAGGGTTGGAGCAGAGAGACGTGAAATACAGGGTGGATGTGCCATGAACAGGGCAAGTACAGTCTCATAGCTACGGGGTTTATTATCTCCTCAATACTGTAGGGGCCAATGTATTTGGGTTTTAGTTTGCCAGCTCCCTTAAGGTGTAGGTTCTTAGTTGCTAACCATACCTTGTCCCCCACCTGGTAAACAGGTTCTTTGGTTCTTTTCTTGTCAGCGAAGCGTTTTTGTGCGAGTTGGGCTGAAAACAGATGTTGTTTGGCGTCGATCAACACGGCCCTGAGGTGAGCGTGATGTTCGTGGATGCTTGGAAGACTGGATTCTATTTGCCATTTGAAAGGGAGCATGTTGGGATGGTGACCATAGAGGCAAAAGAATGGAGAACAACCGAGCGGGGTGTGTTCCGCATTGTTGTAGGCAAACTCGGCCATCCATAGTAGTGTGTACCAGTTCGTGGTGTTTTGGAGGGTGAAACAACGGAGGTATTGCTCCAAAGTTTGGTTTAAGCACTCTGTTTTTCCATCCGTTTGAGGATGGTAGCTGGTAGAAAGTCTGGCTTCGATGTCCATAGTCTTACATAATGCTTTCCAAAAACGGGAGGTGAACTGTGTTCCCCGGTCAGTAATGAGAACACTGGGTATTCCGTGTACTCTCACCACGTGTTGAAGGAAGACAAGGGCTAATTCTGAAGAGGTAGGCAAACGTTTCAAAGGAACGAAATGTCCCATTTTTGTTAAATGGTCAACTACCACCAATATGGTGGTATACCCTTCACATGGGGGCATTTCAACGATAAAATCCATGGACACCGTATGCCACGGTCGAGAGGGTATGGGTAATGGTTGTAGGAGACCTGTAGGTTTCATGTGAATGGCCTTTCCCTGCGTACACACGGAACAATTCTGTAGGTACGTCTCGGTGTCTTTTCTCAATGTGGGCCACCAAAAGGATCGCTCGATACAGGCTATGGTCTTGTATCTCCCCATGTGTCCTCCCAATAGAGAATCATGAGCCCATGCCAACACTCGTAGTTGTAATTCGGTGTTAGGAATATACAATGCGTGATGGTGATACAACACTTCCTTGTTGTCTGTTCGATGTTCAGGATCTTCCTGAATCCAGGCCTGGGCATCTATGTTGGCTAAGGATACTCTGAGGTCCTCTAGGAAGTCTTGTGAAGCGATCAAAGCAATGGTTTGGTTCCGGAAAGCCGCCTCAGGGAGTATTGAGGGTGGTTCTGGGTTTTCTGACAACATGTGTCCCTCGGAGTCTTCTATGCGAGAGAGAGCATCCGCCTTGCCGTTCTGGGGGCCTGGTCTGTACTTGATTACGAATTCGAAATCGGAAAAGAAAAGAGTCCATCGCAACTGACGTGGTGTTAGGGCCTTGGCGGTTTTCAGGAACAATAAGTTCCGGTGATCTGTGTATATCTCAATGACGTGGCGTGCTCCCAAGAGATAATGTCTCCATTCCTTGCACGCCCATTTTATGGCTAGCAGTTCTTTATCTGAGATGGAGTAGTTCACTTCACTGGGGTTGAGCTTTTTTGAGAAATAGGCCACAGGGTGTAGCTGACCCGTTTTGGGATGTCGTTGAGACAAAACCCCCCCTATGGCATATTGAGAAGCGTCGGTTTCAACAATGAAGGGGAGCTGCGGGTCAGGATGTCGTAATATGGGCGCCTAAGTGAACCTTTGTTTTAGAATCTGAAAGGACTGTTCTGCCTCTTTTCCCCAAGCAAAAGAGGTGTTTTTCCGCAACAAGCTGGAAATGGGGTGAATGATCTTCGAGAAGTCCTTGATGAATCGCCGATAATAGTTGGCGAAACCTAAGAAGCTTTGTACTGCCTTTATGTGTTGTGGGGTTTTCCACTGAGTGATTGCGTCGACCTTGCCTGTGTCCATCTGGAACCCTTGAGCGTTGATTATGTATCCCAGAAATGCACTTCTTGGACATGAAACAAGCACTTCTCTAATTTGGCATACAGCGAGTGGTGTTGGAGCCTGTCAGGACTGCTTTTACATGAGTTACATGTTCCTGAGGACTAGACGAGTATACGAGGATGTCGTCTATATACACCACACAGAACGTGTCGAGAAACCCCCGTAGAACCTCATCCATAAAATATTGAAAGGCCGCCGGGGCATTACAGAGCCCGAACGGCATTACCCTGTATTCAAAAAGTCCGAACTTCGTCCGGAAAGCGGTTTTCCACTCATCACCGCTCTTGACCCTCACCAAATGGTAGGCGCCTCGTAGGTCCAGCTTCGTGAAAAGCGAGCCCCCTTGAGTTGATCCAAGAGTACAGGAATCAGGGGTAGGGGTAGCGGTTTTTACCGTGACTCGATTGATCGCTCTGTAGTCTATGCAGGTTCGAAGTTCGTCACAATCCTTCTTAGGGATAAAAAGAGCGGAGAGGAAGCAGGGGATGCAGAATGCCTGATGAAGCCAGATGCTAGGTTCTCTTCGAGGTAGTTTTTAAGTAGTGTGTCTCTGGTTCTGTCAGAGCATACACCCGGCTGCATGGAATCTCGGCTCCGGGCATCAGCTCAATGCGACAGTCATAAACCCGGTGCGGTGGAAGCTGGGTGGCTTTCTTTTATCGAAGATAGACTGGTAATCTTTATACTCTTCGGGCAAGGCGGTGGAACAACAGTATCTGTCTCTTACACATGCGGTTGCCAGGAACCCTGCCTGGGTACTCTCTGTTTTTTCTGAAAGGGCCGCTTGTTTGGTGCAGTGCTCCTTACAATAGCTAGAGTTCAAGAGCACTGTGCGGGCCGCCCATCGAACGACAGGATCATGTAAAGTGAGCCATGGCATACCCAGGATGAGACGGAACTGTGGTGCGTCAATGATATCAAACTGGATGTATTCATAATGGTCCTCTCCAACTTGCATCTTGAGTGGAACCGTATGGTACGTGACGGGCCCTGAAGACAACGCAGTACCGTCCACTGCTTTTACGTTTTCTGGTGTCTCTTTCCTTTCCCATGGCACACCAATTTTTTGGGCGTACTTTTGATCGATAAAGTTTCCTGTAGCACCGGAGTCCAGTAATGCAGCCACCTCAACTTTTTCCTCCTCGTAACCTGAAGATAGATACTCATAGTTAAATGAGCAACAGCTGGTTGCATGGTATTGGCGATCACTGAAGAGATCATAGTATGTCTGTCACCTGAACCAGTGATCTCATCCTGATTCAGGCTTTTCAGTTTTCCGTCGGTTCCCGTTGCCCCATTGCTGCTTGCACTCGTGGAACGTTGTTTCGTTCTGGAAGCTGGGCCCGGGCGCGACATTCCCTGATGAAGTGCCCCCCTTTTCCGCAATATAGGCATAGCTTCATCTTTCGCCTTTTTTCTCTCTCTTCTGTGGTGAGGGGTCCTCGGATACCCCCTATCTGCATCGGCTCGATCCCTTCAGAAGGTTTAGGATGTTCTTCGGTAGCGGGTTTGGATCTAGGAAACAGAAAACGCGTGTCCCCCCGGTTCCTGTCCCCTTTTCTTTCCTGTATTCGGTGGTCCAGTTGAACCGTGAGATCAATCATTTCTTCACAGGTCTGGGGTAACTGTACCACCTGCGCAAGGACATCTTGTAATTCCCCACGCAACCCTTGGTAGAAAAGAGTGGTTCGCTTTTCCTGGGGCCAGTCTGTTTCTACTACTAGGCGGTTGAACGTTGTAACGTACGTCAATAAATCCTGAGAACCTTGTTTAAGGGTGATAAGTTCGCGGTCCAGGGTCATCATATGGGATTTTCTGTCAAACAGTTTTCTCATTTCCAAACAAAATTCTGTAAATTTATGTAAAACAGGGTCATTTCGTTCCATCAATGGTATGGTCCAGCTCGCTGCATTCCCTCCCATGTACGACATCATAAAGGCTGTCTTTGCCGCTTCCTCCTGAAAAACTGCAGGTTTACACAAGAAATGCAGCCGACATTGATTTAGGAAGGTTTCAAACTTCTTCGGATCTCCATAGAAACGCTCTGGCGGCGCTAAAGGTATTCCTGTGTTTTGTATGACATGGACGGTGGGAATGGAGTCAACTGAAGGTGGAGGAACAGGAGTGGCTGCAAAGAACCCACCCCTTGTGTGGTGACTGAGGAGGGTACTGTATGCACCGGAGGAGTGAAGGTAGCTTCCCTAATATAAGAACTTGACCCTATACCTTTACGAGATAGGCCAGCTACCTCTCTGCGTAACGTGCCCATCTCCTTCCTTAATTCTTGGTTTTCCAAATGAGAGGTTTGTACCTCCTGCTGCAGAGCCAATAGGCTCTCCAGCAGCGAGGCCAAAACCACATTGGTGTCCATCGTCCAGGCTGGGCGTCGATCTTGGGCTTGACAATCTGTCAGGTTGTCAGTAGCGCAAGAAAGAAATCAAAAGGTAAACGCCACTGACCTCTGCGTAGCGGCCAGCAGGAACGATGGATGGTAGAGTGGCCTCCCTCCTTCCCTGAGCACTATCCCCCACAATGCGACACTTATGCACTATGGAAAAGAGCACCCCGGGGAAAAGGGAAGAGGATAAAACAACAAAGAATCACTGTGGGGAATAACGCCTGCTTCCTAGGTCTTTGAACACCTTCTCTCTGTTGGTAGCACTGTATAAACACAAAGAGAGAGATAGATGAGAAATCGCACAGGGAAACAAACATACAAAACAAACTAAGGTTTTTAGCACTATGTCACACACTCACATGGAGCCCAAAACAGCAATCCTCCAGAAGCAGACGAGGCAATCGCCCTCCTATGTCCCCACAGTATTGTTCCAGTGAAATCGGCGTGCACCAATAGTGCATAGGCAACTGGCAACGTAAGTCCTCTTATCAATTCAGAGCCATTCACCGCTGTTTCATTCACAGCGGAAAGGACCTGATCTCCAGAGTGCCCTGGTCGCTGTAATGTCTTATGCAAACAAAAAGGAAACGGTTTCCTGTGTCCCCAATAGCAGGATATGCGGAAACACGGTTAAATGAAACCAGAAGCTTAGTAATAGAAAGAAAAGTAAGGGGTTTGAGAGGGGAGCGCACCAGCGCGTCTCCCTCTCAGTTCCCGATACCTGAAAAGCCCCGGAGAATTCAGCCTCGTCAGCTAGAGTCTGGAAATGAGCACACGAGTGCTCCGACGGTCTTCAGAAATCCTCGGCAGCTAGGAGTCTGGAAATGAGCACACGAGTGCTCCGACGGTCTTCAGAAATCCTCAGGAATAATGCAGCGCCTGGTAACGCCGCTCGGACGGTCCTCAAGCGGGGAATACCTTCCGCTTCAAAGGAGCTTGTCAGATTGTCAAGCACCTACCTCCTATAGAGGCGGTGCTTATATACAAAGGGGGCGATTCTTGGCCATGACGGTTCCGTTTTTCTTTACCGTGCCCCATTGCCCTCTGGGACATGTAGTGTATTGGGCTCCTGTGACAGGCAAACCGGTGCCCACGCATACAGGGAAGAAATGTATGGCGCGTGTGTACCCTATCCGTCCTTCCCCTATGTTTATGGAGGGTAATCGCGACATGCACCCTGTGACAGGCACCCCATGGTGCCTGCCACACTGTGCTTGGTTGGAAAGGGGGGACCCATGGGTACCCTCCTGGGCCCTATTAGGAGGCCCCCAGGGCCCCCCAAAGTCAGATTCAGACAGCCGTTTTGTGTCGGACAGACCGATTTGGAACGGCTGTCCGAATCGGTCATTGTAATCGCTTGTTCTGAAACCGTGTCCATAGAGCTGTACGATTCGACTTAGAATGACTCTGGCTGTCCGAATCCCGTTCGGAACCGATTTGGACAGCTCGAACGGTTTTCTTTCATGGTAACCGGTCGTTCGGAAATGTGTCCAAATCGGTCGGGATCATAGGTTCCAAATTGGATTTGCTGAAATCGAATCCCATTCTGAGCCTTTCCGGACAGCATCGTAATCGGCTCCTTGGTGGGGTGGATGTGGTGAAAGCAACACCAACTTACTGTAGAATCTTCTAAGCAATAGCCCACACCAGCCCATTACCAACCTGCGCATTAAAAATGATCCATATTTTTTTAGATATAGAATAAAGAACATCAGTCGTCCACATCATCATTCAGGCCTTGTGTTGCCTAACCGTAAACGTCTAACCGAAGCTTGTCCACTCCAGACTTTAGGTTCATTTTTGCTATTTTTTCTATTTTAGCACAATCAGGCGTAATCATTGTCATCACGTAGTACTCAGGTGGTGTCAATTCTTTGTAAATCTTTGAATAATATATAACCCACCTACTCTGTCTTTCTACTTCCATTTAGTTGCCTACGATGGATAATCAATCAATCATTCAGATCCATCCTACAGTTAGAGCTCACCTGTGTGGAACTGGAAGTGGGACCTCGCTCGTGAAGTTGTGATGCCTCCCCTGTTATTGCTGCATGTATAGTCAGGTAAGACAACTAGTATGCATGTAATTTACCTTAGTAAGAAATAAGTTAACTGCAATTTTTTTAAATCTAGATAGTTCTACACAATATTGGTCATCATGACAACATTCCCCATAATGGTCAAGATAGTTAGAGAAGTATAAGCCTAGACTCTATAACTAAGTGATACGCTCTCTCTTAAGGTACAAGCACATAAACAGGCTGCATAAAACTGTTTGAAGGCAGCAGTGCAAAGTAAAAGTAAAAGAAACTACTCCAGACATAAATTTAGATTAAAAAAAATAGTTTTCTCCTTTATTTATTTGCAAAGCAACTCACCCTCTCCACCCAAACAATATGCCCACCCCTCTCCCAAACAAAACTGAGCCAAGCCCCAAAACTCAAAATGTCCAAGAAAAAGTCTCTGCAGTCCCAACTCCCTTCCCACCCTCTCCACCCAACCCCAACAAACAACAAATCCCTCCCACCAAAACATTTTTTTTTTTTAAACGGGCTAATAGAGGGCATTATGGACATCAGTCTGGAGCTGGTCCAGGCTCTGCTCCAACTTGGTGAGCTGGCCCTCGATAGTGTCCAGCCGCTGCAGGATGCAGCACAACAATGGCCTGTTGCCATTGTGGTGGGGGGTGGCAGCAGTCGGCTGGCGGTGGCGCCGGCTATGGGATGGCCAGGAGGCTGGAGGCTGAGGGGGCCCGGTTGCTGTGTATTCATTTCCTCTTCCTGCTCTTCCAGGACCACCAGCCACCAGTATTCCTGCTGGATATGTTTCAGCCTCTGCCGCCGCAAACGGGCCACTCTCTCCTGCCTGTCGGGTGGTCTGGCTGAAGCAGCAGGAGCAGCTATATTGAGAAAAGCAAAAAATACAAATTGTAAATAAGGCTCTATGCAAACAATTGCTTTAAATTACTGGGTGGCATGGTAGCAGTACATTGCTGGTCCCCTTGGAATTTATTTGATGTGATTCTGATTAGGAGAGTCTCAAGGGCAATTTTATGTTTTACCCACAAATGTTGCCAAACATAAAAAATCACTGACTGTGTGGCAGAAAAGTATTTACAGGCAGAGAATAACATCACAGTATTAAAAAAAACAGTGATTTGATTACTTTTTTCTTCTAAAGGCTTTTTAAGTAACTATAAACAGAGTCAGACACTTTGAGTTGAAAAATAAATGACTTCTCATTGATGAGTACGGCATTATGCACTATATGGAGTACAAGTTGTGTTTGGTGCTAAAATAATGAAGCCATGCTCGTTGCTAGCCAGCGCCTCTGCTAGTTTGCTACTGTCTGCAGCTGTAGTTGACAATTATCTATTTTTAATTCCAATGCCCCTGCTTTTCGCCAAATGCATTTCTCTTTCTACCCTGTCTCCAAAGAGGCAGATGAATAATAAATAAGATACTACGTCAGTCACACAACTCATGTATAAAATGCGGATATTAATATACTATCCCATCTGCCGTAAGTAAATGTTGAGGAAAATGAATCAAATGGACTGCACTACAGGTAAAGGAACAAACTATATAGGTTTTATTTGGCACATTCGTCACTGTGTATCACATATGCCAAACTCAATATCAAATCATGTACTTACTCCCACTTTACTCTGTGGCCTCACCCACCACCACGTAATTCCAACAAATTCATTTGCTGGGCAGTAACCAAGGAAAGGAAACTTGATTTTCTCTACTGCAGGGGGTAGGGGAGAAGGATTAGACAAGTAGGGTAGAGCTTTTTATATATATAATATAGGGGCCACTACACTGATCGTCGATTCATCATCTTTGGCTTATTCAGTCACAGTACAATCCGGAAGGGAAAAATCTGAACAAGTGTAAATTAAATCTGTTATGGGAAACCATGAAATATGTTCTAAAATCACTTCACATGGGTATCGCATTAAATGTGGCACATTCCGAGAATGGATTTTCCATTTTGGTAGTCTGGGACGGAAGAACTTAGGAAGAAATAAAGGAGTGAAGTACTAAGAGGTGACTGAGTGAGTGAAGGGACAAGACACCTAGGGGCATATTAGCAAGGGCCTTATCGCCGCTTTAGATGCACTTTTTGCCGCTAAAGCGGCGATATTTCTATCGCCCTATTAGCAAGCTGTCGCTAACAGCTGTTAGCGACAGCTTTATGGCGAAAGCGACCGTTTTGGTGCCGCTTTGCATGTCAGCGATATATATCGCTAATGACATGCAAAGTAGGCGTTCCCAACTAAAAGCGACTGAAAACAGTCGCAAACACAACTTCCCCTATTAGCAATGCCCGCGAAGCGATAAAAAAACTCGCGCTAACCGCGATTATCGCTAGAATCTAACACCTGCTAAAAACCTGACTTAACCATTCTAGTCAATGGAAGGTGGATTGTAAGGTTAAGTCCTCACCTGCCTATTAGCAAGCTTTTCATTAGCGCGTTGAATTTATCGCTCGATTTCTCGCGCTATTGCTGGGTTTCGATGCTATCGCTGGATTCTTTATCGCCTTGGAGATAAGCGTTGATAATAACGCGCTATCTCCGCGATGAAATCCAGCGATAGCTGGCGATAAAAAAAACTGCGCTAAGCGCGCTTTGCGATAATTATCGCAATTCCTTGGTAATATCCCTCCTAGTGTGTTCTGTTTGCAATGCATTGAAAACATTGTAATTGCTGCATCAACTGAAGCAGACGCACATTACACAGCCAACAACGCAGGGGATGCTGAATGATAGGTAGGATAGCTCACTCAACAAATACAGAGAGTCAAGGGAGTAGAACAAAGAATAAAAATAAATAAATAACCCTCACTTAGAACCATAGCTTTTAATGATACTGATAACCCTACATAAACCAAGTAAGCAGAGTAGGTGAGCAGCATCATGCTCCTCATGAGAAGAAGAGCTGCCTTGCTTATTCATCCAAACAATCCAAATATTCATTCATCCTTTCATTCTAATTCCCCCATAGCCACCATGATTAAGCTTTACTTTCTACCATCCAGTCTTTCCCCAAAATGTTTAATACATTATCCACCCATTCAATACCAACCCTTTCTTCAAACCATCCTTTCGCCCATCCACCGCGCACACTTTCACCCACCCACTCTTTCACTCTTTCACTCATGTACCATTTCCTTTCTTTTAAGTTACCTTCCGTTCTTTCATGTCTCCCACAAGCCATCAAAGCTCATTATGTGAGATTTTGCTGCATTGCAAATAGAAGAGGCCATAATAGTAACTCAACCACCACCGTGGCTGGTAAAGCTGGGGGGGTTCACTTCATTTTTGATGACAATGATCGTCGCCATGACAATAGCTAGTGAACATAGTTTTGCAAGAAATTATGTGATGTACCAGTGCCCGTCCCTGCTGCTACTTTTCCCCCTCCAACTGAACCGTCTCCTCCTGCAGCGGCACTGGAGGCAGCATCACTGATGTTCTGTGTGGCTAGAATAAAACATTATACATAATTTAGATCCCAGATACGCAACCCCAAATTCAACTGCAATACAGCACTACAGCTCAGTTAGCAGGTCAGTATCTCCCAAATATCACTCTGGGCATTTGATTGGTTGGTTCACAAAGTTAGACAAGCCAGGCGTGGAATAATGGTCAATGAAAGAAATATGGTGTTGGTTGGCAAATGCAATCGGATTGGGAGCTCATACTTTGTTTCCAGCCTTGCTGCACTGTCATGGGAAACTGCTGGTATAGAGTCCGCAGCACACTACTTATTTGGGGTGCGAGTGGGGGGGTCCATGATGCTGACCATGGCCAATCGCTTGTGAACTGAACTGTGTTAGAGCTAGGCATAAGCAGGAAAAGGAAAGCCTTCTCAACAAACATATATGGTGATTTTTATTTAAAATTCTAGCTTACCTGGGCCTGCTATCTGAATCTTCATGATAGACAGCACCAACATTCCAATACCCTAAAGATTTTACTCTAAGATGTCCACAACAATCATAAAAGGACTTACTGGGATCAGCAGAGCCCTCTGCGCCAGCGCTGGTGGTCGGCGCTGGCTGACCAGCTTGTCCCGAACCCTCGGCATAGGTCCTCTTCTTGCCCTTGGATGCTGATGAAAGAAATTAAGAAGATAAACAAAAATAGATTAGTGATTCTGTTAATAATGTCCACAAAATGTTTTATGAAAAGCAAACGCAGTCACTAAAACAGATCACCTATAGTACTACTAGTTTCAACTCTATTCTGTCGACTGTCTTTAAATACATATTCCAAATCTCCTTAACAAAAACTACATTTGCAACTAATGTATTGCAGTGAATGATCTTTGATTCTGTCTATTCCCATTTCTCAAAACCCTTGTTGAGCCAACTTAGTCTCCCTTTTTTGCAATGCATAGATGCATACTTCAGATCATCACTGTGAATTCAATTAAATAGCCTGGAACTGTACGAGGTACATAAACAAAGTCACAGAGAGAACGTGCTACTCGGTGATTCACTATAGTGACAGGAGAACAGTCTGCAATGGCTTCTTACTTAATCAGCCAAAGCGAGCACCTGATGAGTGAGATTAGGTAGCAGCACCTGCCTAGCAGAAACTAGAAACTGGATCACACAATAATTTACCAGCGTAAACTAAGCATAAGTTTCCTCTGAGTGTGAGCAGCATGCTATTTGGATTTTGTTTTTAGCACTGTAGAACACAAACACAACAAATAATTAATACTCACCGAGCCCTGGACTCTCAATGCCTAGCAGGTCGAGCAAGTCCTGTTCACTGTCCAAAATGTCCTCCCAATGGTGCTTCAGCTGCTGGGTGGTACGCTGAACATGGCGGGTGTGCCGCACACACAGCGCACCATCCCCCATAACCGCCGATGCTCCCGCAAGGTGTAGCCGCTACCGGGTCTGCCGCCTGCTGCCAGCACAGAGAGGAGGTGGCGCTGCACAAAAAAAACTAGTGCTGCCACCTCCCCCTCTCCAAAGATAGCCCGGGGCTGCACACCTGAGCGGCGGTGCCGCCCACAAGGAAGTCACCCCTCTTCCATGGCACTGGGTGGGGAAATAGTGAGAGGGAAAATGAATGGAAAGTAAAGAAGAATGACATAAGGAAAGAAGGGGAGATAAAGTCAAAAAGTCACAAAAGCACAACATTATTTACACAAAAACATAAAATACACAAACACAAAGTCATACACTATTATAGAAAATAAAAATTTGGGGTAGAAAAGCAATAAAGGAGGAGGATTACAAAGATTAAGGATAGATTAAAATTTAGGGCCAGCACCATAACAGAGAGCAGAAAAACAAGATGGCCTCGCCCATGCGGACCGCGTGGTGCTGTTTGCATGTGATTTAGAACACAAGAACACACTTGAGAACCGCGTCGTGTTGTTCACACGTGATTTTGGAGCACGCAGACGCATTCCGCGTTCCCAACACAACGTGAACGGGCATGCTGGCAAACTCTACCCAAAAGCGGAACTCAGCGTAGCAGGGCAGAGTTTTTTTTCGACTAAGCAGAATTCCGTGTAGTAGGACTCCGCGAACTCCGCCTACTCCTAGCCTTTTCCAATGTGAAACCAACGTCTTCCCTTTATCGCCTTCCAGTCATACGATTGTAACTTCTTCTCTCCTAGCCTAGCTGCTAAAACAAAGACACTACTTCTCTACAAGAATGCTTCTCCACCTGCAATGCAAAACGTGAGAAAGAACAGCTTCCACAGGGCACATGAAATTCAGAACATTAATCCTAAAGCGAGAGTTTATCAGGGAGTTGCAATTCAGGCCTACAGCTTCGGCTAACATAAGAACGTCACTTAAGCATTACAATTTCACATAATCATTATTACATTTCAACTAATACATTTACCTAATTATGAAACATTTTCGTTAATAAACACATTTAGTAGATGAGTAGTGTCAGACTTCACAACACGAGTTCTTAATGTTAACGTCTTCTGCTAGTTACGTTTATTTCCTACATTAATTCTTCATACCACTTGTCAGTAACCTAAAATATGTCACGTAGATACGTTAATACAGCACACAATTCTAACACTTTGCGTTTACGCAAACAGGATTATGTGCAGATGCGTTTTACACATGATTATGATGCACCCCTACAAGTGAGAAAAATGCAAAAACGGAATCTCTGCTCCATCACTGGCTTCCTAGCAACAGCTTTTCCATCATCATGCCCACAGCTAACCAGCGGGATGGCATCAAAAACACAACCATATCAGTGGCTTACTCTGGCTGGAGCTACACTTAATCCCTTGTACTGAATTAACCAGGAAATACCTTGTTGGGCATCTCTCAACATGTTTTTCAATTTTTATTGTCGAATTGTAATCATCAATTGAGAAACACCCAAGATAAATATAGACTTTACAAAGCATTTCCCAGTAAGTAATTTAGTTAAAGCCAATTAGCTTTTTAAAACAGCACAATAAATGTAGGTGGGTTTTATTTTCCTAACCTAGAGTCCAGGCAAGCCTATTGTGTAAATCCATGAAAGTCACAGTACATTATTGTTGTGTTCATGCAGTGATGATGACTGTCTGTGCAACTGCAGCCAAGTCATTTTTTTTCCCTTGCTGTTTCTCACTTACCCTTGTTGTTATTGGTAACATGCCGGTATTTTTAGCTACTTGAAGCTGAAATCGTGTTATTTATTGCCATCATTGGCAAAATCTTAGAAGAGACTTTATGGAGGCAAGATAATTTTTGTGAAACATTACATGCTACTTCAGTTCCGCAAAGAACCAATGTGTTATTTTACAGTGAAAATCTGCTCAATATTTGATTGGCTCAGTGGTGTAATGAAACTTTAGAGGGCCCCCTTGTAACACACCCTGAGGTGGCCCTCTGTCACACCCATGACCAGGCACTCCCCACATGCCTTGCAGATTTACTTCATCCTGGGTATGGGAAGGCGCAGAACAGATACATCCAATAGCACGGTTCTCGGGACCTGGAATTACTGGGCGAGAATTAGTGATTATGGCTGGTAATTTCTCCCATGCACCATACTAATTTGAGTTTTGGGCCCAGAACTACAACTATCATACAGTGGCTGGAATTTCTGGTTCCTTTATGCATATGGCGTCCCAAATCCTGCCACATTTCTGCACGTGTACTCCATCTGCTTTCAGTTTGTGTGCAAACCTATTGGTGGTTTTACTGGGTGTAGGTGAACACCTGATAAAACTGGGTTCAGTATTTCTGGGTTCAGGAACGTGAGGCGGATTTGGCAAGAGCGGTGTCTTCTCTGGGGTACAGCTCCAGCCAACACAGAGCCCCCTAGATGTTCTTTATCACCACAGACAACTCTACAATTAAAAACTGGCTTCGGATGCTGTTTCTAGGATCTGTCTTCAATTTTGTTATACAAAATAGTACACTTGAAGTGGCATCAAATGAGTAGCCCCAAAACACCTCCTTCTGCACATGGATAGTCAAGTAAACAAGCCTGATCCTTTGCAGTCACGGTCGAGGATGTGGTGTACCAGGGATTTGAATAAATAGTGCTTTTTACATCAAAAGTGTAAATGAAATTGGCGAAGAAGTTACAAAAACAGCCACCTGACCCTGGCCTTACCCAGGGGTGTTGATGAAGCCACATCTTCCCATGAAAAGTCTGTAAAACAAATGTAAAGCATAATTTTCAAATATGTCAGCAAAAATGTTTTAAAGCACAATTTTCAAATATGAAGGCAAAAAGTAACAGGCTGTTATTACAAATGCCTCATAATTTTGCAGGCCCCTACACAAACACCTGTTTGTGCAGGGGTAGAAATTACAAGATATGCAGAGCTTACTGCAGGTCAAAGTTGCTAAAATTTACCTAAAGAAAAGGCAGTGTAAATATCAGGACATGAGGGTTTTGGTTCATGAAGTCTAAAGTCTGCGTGTGATTTCCAATTTGTAGAACCTAACTCAGAACTGGAGTAGTTTATTGCCCCTGATAAATACCAATCCATGAGGTATCAATATATCATGCATATTACTCCAGGCTCCTCCCATACTGCCCACTATGCATCTGCCCAAAAGGGGTAGGTGAGCTTGCCCCCTATCCCTCTCAGTCTCCCTCTCAGGGATCAATAAATTTGCAATGAACAAGGCCCAATTACATAACCCAACAAAGTCCCTTCACGCTGGGTTCAGTGAAATGCAAAGTTCGTACCTAACTTACCAAGCTCCAACTGAACCTGCATTTCTCATAGAAAATAATGTGGCAATGACATCTTTTTATAGTTGATTAGTTATAGGCAATAATCTATAAACTCACCCTAAATAAAGATAGACACAGTGTGTATATTTATAATGTTTATCTAAATAATGTGAAATAAATGCTCATCAAGTACCAATACACAGTACAAATCATGAAATATCACTGAGTAAATTATTAGCATGGAAAATGACAAAATTCACATCACATTAACCGTGCATTGAAGGAGTGAAAAGGCGAAGAGAGAAAAGGTTCAAAAACAAAATACATTTGCAAATATTTATGCAAATTCAGGTTTTTATCTATACAAACCCAGAAGGAACAGGAAATCTACTCCCTGGCCACGAGAGCAGCAAGGCCCCTAAAGAAGATTTTGAAAGGGCAAAGACTAAGTCAGGAATCAGGAACAGGAAGAAGACAGTTAGGCCTCTAAAGCAAACCGACGACATCGACGATCACCCAAAGTCAGCCTAACGCCTCCAGCCGCAACCGCACAAAACGCATCAGCATTCGCACACCCCTCCCACCTGGCACTTCAATTATACCCTAAAACCCAAATGCCCAACCCACATTTGTTTCGAATAAAAGAAAATTCTACATTTGATTGGTTAAGGAACGGGGTGTACTGTCACACCACACTCGACATGTCCATCTTACTCAATGTTCTATTGTTTTGTTTTTTCAACTTTATGATGACATCATCCCAGGAAATACAAGTATACTAATATCAGGCTTCAGCTTCCTTCTCTCCGCTAATGTTTCCAGTTCTGTTACTTCTTGTGCCACTCTTGTAAGACCTCCGACCCTCGGTCTAGGTCCACTCTCTCCCCACTGCTCCGCTGTGCCGTCTCTTGCCTCCAGACCCCGACCTCCTCCTTGGGAGGTTCGAGGCTGCTGCCCGCTCCTGCGCCTGCTGCCTGCTCCAACTGGGACCAGACTGCCTCCAACCACCGTAACCTTTCTCAGCCGTTTTTTTTCTTAATTTTTTCCCTGTTGTGCCACTGTTATTGTGCCCATCTGTGTCTTGCTCTAATTCCACCACTGTTTTTATCTTCTTGTGCTTGCCTGTTCCTTTTGCCTTTCGCCGCTGCTGCCCCTGCGGCCCCTCCCCCCAGGAATTTTCCCCCGGAATTTCCCCCCGGAATTTCCCCCCGAAATTCCCCCCCGGAATTCCCCCCCCGGAATTCCCCTGCTCCCGACTCCCAGCCTCTCCTCCCTCCCACCTCCCCTAATTAATGGCGACCGCTGCGCAGTCGCGCCGTTGGCGCGCGCACCAAAGGCAAGCCCGTCTGCGCCCGTCCGCGACCCGACCGCAGCCAGCGCCAGGAACCCTGGACCTCCCACTACCCATCGCTACGAGACCACCACCCTCCTCGCACTCATCCCTGGAAGACTTAGAGAATGCCAACAGGCCTCGCCGAACACGACCCACGGCCAGTTCTCCTGCCTCCACTGCCGCCAGACCCTCACCGCCACCCCGGCCTCCAACACCGCCGACGCCAGCACCGACGACACCCTAAAATGCATCCTCCTCAACGTACGCTCCATACACAAACACGCCATAGAAATCTGGAACCTACTCGACTCTCTTTCACCCGACATCGCCTTCTTCACAGAGACCTGGACCAACGCATCCTCCGCCCCCGACATCAGCATTGCCATCCCAGACGGATACAAGATCCAGAGGAAAGACCGCCCCAACCACCCAGGAGGGGGCCTCGCCATCGCCCACAAGATCACCCTCCGCCTCACCACCTCCAGCGAAACCTTCCTCCGCCCGAACACCTGCACTTCAAGATCCAGACCACCCCCAAAGCCACACTCCGAGGAACCCTCGTCTACAGACCCCCCGGCCCCCGAACACCCTTCGCCACCACCATCACCGACTTCATCGCACCCCACTCGATCGCCTCATCAAACTACATACTCATTGGAGACCTGAACTTCCACCTCGACAACCCCAGCGACCCCAACTCCACTATCCTTCGTGACAACCTCGCCAGCATCGGACTTAAACAACTTGTCAACACACTGACCCACAGAGCAGGACACACCCTCGACCCCATCTTCGCGGCAGGAAACAGCATCCATTTCAGCCACACAACGCATCCGCCATGGACCGACCACCACTGCGTACACTTCGCCATCAACAAACCCAAGGCACCCAAACCAGCCCCACGCCCACCACGAAGGAACTGGAGCAAGGTTACCGACGAGCAACTTAACTCCACCCTCACCCGAGACAACCACACCTGGGCACCTGACGCAAACAGTGCAAACGACGCAGCCAGAGAACTCCACACCTGGATCTCCAACTGCGCAGATGAGCTCGCCCCGCTAGGCTACCCAACAGACAACGCCCCAGGAAAGCCACCTGGTTCACAACCGCTCTCCAAGAAGCCAGACGCACCTGCAGCTGCCTGGAGAAGAACTGGAGAAACACCAAGACAACCGAAAACCACACCACCTACAAGGACGCCATGACAGACTACCACAACCAGATCAGACCCACCAAAAGGAACTTCATCCACAACAAAATCCTGGCCAACTCCACCAACTCCAAGGAACTTTTCAGTGTCCTTCAAGAATTCACCAACCCATGCAGCGAAGCCACAGACATCACCCCATCCCAAGACCTCTGCGACAAGCTTGGAACCTATTTCCACCTCAAGATCAAAAACCTCTACGACAACTTCATCGACCATCCACCAGGCGCCACAGAAACACCAGCCCCCTAGAAACACCAGCAAGCCCACCATCTCCAACTGGACACCGATCACAGCCGAAGACACCGCCTCGACCATGAAAAGCATCCACTCGGGGGCCCCCACCGACCCCTGCCCCCCTCACATCTACCACAGAGCCGTGGCTGCCATCGCACCCAAACTACAACGCACCATCAACACCACCTTCAAAACAGGCACGACTGGAAGCGCGCAGAAGTCAGACCCCTGCTCAAGAAGCCCACAGCTGACCCCACCGACCTCAAGAACTATCGGCCCATCTCGCTCCTCCCCTTCGCAGCCAAAGTTGCAGAGAAAACAGTCAACAGGAAACTGACATGATTCATTGAAGAGAACGCCATCCTCGACCCGTCCCAATCTGGATTCCGAAGCAACCACAGCACAGAGACCGCCCTACTCGACGCCACAGACGACATCCGCACCCTCCTGGACCAAGGCCACTCCGCAGCCCTCATCCTACTTGACCTATAAGCGGCCTTCGACACCGTCTCCCATCACACACTAGTCGTCAGACTACACGACGAAGGCATACAAGGAACAGCCAAGGACTGGATTCAATCATTCCTCACCGGAAGAAGCCAAAGGATCAGACTCCCACCCTTCCTCTCCGACCCCACGAAAATCACCTGCGGAGTCCCACAGGGTTCATCACTGAGCCCCATCCTCTTCAACATTTACATGGCCCCCCTCGCAGCCATCGTCCGACAACACAGCCTCAACATCGTATCCTACGCCGACGACACCCAGCTCATCCTCTCCCTCACCAAAGACCCCACCACTGCCAAACTCAACTTCCAGAAAGGAATGCAAGACGTCGCAGTCTGGATGACCAACAGCTGCCTGAATCTCAACGCCGAGAAGACAGAAGTCCTCGTCCTCGGTACCACCCCTTCTGCATGGGACAGCACCTGGTGGCCGACCGCCTCGGAAGCCCACCTACCCCCTCAGACCACGCCAAGAACCTCGGCATCGTACTCGACTCATCACTCTCCATGAACCGACAGGTCAACGCCGTCACCTCTGGCTGCTTCAACACCCTCCGCATCCTCCGCAAGACCTTCAAGTGGATCCCCCCTGAGTCAAGGAAGACAGTCACCCACGCACTCATCACCAGCAGACTGGACTATGGAAACGCACTCTACGCCGGCATCAACAAGACCCTACTCCGCAAACTCCAGACAGTACAAAACACCGCCGCCAGACTCGTCCTCGGCATCCCCCGACAGGAACACATCAGCCAACACCTACGAAGTCTCCACTGGCTCCCCGTGGAGAAAAGAGTCACTTTCAAAATCCTCACTCATGCCTACAAATGCCTACACAACAACGGACCCAAATACCTCAACGACAGAATCAACTTCCACGTACCCAAAAGAAACCTCCGATCTTCCAACCTCGCACTGGCCGAAACCCCGCGCATCCACAGAGCCAGAGCAGGCGGAAGATCCTTCTCTCACATTGCAGCCAAGACCTGGAACGAGCTACCGGCAGACATCAGATGCGCCCCTCCTGAACACCTTCAGGAAGACCCTCAAGACCTGGCTCTTCGGCTAAACAGATCTGCGGACCCCCCCCCTCAGCGCCTTGAGACACTCACGGGTGAGTAGCGCGCTTACAATTCCCTGATTGATTGATTGACTCGTGCGGTTCCAGAGGAAACATTCCTCACTTGCTGATTGTTTTTTGTCTCCACATTTAACTTTTGGCAGGCACACATAAATTTGAAGGTTGCTCGCCTTGGCCTTCCCTCCACATTCTCTTTGCTTTTTCAGTTAATTTTGTAAAATCATTTTCTCCTTAACCCATGCTTTTTCGGAAAATAAAACAAGCATTATTACTCATTTTGAAATGCTTTCTTTACGCACCCTCCCACTGCTGCATCTAACCATGCGCAACCCATATTATTATTTTTCCTAGCAAACATTAATAATGTGCACATAAGCAGCCTTAGTCTCCTTATTTTTATTAGTCAAGCATTTGCAGCCTAGTTCAGTGCTTTAGTACACGCTTGTGCATTATTATTTTCCCTCATGTTAGTTTTTAAAACCACGTGTTTTTCACTGCACACTGTTAGAGAAATTAGAAAATATTACTAGGGGTTTCAATCCGAGCAGGTTTCATTTTACGAAAACCCTGCTCCATCAATCCCCCTTTGATGGCGTCTTTGAGCCATCACCAAATACCCACCAATACAATTTGTCACTTAGAATGCTGTTGTTCTCTCTTGTTTTATCATTATTCCATCTGAATCCCTCATCATTTTATAATAGTTTCCTCTTCTATCCTCTAGTTCTATCTCTTCTCTCTTTCTTTTTCTTGCTCTTCGTTTGTTATCAGATGTCTCTTTCTTGCATTTGCAACATTTATAAATCAAGAAAATCATTAGTATCCTTGTAGCCACTGCAATAATAGGTCTTAATATTCTCCCTAATAAACTATTCCCAAATGTAGAAAAACAATTTCCCACAGAGGAAAAACTCTTACCAAGTTTCTCCCAAGCACCATCAACCTTCAATTCGGATAAATCTTGATGAAGATTTGTAATATTCTTAATATACCCCTCAGGATTCTTACTCTTGTCAGGGATATAAGTACAACATTGTTGTATTTTCAACATATTGCAGACTCTACCCTCTTTAGCCAACAATACATCAAGGGCAAGTCGATTTTGCAAAACCATAGATCTAATGGGGATGGAACACTCATGCCTGAAGCTGAATGGTGGAAAAACAGAGTTAATGCTTTTGGGTAGCACATCCGGCCTGGACCTCAAACAGGTCTGGCCTAATTGCTTGGGGCCTGCCCCCTCTCCAAAGAGCAAGATAAAAAGCCTGGGCATTTTGCTGGACAGCTCTCTTAAATTTGAGGACCAAGCTGTAAGATTAACAGGAGCATGTTTTGGTGCCATCAGACCACTGCGTAAGATCCTCCCCTCCTTCCAATGAGTGCCAGGAGGACTTTGATACAGGCCTTGGTCTTATCACGCCTGGACTATGGAAACTCCCTATACATTGGAGCACCCGCAGCAACTCTAAGGAAACTTCAAGTTGCACAGAATTGTGCGGCCAGATCACTGCTGGGGGTACCTAAAAATAGGTTGGCCAAATCAGCCCTAAGGACGCTTCACTGGCTACCTGTCTCCGACAAAGTCAAATTTAAGTCCCTGTGCATAGCCCATAGGACCTACTAGGGTATCGGCTCAGCTATCAATAGACCACTTATCACCCCTTACCACCCTCGAAAATGCCTTCATTCCACCAATCTTCCTTTGGCAGTCACACCGAAAATAAAAAGGGCAAGAAGCAGAGGCAGATCATTCACCTACAATGTGGCTAGACTCTGGAACACATTGCCCCCACTCATCCATGGCGAATCCCATCATCTTCCCTTCCGGAAACTTCTTAAGACCTCACTATTTAACCAATCCGCTTCATAAACCCAACGTACCCCTGACTAAACGCTAGCGCTGGGATGCCCTCGGGTAGCTATTGCGCTCTACAAATCTAATAATAATAATAATTGCAACCATCTCAGTATCAACCATTAAAAACCCACCAGCAGTGTCTGTTGATAAACGATCAACCACTGTAGACAATTTTCTAATTTTGTGCGAATTCAGAATAACTCCAACTGAAGGTATCAGTGCTCCAAAAACATCCCCTATTATTTCTGAAAAGCTCGCTCTCTTATTACGTATTAGTCCATTCTTTACTTCATTGATTCTATGATTCTTATCCATATGATAGATTTTAGGAAATACTATCGCTAAATAACAACACCCATACCAATGTGCAGGCAACCTATAGTAGGAATTCTTACCACACACATAATAAATTCCCGGAAAGACAGGATCAGTCCCTCCTTTTAATCCCCATCCTCCCGTAACTAGGAAGGTATGATCACATTCAGTAGAACCAATGAAATAATGACTACAGTCAGTCTTTTGTCTCAGCAAACAAAGCTTCCCTCTATGATACCAGTCTAGGGTCATGGCAGCATAAGTCTCGCCCTTCATGTAATCTCCTTCTCTGAAAGGCCATGGAGGTACATGAAACTTTTGCTCTGCAGCTTTTCTTTGAAACTCTTGTCTTCTCTCTTCAACCATGTTAATGAATTCTATTTCTTCAAATCGTAATCTGCAGGTTAGGTTGTGTATATACTGTATCTATTGTTTGTGTAGAATGGAAAAATTCTCCCATATATTCCACATTTCTAGCACTATTTATTTTATTCATATTCTTTCTAATAGGAATTTCTGAGAATACTAAATCTATGTAAGAGTAAAAATACTGGAGACTTCCCCTCTCGTAGAACAAGCTAGTTAAGACACTACAAGACACACCATATGTTAAAGGTAGGTGATGATATGTCACACCCTCTGAGACAGACGATAGTAATTGCATGCACACATAACAATCCCTCGCATCCATTACATCAACATACTCATACAATAACTTGGTAAAGACATTTAACGAAAAATCAGTAATTGATTTATCATGATGATAGATACTGTCATCTTTCATCTTTTCTATTTTAGTATGTGAGTCTTCCTCTAAACCTTTAGTATCTACTTTTTCACTCATCACACCATCAGCATTAGTGTTATTCTTTTGATTAGCTACCATTAAGACAGGCACAATGACAATTAGTGTTAACCATACTATCATTAGTAGAAATATACTAAATAGGCAAGCATTAATACATTTACGTTTAAAACTGCGATTTTGATGTCCAGTCTCTGCTGTATTTGCCATTTCTAGTTAAATTTGTACCAGTTCTAAAAAACTAAAAAACCTAAGAAAAAACTCAAAAATCTAACTTTGAATCAAAAATATCTAAAAATCTAATCTATAAAAATATCTATCCAAAAATAAAATATCTATCCAAAGTAGTGTATCCTCACACTTAATGGCAAAAAATATCTATCCAAAGTAGTGTATCCTCACACTTAATGGCTTTTCTTCTTTACCCCCTCTTTTTCTTTTTTTATCTTCTTCTTCTTTTTCAAATCTTTTGAATGATTCAGAATAATTTTCTCAAAAATTGTTGCACCTTAATTTTCACAGTTCTTTTAAGGTGGTTCAAAACTATCTCCTTCACTTTGCTCTGTACCAGTGTTTTCTTTGATCTGATCTGTGTTTTCAATTTCTTCCAACACCACATATGTCCATTCTGGTGCTATATATTTCTCATTTGGAGCCCTCACCCTTTTTGTTTTACGAACTGATTCTTCTTCAGACTCACTTTGCTCAGTCTGATCTGAAATTTCAATTATCATGTCCGGTGATCTTTGGTTCAGAGTGTATTTCACTCCTTCTGGCCACACATCACCTTTTCTTGCTTTCTTAGCTTGCACAGCTTCCCTTGCTTCATTGTCAAGTTCGCAAGTTCTTTTATTCAGTCCTTTTCTCTGTTGTACTTGCTCTTGATTCTCAATATTCACTTTCTCTTTTTCTTTCTCAACAGCAGTCTTTTGAGACCCAGTAGCTGGTGCCCACTCTATTCGACTTGTTCCTTGTTTGACTTCAGAATCTGTAACTTCAGATTCTATAACTTCACTTTCTCCACTTTCTACTTCTTCTTGTCTTTCAAGTGGACTTGGGACTCTTCTTGTATGACTTGCATGTGTCCAATTTGGTAAGCCACCACACTTTACTGCTGTCGTTGTTACCAGTATCACCTGATAAGGGCCGTGCCATCTAGGTTCCAACCACGATTTTCTCACGTGTTTCTTCACCAGGACCCACTCTCCTGGACTTAGATCATGTGCTTGTTCTTGCTGAGTTGTAGTTGCAATTTCTCCAACCTGATGAGACACAGAACGCAATACATCAGCCAATCCTTTGCAATAATCAAGCACCAGATCATCATTAATATTCATCAGTTGATTTGCTAGTACAATCGGCTGTCTCATTGCTCTCCCCATGATAATTTCGTGTGGGGATAATCCAGTCTTTTTATCAGGAATACTTCTCAGACTCATCAATACCAAGGTAAAGATTCTGGCCATTTCAGTGCTGTGGATGCACAGACCTTTTATAGTCTCGATTTGATAGTGCCATTAATTTGCTCGACCACACCTGATGCTTCTAGTTAATAAGCACAATGCAGCTTTTGTTCAATTTGTAACGCTGCACAAATCATCCGAATTATTTCATTATTAAAATGAGTTCCTCTATCTGTTTCTAAAGAGACATGAAATCCAAACCTAGGAATTATCTCTCTCAAAAGCAATTTAGCAACTGTTAGACTATCATTTCTTCTTGTTGGATATGCTTCCACCCAACGAGAAAACAGACAAACAACAACCAACAAATATTTTAGTCCATTACAAGGAGGGAGCTCCATGAAGTCGACCTGCAACCTTGTAAAAGGTCCTGCAGCTTTCCCAATTCGGCCCCAACTAATACCTGTCTTTCTACCTG
Source organism: Calotriton arnoldi (assembly GCA_963921515.1). NCBI lineage: Eukaryota > Metazoa > Chordata > Amphibia > Caudata > Salamandridae > Calotriton > Calotriton arnoldi. Next base: position 480,062 of record CAWUFW010012301.1, on the reverse strand, counting down.
GATTTTGCTGCTGGCACACTGTACATCTTTGGCATAGACTCTCTGCAATGACCCTGAACTTTGGATTGTAGCATGACTGTTTGAAAAGTCTAATCATTGCATATTTCCCAACATTTGCTATTCCATGGTAAATCATTGCCATCTGTGAAAGTAAACAGTCTTGCATTACTGGCCTTTTATCTACATACACCCATACTTCATCATCAGATCTCTTTTTACAGCCTGATTTGACCCAAATTTATTTTTCCTCTTCAATAGCTTCTTCCTGCAACTGTTTAATTTCATCCCATGTTTCTATTGCAGAGAACATCAACTGTCAATTTGTATTATTTCTCTCTTTTCCTCTGTTTATTGAAATTGAATTTTGTGTACAGAAACAAGCCACTTGGTCTGCATATCTGTTCCCACTGGTTACATAATCATTTCCTGACTTATGAGCCGAACATTTAACCACTGCAATCTTTTTGGGCAATTGTAGTGCATTCAGTAAATCCTTCACATTTTTACTGTTTCGGATTGGGTATCCTGCAGAAGTCAGAAATACACGTTGCATCCACAATTGACTAAAGTCATGCACCACCCCAAAACCATATTGACTGTCAGTGAATATGGTTACTCTCAAATGTTTGCTAATTATGCATGCCCTAGTCAATGCAACTAATTCAGAAATTTGTGCTGAATTTATTCCTCTTAGACAAGATGCTTCAAGAACCATGGCCACTGTACACACAGCATACGAAGCACTCAATATGCCTTTCTCATCTCTCAGACAAGATCCATCCACAAACATCACACAATCTGATTCTTCCAGTGGTGTATCTTTTATGTCAGGTCTTGGTTTTGTACACAACTCTGTCACATCCAAACAATCATGATCTGCTTCGTCTTTCACTTCTTCACAACATGAACTCGGCAACAAAGTTGCTGGATTCAATGTTGTACATCTTGTTACTAAAGCAAACACAAGGAGATGATGGACGGAGCGCTGAAACTTTTCAGACACTCACCCCCAGTCACAGATCTGGGTTGAATCCATCATCATTCTTTAGCTCACTTTGCCACCTCAGTTCAGACCCACTATATGCAAATCAGTCTTGACCCTGTGCCTCATGGGAACAGTCCAGCCTGAACTGCCAAGCCAGGTCTTCTCTGAACCAGAAACAAGCATCCTGGGACCGGTTTCTGGGTAACACCCTTCATCAGCCAGGCTAGCTTGAATCCAGTGGCAAAGTGAGCAAGGGACCCACGTCTGGGCATACCCTGCCAACTTAGGGCGAACAAAGGAAACACAAGGAGATGATGGAAGGAGCGCTGAAACTTTTCAGACAGTCACCCCCAGTCACAGATTTGGGTTGAATCCATCATCATTCTTTAGCTCACTTCACCACCTCAGTTCAGACCTAGCTATATGCAAATCAGTCTTGATCTGTGCCTCAAGGGAACAGTCCAGCCCGTACTGCCAAGCTCACTCTGCTCAACCTGGTAATGCTGCAGCCACTGAGTCCAAAGTAGCAGAAACATATGCCACTGGTCGACGTGCCATTCCGTGTGTTTGTGTCAGAACTGAAAGCGCACAGCTATCTCTCTCACAACAGAACAATGCAAACTCTTTCATATAGTCTGGCATTCCCAATGCAGGTGCTCGACAAAGACTATCTCGCAGCTCAATAAAAGCTTTCATGCTCTCTTCATCCAATTCAATCGGATCAGTCACATCTTTGTGAGTCAACCTCTGTAGAGGCTTGTCAATCAGTGAAAATCCACTGATCCATTGCCTGCAATATCCTACCATACCCAAAAACATTCGAACTTCTTTCTGTGTTTTGGGAGGTTCCATTTGCAAAATCACATTGATTCGATCCTGTAATACTTTCCTAACTACTTTCTCAATTTTGTGTCCCAAATATTGAACTTCTTTCTGACAAAATTGTAATTTTGCTGGTGACACTTTATGCCCACCTTTTGCCAAATGGTTCAGTAGAGCAATTGTATCTGTCACACATGCCTCTCGCGTTTTTGATGCCACCAATAGGTCATCAATATACTGCACTAACACTGAATTCTCTGGCATAACCAATGACTCTAAACATTTTTTTAAAATCTGATTAAAAATTGAAGGGCTCTCTGTATACTCTTGAGGAACTCGGCACCATGCCAAGACACTGTCTCCGAACCGGAAAGCAAATAAATATTGGCTATCTGGATGTAAAGGTATCGAGAAAAATGCTTGACACAAATCAATCACTGTATACCATTCCGCATCACAAGGAATTTGGTAAAGAATCACTGCTGGGTTTGGCACTATTGGACAGCAAGGTACCACAATTTTATTGATTTTTCGCAAATATTGCACTCTTCTATACTTTCCACTTGGTTTCTTAATTCCCATAATAGGTGAATTGCAAGGACTTCCCAATATTTCTTTTAGAATGCCCTGTTCAATCATTTGTTCTATTACAGGAATAACTCCTGCTATGGTCTCAGGCCTCATCTTATACGATGCTGTTTTTGGAAACTCTGCACCTTGTTTGACCATAATTTGAATAGGGTCAACACCCTTCATCAATCCAATTTCTCTTCCTGTAAAATCCCACACATCAGTTCTTACTGTGTCTCTCACCTCACCAGGTAAATCCTCAAATGTGAGCAATGAATATAGATCATTCACTTTTGTCCCTTGCTTTGCTAACATCATTTTAAAAGCAACATCTTCATCTGGTGTCAGAAACGCAATACCATCCGGTGTACAATAGATGGTGCAATTTATTTTGCAAAGTAAGTCCCTACCTAAAAGATTCACTGGACTCGTGTCACATACCACAAAACGATGCATATCTCTGAATTTTCCTATATGAACCTCCATTGGTTTTGTTATTGGAGTCTTAATATATTTATTTGAGACTCACACAACTTGGATAGTTTCTCCAGAGAGGGGTAGGTTTGGAACTTCTGCTGCTCTTACAGTAGAAAGGGTAGCACCAGTGTCCACAAGGAATGTAATATTATTACCTTCCACTTTCACATCAACAAAAGGACCTGATTGATCTACCACTAGAGATGCGCCAAGCACGCACTCTTCCTCCCCCCTCAGGCACCTTCATTGAGATGAATCTGAATCACTGCAACCAATATTGTTGTACATTTTGATTCTTACCAACTTGTTCACTCGTGTGGAATCCAGCATTCGCACTGTATCTCTGTACCCGAGCATTCACATTATTTGACATAGGAGCTTGAGGTACTTGTATTTGTTGAACCTGTGGTGTAACTACCTGTTGCTGTTGCAGCTGTTGTTGATTCACAACCACTTTATTCTGCATCTGCGGATTGAAATTTTGAATCATTCCATTATTTCCTAGCAAGGACTTACACTCATTCTTCCAATGTCCTAACTTCCCGCACGCATGACAAGGATATTTCTTTTTCATTTCTTCTCTATTATTCTTACCTTTACCTCTTCCGCCATTTAATACACCATTCATTTTAGATACCTGACCATTTTGAAAATTCTGATTCTGTCCTTTCACTTGAAAATCTGTTTGAGAACCATTGACATAATTCCCATCTTTCTGTTGTGCCACTTTCACCTGTGCCCACATCATCTCCTCTTTTAATTTCTTATGCCTTGACTCAATATCATCACTACAATACTTAGCATATCTCAAAATTTCATCCACTGTCTTACTCTGCCAACAAATCAAATGTTGCTGAATCATATTACTAATCTCAGGTTTCAATCCAAATACAAACCTGTACACAAAATGTCCCATATCTTTGTCAGTTATACTTTCAAAGCCACTATACAGTTTAAACACCTGTAAAAGTCTTTCATAATATGCATGTACTGATTCTTTTGACTCCTGTATTGTCCTATCAATTTTAACCCAATCTGTTTCTTTTGGAGAAATTTTACCCTTCAAGTAAGTAATTACCTGATTATATTTTTTCATCACTTCTTCTGAAGGTGCTCCTGTTTTAACATCTCTAGGATATTCCTCTTTTGGCCAATCAACTGCAATTTTACACTCAGTCCATAAATTAGCTGGAACTACAATGTCAAATAAACCATCCAAGTCTTTCAACAAAACCTTTGAAACTTTTACAAACCTCTCTACCTGTTTGTACCACTCGACAGGCTTTTCTCTCTATCTGGGGAAATCATTAGTAAAAGACAATATATCCTGTCTTGACCAAGGAATGTGAACATATCCACCACCTGCAACTTCTCTCATCGGATATATCATTTCAACTTGCTCTGTTTCTCTTAACGGAAGTAAAGAAGATGCATTCACATTTTTACTAGCAATCATTTCTTCCTTCTTTTTCGCCCATCTACCTTTCCATCGTTCCACTTCACCACATCTCTTCAAAGTATTAATCAACTCTTTTATTTGCAATCGTTTACCAGATGTATTCTAAATCCTTTTCAGTAAAGTCCAATCTATATGTTTTCTGCAAAGCTTTAGATTTCTCAATATCCACTCCATATTCCTGAGCAACTTCTACCAATCTCTCATGTAAATTCTTTGCTCTCAATGTAATATTTTTACACAAAAATAGCAACTCTTTATCCTGATATTTACTCAATCTCTCTGGACTTATCGTGCCATTAATCATTTCTTCCAGATCTACTCTCAATCTACCTATATCTATACTCAATTTAGACTTATTAGTTTCTATTCCTCTTATCCAATCATCTAACTCCTCTGGCGAAGGTCCCACTGAACCCCATGATACTGGAGTCATTTCTCTCACATTCTGCACTAGTTTCCTAGGATCTATCTGCACACTTCTTTTTGATGTTTCAGTCACTTTTTCATTTACTGGAAGATCAATTAATGAGGCACTCCTCTCAACTTGTTCCGATCCACTAACATTCCTGACATTATTCATAGGAATTGTCAATGTATGCACTCTCGAAATATTTTGACCCTCACTGTACAATGGAACTATAGGACCAATTGTTACTGGTATTGACAATGCTTCTGCATTTAAACTCAACTGTCTAATTTTCTGAGTTAACTCCTCTCTTGTTCTATTTAACATGTCAATATCTCTTTCCTGTAACTCTCGAGTACCTAATGAAGACTGTGAAGCTGCCGGAACATGTGTAACTTGTGAAACTTGTAGAACTTCTATTTCAATTGACCGTGCACTCGGAGAAATCCCATCCGGGTTCTCCTGATATGGTGGAGGTCTCTTTAATAGCATCTCATCTAATAATTCATCATCGATTTCATTTGGATCCATATCTAATTCTGAAATCTCTACATTATTCTTTTTCTCTTTACATTTTCCTCCAGCCTGATCCTCAGCAACTATTACTGGATATAACCCATCAACGATCACTTCTCTTCTCCATCTTTTCATCTGATCATCCCACCTAGCTTCTGAATACCTCCTCAATGTATTCCTATATCTTATCCCATTCCTGTCTCTTTCCTTTTTATACGGCTCATGTTCCCATTCTTCAAGCGCCTCATACTGCATAGGTCTGGGATTTGATTTTAATGAATTCATTTGTCTCCTAATATTCTCCAATATCCTCACATTAAAAGCACCATGCTTTGGAAAAGCTAAAACTCCATCATCTTCTGTGTAACCCATCCAATTCTCTAACCATGTACACGTATGATATCCACGCTCTAACATCATGAAAGAAGCAGATGATCTTGGAGGAGGTACAAGAAGTCCCTCTCCAGTAACTATGGGCTTGTCCTTTTTAAAGAAATCTTGTATTCTTTTTACCATCTTCATTTTATACTCTCTTTTTCTCGCTAAATAAGCCAAAAACAATCAAAGAAAAACCTTCCGTAAATCCTCTAACTCTATTAGCTGAATCTCAACCAATACCAGCGCAACTCACACCAACTAACCAATCACGATTTACTACACACCCACTATCTCGACCAATGCCAGCGCGGCTCACACCAACCAACCAATCACGGCTCTCTACACGCCCACTGTTTCAACCAATGCCAGCGCTGCTTTTTGTGACGTCAGTATAACTCCTGCTATTGACCCTCCCTTTACAAAATAATACGGCAATGTACTGCAAGGTTTTCTTAACTAAATTCTTGTTAGAAACAACACAAAACAATGCTACTTTGTCTGCTCCACTAATTAAAGAGATAGTTCGAACATTCGACGAGATTCTTTTACTTCTCGTAAAATAACGACCAGCGCTACTCTACTCCCAATCAAGTGAAAAGAGGTCTTGGTACTCTTTTGGGGATACTAGCCAAAGTTTCGGAAGAGAATTTTCGAGTGAAAAAGTCTTGGTACTCCTTTGTGGATGTAAAGCCAAAATTTCGGAAGCGGACTTTCACTATTCAAACACAATCTTTTCTCAACAGAATAAATCCCTAAATAACATCAACAGCATCTCACTATTTGATATTACGACAACAGACAAAGTACTTCTGCAGTGTGATACTTTTCCACGCTATTCCTCTGCCCGTTGAGGCTAAAAGAACATCATCATCATCCCAGGATCTTAGGCAACTCCGTACCCGTATTTCCAGACTACATGAAACAAAACAAACACTAACTTAATAACCCAAAAAAAAATCAATAATCAATAATTATTGCCAAACTAATCAATAGTAACCATCCTCTGCTACCAAAACTGATCCAAGGTTCAGGGATCAATACATTTGCAATGAACAAGGCCCAATTACATTACCCAACAAAGTCCCTTCATGCTGGGTTCAGTGAAATGCAAAGTTCGTACCTAACTTACCAATCTCCAACTGAACCTGCATTTCTCATAGAAAATAATGTGGCAATGACATCTTTTTATAGTTGATTAGTTATAGGCAATAATCTATAAACTCACCCTAAATAAAGATAGACACAGTGTGTATATTTATAATGTTTATCTAAATAATGTGAAATAAATGCTCATCAAGTACCAATACACAGTACAAATCATGAAATATCACTGAGTAAATTATTATCATGGAAAATGACAAAATTCACATCACATTAACCGTGCATTGAAGGAGTGAAAAGGCGAAGAGAGAAAAGGTTCAGAAACAAAATACATTTGCAAATATTTATGCAAATTCAGGTTTTTATCTATACAAACCCAGAAGGAACAGGAAATCTACTCCCTGGCCACGAGAGCAGCAAGGCCCCTAAAGAAGATTTTGAAAGGGCAAAGACTAAGTCAGGAATCAGGAACAGGAAGAAGACAGGTAGGCCTCTACAGCAAACCGATGACAGCGACGATCACCCAAAGTCAGCCTAACGCCTCCAGCCGCAATCGCACAAAACGCATCAGCATTCGCACACCCCTCCCACCCGGCACCTCAATTATACCCTAAAACCCAAATGTCCAACCCACATTTGTTTCGAATAAAAGAAAATTCTACATTTGATTGGTTAAGGAACGGGGTGTACTGTCACACCACACTCGATATGTCCATCTTACTCAATGTTCTATTGTTTTGTTTTTTCAACTTTATGACTACATCATCCCAGGAAATACAAGTATACTAATATCAGGCTTCAGCTTCCTTCTCTCTGCTAATGTTTCTAGTTCTGTTACTTCTTGTGCCACTCGTGAGCTTCCAGAGGAAACGTTCCTCACTTGCTGATTGTTTTTCGTCTCACGTTTAACTTTTGGCAGGCACACATAAATTCGAAGGTCGCTCGCCTTTGCCTTCCCTCCACATTCTCTTTGCTTTTTCAGTTAATTTTGTAAAATCATTTTCTCCTTAACCCATGCTTCTATGGAAAAAAACCCACAAATTATTACTCATTTTGAAATGCTTTCTTTATGCACCCTCCCATTGCTGCATTAATAACGTGCACAAAAGCAGCATTAGTCTCTTTATTTTTATTAGTCAAGCATTTGCGGCCTAGTTCAGTGCTTTAGTATGCGCTTGCGCAGTATTATTTTCCCTCATGTTAGTTTTTAAAACCACGTGTTTTTCACTGCACACTGTTAGAGGAATTAGAAAATGTTACTAGGGGTTTCAATCCGAGCAGGTTTCATTTTACGAAAACCCTGCTCCATCACCCGCTCTGCGATTTCCCCAATCCTTCATCACTTCCACCAGGTTCCTCATGAAAGCCCATACACCCATTTACGACCTACTTTCTCCAAGCAACTGATAAATAGATGCAGATTTGGCACTGTTTTTTTCTTCACCTTGGGAAAAACACATGAAATTGGATCCAGTATTCCAGAGTCCACAAGGTATTCTCATTCCAGGGAAAATAACTTGAAATCACTGTATTTCAGTGCAGGGATATCAGCTGGAATTAGTGATTATGTTCCCAGGAATCCTGCATGAAATTACAAGAACTTGTAATGAGGACCAAAACAGGTACAGTATGGAAGGACAGCCTCTGAGCATGCCTTCATCACAAAAACATTTACTCCATAGACAATAGCTGTGCATGCCTTCCTCAACCGTGGACATTTGCAGAATCGGCAAGAAAACCAAGAACACTTTGCAAGGGGGAGCAGCAGAGCTCCCTGCCCAATCACACCCATGGGTGGTGATTTGCAGATGTGTGCAGTAGTAGAGGAAGAGTCCAAAGTGATTTGAAAAAAATAACTTACTTTAGATTTTATGATCCTACATGCTATGGGACTCTTTAATGTGGGATGGAGGGAAATTCACTATGGGTTTCGTACCTCCATTTCTCCCACATTTTCCTACTGTCATCTGTTGGAAAGTGGGTTATTATTAGTGGTAAATGTGCATATACCAATGGAAATAGGGCCACTAACACAGTCTAGGGCTCAGAATAGGTCTCAATAAACTATTCTCATGCTCAACCCTTAGTAGTTTGACTGCGAGCAGAAAGGCTTAGCATAAGAGACAGATATGTAAAGCATTTAAAAACACCAATTCAGTAAATAGTTAAGACACAACACACAATAAAAATACCACACTAATTTATAAAAATAGGGAATAGATCTATCTTTGAAATGACACAAGCGACGAAAATCAAATGTAGGGAACTTGAGATATGATTTTTTAAAGTTTTAGCACTATGAAACCTATAGCGCCACCTTGGGACATCTGGTCACGCTTGACCGGGACAAAGTCAAAGTTACAGCTGACCACGATGGAGCCCTGCTAGGATAGTCCTAGCGCTAGTCGTCAGTCAGCATTTTACCTTCTGACTTACAAACTTTTCTGGAGCTTTTTCCGCCGGAGTCCCCCGATGCTCTTTAACAGTCTGGGTTCAGTGAGGATTCACCGGATTGCTTTCCAAGAACCTCCCAGTCAAATTCTGGAAGACGGACCGCCGGATCTTTTCAGCGAGACGAACCAGCAGGGCAGGCCAGCTCACGGTTGAAGGTTGCCAGCTTGGCTCTACCGGTTGAGTCGGTCCCCTTATGGAGCTCTGTTCCAAAATTGCTCCACATTTCTCCAAACTTCTGAAACGTCTTCCTGAAGTTCCTCTCGGGGGACCAAAGTGTCCGAAACACAATACAAGGGTCTGGAATCTCTAAGATGGTCCTTGAAAGTTTGGGACTTCAGTTCCCACAATCCACTTGAAAAAACCCTTACTAATCCACTGGAGGCACTCGAGGCTGTGGATTCCTAGTGATGGTGGTCCAGGTGAGCTCTGTTAACCTGTAGCTTGCAGGGAGTCCACTCTTTACTCCTCTTGAAGCAAGGTACATCCAAATGGCTGTAGTTCCAGATAATGCAGCAGATGCAGTCAGCCAGAATGTAGGGCCTGGTGGTGCAAATCAAGTTTCCAGCTTGGAAAGCCTTCTTCTTCTCTTAGCGGCACATGCATCATTGTTTTTTGCGGTCACAAAGGGGCAGATTCTCAGAATCTGCCCCTTTGCGACCGCAATTTTTGCATTTGGGATGGTGCACCCCAAATGCAAAAATCGCTATTTAAGTAATCGCAAAACTTACGATTACTTAAATTGCGATTGCATTTAGGGAATCGCAAATTGCAATTCCCTAAATGCAATGCAACAAAACAAAAAAATTGCGATTTGGATTTTAAGAAACTCAAATTACCATCAACTTAAAGTTGATGGTAATTTGCGTAAACTTTGAAAAATGCACAAAAGTGCATTTTTCAAAGTTTATGTTGCACACAAACATGCCCTTGGGGCATGTGTGTGTGCAACATGTTTTTAATTGCACTTTCAGGGGTGCATCAGGGTGTCCTTTTGGCCCCCTTGCACCCTTGAAATTGCATGCGCAATTTGCGAGTAACTATTTGGTACTTGCAAATTGCGCATGCAATTTCCATTGATTCCTATGGGCCTTTAGGCCCATAGGAATGAATGGAGAGCCATTCCTTATTTGCGAGTCGCAATTTGCGAGTCACAAATAAGGAATGTGTAGGAATCGCATTTTTTTTGCGATTCCTACATGCATAGCATTTTGCGATTCCCAAATAGCGAATCGGTAAAATTCGCTATTTGGGAATCGCAAAATGCGGGCTTGATGCATGTGCCCCTTAGTTTCAAACAGCAGATCTAAGAGGCTCTGCACCGCTCAGATATTTATTCAGTGTTTTCTGGGTCAAACAGGAGAGCACTCCTGTCCAATGAGGTGCAGGACAACACTCCAGAGCATGACCACTTCCTCCAAACTGTGGCACAATCTTTTCCCAGAAAGCACTAGTCTTCCAAAATTCAGTATGGCTGAACTTGCAGCAGAGGAGCAAGAACTAGTTAAACCATCCTCCAGTATGGCTCATATCCATAGCTCTCCTCCCCCTACCATCTGCAAATTCCTGCCTTAAGCCTGCCATCTGTCTGGATCAGGGAAGCTGTTGGGTAGAGGGGGCTGCCATTCCCTGCCTACCCCCTTTGCAGCTCCATGGTTTATGACCCCTCCCCCCTGCTCTGGCATTCCTGTGTAACAGAACTCTCTGCAAGAGATAGCCTCTCCTTGGGTGAGCAACTTATCACTTCATCAAAGCAGCCTGGCTAATCCTCTTAACTCTGACCAATAAAGGGAGACCACAGGAAGGCGGAATTTTGGCTTAGAGACAAGAAGGTCTTCTAACTTATTTTCTGTATACTTTAGGATATTTTCAACAATAGCATATCGCTGGATTTATCAATAACATTCCCCTAACTCCTTAAATGATATGTTCATTTATCCCTAGCAATAGTTCTGCATCAATAAACAATTGCCATGTTATCCTATGTGGCTGGGGATCTACAATGGGGAGAATGAAATGTGTAATTTCTCCAACACCAGGGCATATAAAACATCTTTTATAAAGGCCCTGCTTATAGTTACATGCCCCCCCACCCACACCCCGGGGACACCAAGGGGAGTCTTTAGGAGTCCTGAATATGCAATAATAGTGTAGATCCTTACTCCACAGTGCTCCTCGCATCAAAGTCAATTTTGGGAATCACTTTACTACAATAGGGGAAGTGAAATATGCAATTTCTCTATGCCCAGGACAAATAAAACCTCTTCTTTAAGGGCTCTCCTTAGAAGTACATGACCACCACCCCTGGGAGACCCTGGGGGTACCTAATATACCAAATTATTGTAGATTATCACTTTTTAAGTACCCCTACTACACAGTCGAGTTTGGGCACAATTTACATTTAAAAGCAGTGCTGCAACACAGGGCTGCTTTTAAAATGACCTCAGGCTATCAGCAGTGCACAGATGCAAGCACAGAAAGGGCTGCTAGCCTCTAAACTGCCATACCCTATTATATACTAGGGACTTATAGGTAGTTTTAATCCCCCTTCCATATTATGTACTAGGGACTTATAGGGTAGGTCATGCCAATCATAGGGATACCCTAACACATAGTGTACCCTAATGTATGTGTATGTTTTCACTGTGTTTTCAACATAGCATTGGCCATGGGCCTGGTTAGACAGATCCCTGGGGCAGCCACAGTCAGAACAAAAGTATGCATACAAAATCTACATCTATATAAAATACAAATCTGTGACCTGCATGTTACGCGCTGTGCTTTGCAGTAGGCACATTAACCATGTAAGCTATTTTGTGCCTCAAATCTGTGACTGGAATGCGTGCAGCTCTCTGCAACAAGAGCATTAATGACCAGAGTGTTCTTATTGCTGTTATACTCTGGGACTTGCAGGGTACACAAATATCTCTGAGGCAGAGATGTGTCTTAACCACATAAGAAGTTTTAAAATACAGCCTGTTTATGATCAATCAAGTAGTTCACAATAGCTTTAATATCACATTTGTCGTTGCCAATTTCTTTGGGACAGAGGTGTTTAAAAATAAATGTATAAGTTGACTGTCAAACATGTCTCCTCATAACGTCACCCCTCATGACTCCACCCCCTTTATGCTGCCACCCCTTGACCCCCATTTCCTGAAGGTTTTTTCCATTTCCAAGATTCTTATTATATTTCGTTTCTTTAGAGAAATTTTGATTGTGAAATTAAAAGCTGCACTTACAGCCTACTTTTCTGATAGTCCATATGCATCACCTACTAAACAGGTACAATATTTTATTTTAGATATGAGTTTATAGTTGCAGCAATCAGATTATATTAAAGCAATGTGTCAGATGTGTGGATGGGTGGATGGGTGGATGGATGGATGGACTGATGGACGGACAGATAGATGGAAGAATAGGTGTATGAAGGGACGTATGCCTGGTAGAGTGGAAGGACAAGGTACATGACAGAGAGAATGAGATGCAGTGAGAGAAGGGAAGATTATGAGAGATACAGAAAGTGGTGTTAGAAGTGCAAGATATGAGGGCAGGGGAGTCTCAGAGAACAATACATTGGGGAAGTTTAACTGAGAAGGGATAGAAATGCAAAGTGAAACACCAACAGAAAGAGAACTAGAGTTGTAAAGTAAAAAGAAAAATTAAGGGAAGTGAAAGAAATGAACAGAATGGGAAAAAGAGAAGAGAGGAAAGAGAATGATGGGGAAAGATGAAGAGTGCACAGAGTAACATAGATGAGAGAAAGCATGAGACTCTCTGAAGAAAGAGCGTGAGGAAGAGAAGGAGTAGAAATAGAAATAGGGTGAAAGGAAAGTTCAAGGCCCGACTTGTTTGCCAGCCAAGTGTAGCATATATAGAACATCACAGAAGTTGCATCTCTGTGGCCAATACATGGAAACATAAAGGCTTTTTTTACTATGATTTTGAACCGGGTTTGCGTCACTTTTGTGGTGCAGTCCCAATGCAAAATAATTGTGGCATTTACTAAACCACGCAAAGCCACTTACTTTGCGTCGGGTAGGCATTACATGGGTGGAGAATGGGCATTCCCATGTATCCACACATGTATTTTTATGCAAATCCAGATTTTTAATGAAATGCAAACCGGTCTCTGTGGCAAAATGGTGTGCCTACCCAACAAAGGCATAACAAGGAAAAATACCTTTATTTTTCCTCAATAATTGCTCTATACACATGTGCTGCATTCTGTTAGACTTGGCATCCTTGGTGTGATTTCCCCTGACTTTTTGCCTTCCGACCCCCTGTTTTAGACTGTTACTGTGACTTCGTATTTGCTGGCTTTAGGAATCTGGGCACCTTACCAGTGCTAAAGTGGGTACATGTGCCCAGGGCCTGTAAATCGAATGCTACTAGTGGGCTTGCAGCACTGATTTTGCCACCCACTTAAGTAGGCCTTGAAACATGTCTTAGACCTGCCACTGCAGAGCCTGTGTGTGCAGTTTTAAACTGCCATGTCGACCTGGCAAGTTAGCCTATTTGCCAGGCCAAACCTTCCTTTTTATTACATTCAGGTCACCCCGAATGTAGGCTCTGGATAGCCCATGGGGAGGGTGAAGTGTATTTAAAAAGTAGGACATGCACTTTTAAGTTTTACATGTCCTGGTAGTGAAATACCCCTAAATGTGCTTTTCACTACAACAACGAATGGAGTAGTATTACCTAATAGCGATTACCTAATTGCCATTGCGACTCTGTAGGAATTGCTATTAGGTAATCACATATTTTCTTACATACCATTTTGCATTCCTGAAATAGTGATTACCTAAAATTCACTATTTAGGGAATGCAAAATGGAACTTTGATACATGTGGCCCTTAGTACCTTCTGCTTGTCTCTGCAATACACATCTGGGATGGGTGACAGGTGGCTTCCTGCATTCCCGCTAGACAGCCGCACACACAGGAAGGGTAGGTGTGACTGAGTGGCAATCTGCATGCTGATGGTTTATCCTGAGCAGGATGGGAGGGAGGAGATGACACTTACACCTGAAAGGGCTGTGACCTGTCCCCACACAAAGGGTTCCATACCCCCCCTGTAGTGAGTCTGGAGCCAGGACAGGAAAGAAAGGGACTCTGCACACTTCAAAGCATCTCTTAGACATCTCCCCTAATTCAAAGGCCCAACTGGGTATAAGTACTGGACGTCTGACACCACCAAATCACAATACTTCTGGAACTGAGAACATTCTACCAGGAATAAGGACTGCTGTGCTGCTGGGGGGACTGCAACTTTGCTGAACTGCTTTGCTGTGTTGGCCTGCTGCCTCTTGACTCGGGGTGAGAAGGATTGGACCTGCATCGCTACATCCCAGAACCAAAGTATCTTCAAGGACTTGTTGCCTTGCCTCTTGTTTTCTGAAGTCTCAGGGATATCAAAAACTTAATTCTTCATCCTGCAACCTGCACTTGGACTATGAAAGAGGCTTACTTCATCAAGGGTTCATTGCCACCTGAGGCCACGTAGAACCCTCCATCGATAGACCTGAGACACCAAACCCTCACTCTTAATAGGTCTTTACCCATGGTTCATACTGAGACCCTAATGAGATGATGTGTCTCGTCCACATGATCACCAATTGTATTGTGGACTACAGCGTATTGCACATACTCTAACAGCAATGCATTTACTCAAAAGTATACCACGCTACTAAGAAAAAAAATATGTAAAAATAAAGTAGTATCACAATTAAATTCCTCAAAGACATCAAGGAGTAATCAAATCATAATCAGGACAAATGCTACCTTGCATTTTACTGACAAATATTACCACTCCTTGTGTTCTGTGCTTATGCGGCCGGTGTAGAAAAGCACAGATCTGTATTCATAATTATGCAAGTGGATGTTACCTTAATAGGTTCCTGCAACCTATGGAAAAAATAACTAGACTTCCATAGAATACTGAACAATGACTGAAAGCCACGATTAATGGAGACACTGCATGATACAAAAGCCCCGGTTACTAGGGGCGTTCCCATGTTTTTATTATCATTGATGGTCCATTGTTCTAACTGTGCAAGAGCTTAGACAGCAATCATCTTGGCATCACTGTTTGTAAGTATGTTGGGCACATTATTAATGTAGTGCCATGGGATGAAATTGTTCAACATCAAGATATTTGTACCCTTTATATAAATCCATCTCTGTTCATGTTTTAGGAGGGAATTGCTCACATCTTTGGATTCTGTGGCATAGCTACTTTATCAAGTACCATCCATTTTAGTTGATTTTCCGTATGGTTATTATCCAAAAATGATTTGTCAGTTTGGTCACAGTCTTCTTGCAATGGATGCTACGTCTATTGTCTGCAATCTGGATTTTTATTCTCCTGGAGTCAAGCCCACATAGATATGTCCTCATGGGCATGTGAAAAGATAGCTGACATTCTCGGAGTTTCACGTTGTGTGCTGATAGAGGACCCATTGATATCTCAGGTCAACGTCTATAGTTTTCGCCACACCCTGCAATGACCACAGGGATATTGTCTCCTTAGGGGTGGAAGTTCCAGTGTCCAGAATGTAAGATTTCTTTGAATCAGACGTCTCGTTTAAATGAATATATTTCTTATACTGACACTCTTCTTGAAAGAAAAAGGGTTTATCTAAAGATAGACAATTGGTATTAAGAATGTGTCATTTTTTGTTAATAATTTTTGTTAGAAACTGGGTCTCTAATTGGCAGAGGTTTTCACCCTGTCCAAGTAGGGACTAAAATCCTAGTCATGGTATGCTAGATACACACTAAAAGATAACCTACTCTCCCTATCTGGTAGCTTGGAACAGTACAGTCAGGCTTATCTAAAGAGGCAATGTGCAAAGGTTTTTGTGCAATACACACACAGAGTAACACAATGAAAAGACTGCACACAGGTTTAGGAAAATGGAGAATATTTATCTGAGTAAAACAAGACCAAAACAACAAAAATCCAAAAAGTAGAAGTCGTGATATAATTTGTTTAAGAATAAACCAAAATTGTGCTCAGAAGTCACTAGTGGTCAAAAGGTTACTTGAGATCATTATGGACCAGTACAAATCTACAGTTCAGGAAGATCATGATGGAGGGCCGGCCAGCTACAGGACCAAGACAGGTCCTGCTGAAGAAATACCTTGGCTGGAGCAAGTGTCAACTACGAGAGCCTACTGCATCATTGTCGAGCCGCGCAAAGGTTGTCCCGGCATTGCCGTTGATCTCCCTTGAAGTAAATGCAATGTGTCATTGTCGAGCCGCGCAGAGCATCATCACCAAGTCGCACAGGCTCTGTGTTAGAAATGGGGGTCTCTAGTTGGCAGAGGTCGGTACCTTTGTCCAAATAGGGACCCTTGATTCTAGTCAGGGTAAGGGGGATACACTTCTAAAATAAGCCCAGCTCACCCCCTTGGTAGCTTGGCACGAGCAGACAGGCTTATCTCAGAGGCAGTGTGTAAAGCATTTGCACATAACTAACAGTAATACAGTGAAAGCACTACAAAAAGACACCACACCAGTTTAGAAAAATATCCAATATTTTTATATATCCAAAACAAGACTAAAAACGATACAAATCCATCATACAGTTCTCAGAAATTTTCAGTAATCCAAATAGACTTGAAATACAGTTCCTTGAAGTCAATAGCTCTGTCTGGGGCTATCACGGCATCGTGAACAACAAATCCAAACAGTTCTGGGTGACCGCGGCGTCGCGGGCCAGCTACGGTGTCTGGAAGTCACATGCGTTGGGGATCGAACTCCTCGCGGTTGAAGTCGGGTGCGCTGGCAGGCGTCGGGTCTGCGGTGTGAAGTGCAGCGGTGTGGCGCGCGGTGCCCTCAGGTCGCGGTGCAGGCAGTTGCTCGGTGACGGTCATCCAGCGGGGTCAGTGAGACCAGGGCTGTGGCGCGAAGTGATGCGGTGCTCATCGCAGTGCTGGCAGGTCACTTGCAAGCAGCGGCATCGTCGTTGCTGAAGCGCCGCAGTTGGCTGACGAACTGGAGTCGATGGCGCCGGCGTCGGTGGGCCAAAGCTGCAGTGCGGGATAAGGACGGTGCGTCTTGTAACTTGCGAGGGGTTGCACTCGAACCACAGTGCAAGCAGTGGCGTCGATGTCGGCATGGAGCGGCGTCGTCGGGGATACCAGGGCGACGGTGTGAAGTGAAGCGGTGAAGAGTGCGGTGCCCACAGGTCACGGTGCAAGCAGCGGCTCAGTGGCGGCATCAGGTGGCGTCATTGGTGAGACCAAAGTTGCGGTGCAAAGTGCGGAGGAGCCTTCAGGACACGGAGTTGGCAGCGGCGTCGTAGATGGCGTCGGGTTGCTGTTTCTTCTGCTGCAGCACAAAACACACAGTCCCCAGTGCTGATGGCAGAAGAACTTGAAGTCTTTGCTGTTTGCTGAGACTTCTTGAACATGGGGCAAGCTTTACCTCAAGCCCTTGGAGAAACTCAATAAAGAAGTTGCAGAAAGTTCGGTCCAGTCCTTTCACTGCCCAAGACAGAAGCAGCCACTGCAGGCCAACACAACAAAGCACTCAGCAAAGTGGTAGTTCCTCCTCACAGCTTCTCCAGCTCTTCTTCTTGGCAGTCTTCTTGGTACAAAAGAATTCTAAAGTTCTGGGGTCTGGTCCCCAAATATTTATACTCAAAATTCCTTTGTCCTCTCAGTCAGAGAGTGTCTGTGCTTAGTCCAAACCAGTTTTGTCCTCTCTGGCCCAGCTTTCCAGCAGGAGGCAGAGGCAGCATTGTCTACAGCAGACCAGGTCCATTCAGGTGCAAGGAAATCTCCTCCCACTACTCTAAATGCAGCCCAGGTCTATGCAGCCCAGCCCTGGCTCATCCAGACTCCATGGAGCCACTGCACATCCCCATCCCCTGTCACACAAAAGCCAGACAGTCAATACACATCCTAGCAGAGGCACACAGGATGGCTAAGCAAGAAAATTCCTACTTTCTAAAAGTGGTATTTTCAAACACAGCATGTAAAAGTCACCTTTACTAAAAGATGCATCTTTAAATTCTGAGTTCAGGCATACTAAACTTTATTTTCCTATCTTGTCCCAATGGGAAGTTATATTTATAAGATGTTATAAATTAACTCCCTTGCTTTCCTTTGGGCCAGATAGCCTTTCAATAGTGAAAAACGAAATTGGCAGTATTTCATTATCAGGACATGCCACACACATCAGGCCATGTCCTACCTTTCACATGCACTGCGCCCTGCCCATAGGGGTACCTTGGGCCTACGTTAGGGGTGACTCACATTTAAGAAAAGGGAAGGTTAGGGCCTGGCAAGTGGGTGCACTTGCCAAGTCGACATGGCAGTACTAGACTGCATACAGACACTGCAGTGGCAGGTCTGAGTTACTTTTGAAGGGCTGCTTGTGTGGGTGGCACAAGCAGTGCTGCAATCCCACTAGTAGCATTTGATTTACAGGCCCTGGGCCCACTCAGTGCACTGTACTAGGGACTGACTAGGAAATCAAATAACCAATCATGGAATCACCAATCCATAACAACAATTTACAACCGGAGCACCTGCACTTTAACACTGAACAGCAGTGAGAAAGTGCGCAGAGACACCAAACCAGCAAAAACAGAGTCAAAACCAAGAGGTCAGAAAGCAAAAAGACAGGGGAAACACGCCAAAAGATGCCAAGTCTAACACTGTGGATCTGCTGTTGTCGAGCAGCCTCTACGTCAGCATCGAATGGCGATGCGTCGGGATTATTCATGCAGTCAAATCAATGCTCGATTTTTGTAAAATGCAGCTGCAGAACCCACTTCTGAGGCCGAGCCTGGAGGGGGCACCTAATGCAAGGGTAGGACTCACAGATGGCAGAGTTCAGTAGCACCAGCAGGATTGCAGGAAGTCTTCGTGTTGCTGAGACTTCAGAAAACAGGAGGCATGCCAGCAAGCCCTTGGAGTCACTCTGGGTTCAAGTGAGATGGGTCCAGTCCTTGTCCTCAGCAGGGCAGAGATCAGTAGGCAGCAGGGCAGCTCAGCAAAACAAAAAGCAGTTCCTCAGAACAGTCAGTCAAGGCAAAGTGGCAATCCTTACAACACAGCAGTCTTTACTCCAGCAGAGTTCTGACTAGGTCTAGTAGTGTACTGCTTCGTTAGGGTCAGACCCCCAGTATTTATGCCTTTGATGAAGGGGTGACTTCAAAGGAACTCTCTGAAGTGCACAAAGATCCTTTTTAACCCAGTCCTTTCTGCCAAGTGAACTGTGGGGGGTGAATCAGTGCTTTGTGTGCGGACAGGACACTACTCATTGAAGTGTAAGTGTCAGCCCCTCCCATTCTTCCCTACCCAGGAAGACCCATTAGAATGCAGATGAAGGCAGATGAGAGCTCAGAATGCCGATGAGCTCACCTTCCTGTGGTTGTGGGTGTTTAGAGGGAAAGCACAAAATGTAGCTGTCACCCAGCCCAGACGTGTATTGGAGAGAGGCTGCAGGCACCCAGAGCAAAGTTAAGAACAGAGAAATGCCCACTTTCTAAAAGTGGCATTTCTAAAATATTAATGTCAAATCTAGCTTTACCACTAAAGAGGATTTATCATTTTCATTCCAAAGATATGAAACATGATTGACCTACTCCTTTCAAATAAGAATTACAGCTTTAAAGTGGGAATTCCCAATGCTAACCTAGGAGAGGAGTAGGCCTCGTAGTAGTGAGAAATGTATTTAGCTGTTTGCTGCTACCAGGACATGTCAAACTTAAAAGTACATGTCCTGCCTTTCAGTTACACAACACCCTGACCATACTGCTAACTAAGGGCCTAGCTTAGGGGTGATCTATGTGTTATAAAAGGGGAATTTAAGGCTTCACAGTTGGTTTTAAATGCCAAGACGAAGTGGCAGGAAACTGCTCACACTAGCATTGCAATGGCAGGCCTGAGACAGGTTTGAAAGGCTACTACAGTGGGTGGCACAATCAGTGCTGCAGGCACACTATTAGCATTTAGATTACAGGCCCTGGGCATATGGTATACTACTTTACAAGGGACTTACAGGTAAACAAAATATGCCAATCAGGTATATACCAATGTCACCATGTTTTAGGGGAGAAGCACATGCACTTTAGCACTGGTCAGCAGTGGTAAAGTGCTCAGAGTACTAAGGCCAACAAAATGATACAGCAAATAGTGGAGGTAAGCAGGCAAAAAGTTAAGGGAAGACCACCCTAATGATGAAAGGTCTAACAATCTTTCTCATGGCATTGGATGCAGTATTATAATTTGTGAGGCAAATTAATCTTTCCTCTTGTTTTTTTGTGTGTTTCAAAAAGTGACCCCGATGGTTATTCTTTACTAGTTATAGGCTTTCTTCACTACCAAGGTGGGATAATCCCCTTTCATGAATTTACTACTCAATATCTAACCCTCAGTTTCAAACTGGCTTGCTGTGCAGTTTCTGCGCAGTCACAAAAACTGGCCAAATGCTGGATATTTTGCCTCAGTGCTCTCATGTGGAGGCTTTTGTGAGACAATAGACTGTTTTTATCTGGAGGTTTATGGTAGGCATTGATTAACAACTCTCCGTTTTAAACACTGATATTCGGGTCTAAAAATGGTAATGAGAGATTCAACATATTAGATTTGAATCTTAAAAATTGACTTCTTGAATTAATTCAATCTACAAATGCTACGGCAGATGCTGTGTCCCAATGCCATATCAGCAGTACAGCATCTAGGTACCTGCACCACAGTCTGACCTTGTCCCTAAATGCGTTGTTCTTTGCAAAAACTAAATCTGTTTTGAATTGGTGGACATTCAGACAGGCCAGACTGGGTGCAAAGGTACACCCCTTAGATTTTCAATGGGTTTGTAAATATAGTTTGCTATGAAATTCAAAGAGAGTGTTGGTGAGTGCCAATATTGCTATATCTAATACAAATTGCCATCATGTTCTGTGATTCCAGTCAGTGTGGTACCAAATGGCACCAATAACCCTCAGTGTCTCTTCCTGAGAAATGTTTGTATACAATGATTTGATATCAAGACCCACCAATATTTCTGATTCAGTGTTAAAAGGTCATTTATCTATGAGGTTTAAAACCTCTCTTGTATCTTACAAGTAAGATTAAGGGGCATATTCTCAAGCAGTTATCGTCGCTAATGCGGCGATATTCTTATCGCCCTATTCTCAAGATGTCGCTAACAGCCGTTAGCGACAGCTTTCAGGCAATAGCGGGCGCTATTAACATCGCCAACGATGTTAGCGACAACTAACGCTAATCATATGCAGTGTAGGCGTTCCCGTGCTAAAAAGCATGCTAACCCCACTTCGCGATATTCTCAACGATCGCCCGGACCGGCGATGCGATTAAAAACACACGCTAAGGCCCGTTAGCTGCTGGAACTTAAGACCAGAAAAAAGCTGGTCTTTAAAATGGGGATAACACTTGTGGCCACATCACAGCATGTTCTGGTGCTGGACAGCGCTTCAAGTAACGTTGCAGCGCTGCCCAGCGACAAAACTACAGTGTAGGAATGCGCACCATCAATAAGATAGTGCGCATTCCTGGGCCCCAGTCATGAAAAGTGTTGCTGCGCTGCGACAAGACAGCGTTGCAACACTTCTCACTACGCCCTCCTTGTGACAGCATGGATGCGCTGTATTCACTGGACAGCGCTCCATGATGCAAGTAATGACAGATACGTCAGGAATCCTGATGTATCTGTCTGCGCTAAAGTCACGCATTGCTGCAGTCGTGTCACAACCATGACGCAACTCCATCAATGCATGGGGCCAGCCTATCCCTGTGGCACTGCGTCACCCTCACGCCTGCCATCAGGCAGGCGGAAGGTACTGAAGCAGTGCCTTTAAAGAGGGGTGCCCGAATGTGGGCGCTGTTGGAGATCCATCGGTGGTGGTTGCACGCTGCGGTGTCATCGTCTGGAAGCATTGGCGGAGTGTTGGTGTGGAGGGAGTTGAAGAGACATCCTTTGGTGGCCTTGATCCAGCTGCAAGAGGGTGCGATGATGGCGGTGGCGTCGGGTGGGCAAGGTGAAGATGTGACGTGACGAATGATGGTCGATCCAGGAGAGTCCGTTGTCGTGGCTGCAGTAGAAGTTCCCGCTGGCGGAGGTGACGTGCTCGAACGTGTGTCCTGCTATGTGGCTTGTTGCGGTGACTTGCTGCTTGCTTCTGATGTAGGGGACCTTCCCCAGGAGTGGTTGGTGTCCTGGTCACTGGGGTAGTCCAAGTGGAACTTGAGTTCACTGAGTAGGATGTTGTCGGTGGATGGGAGACCCAGAGGTGCAATGAGGCCTACAATGGTATTGGAGAATGGGGGGCCATGGCCCGTGGGGCCTGCACATGAAGGTGCCGCAGAGGATGTTCTTGGGCTTGTTCCGGATCTGGGAGTTGAGGTGGTCCATGGTCACCCTTGAGTGCGTGGTCAGTCGGAGTGTGCTTCTGTAGGTGATGGCAATGCCTCCTCCTTGACGGTCGGGTGCTCCTTGCGGGTGATACTGCAGCCGTCAGTGATGGTGATGGCGATGTCTGGTCCGGGGCAGAGGTTCGTCCTGGCAGGCGAGGTGGCGTCCAGGGTTGATGGCGAGGAGGGTGCTGGCGCCGTAGCGGTGGAGTGTCCAAGAGGAATGCTCCTTGGTGCTGAGCGCGGTCCAGGGGCAGACGGACACAAACGGCGTAGCCTATGGGTTGCCTTTGGCACAGGAGACGACCATAACAATGCAGGCAGTACATCGTGAACAACGCAACTCCCACAACGCAGGTGCATTTACATCGCATTTGATGACAACGCATTGAGAGGTCAGTAGTGGGGTAATTTTAAGTTTACGGGTGGGTATGGATTTTGGATGTAATATATGAAAATTGGGGTGTGTTGTGGGGTAAAATATGAAAATTGTGGTGTGTTGTGGGGTAGAATATGAAAATTGGGGTGTGTTGTGGGGTAAAATATGAAAATTGGGGTGTGCATTTGGCTCAAAATCTGATTTTTGGGTGTGTTTTGGGTGCTCAAAAAGGAATTCCAGGGTTCACCTTTGGGTTTGGGGTGCAAAGGTTAGTTTTGGGTTGCACTCACTGAAGTGTGAATAATGATCTTCATGTCTCCGCTATGCAACACCTACTCTACTGTTGCAATGTGCCTAGTATCAGTATGCATTGGAATGGAATGCGATGTTATGGCATGCATCGCAACTACGTATGTGCTTTTGGCACATGAGTGGTACGCCCGCTGTGCATGGGCGCACAGCGTCCGCCATTGAGAAGTGCTGTGGGGAGGCTGGACAGCTGTGAGGTGGTAAACGCCGGTAAGAACACTGGATGGGGCGTGGACGCGGGGATGTGTGTGTGAGCGGGTGTGGTAACAATTCAAATGAGGGAAGTCTTACCTCGAAGCCGGGTCCCGTGTCTTCGTAGCTCCTGCTCTCCTGCGTCTGCTTCCAGGAAAAGGAAGTAGGCAGCCAGGCTCCCTCCCCTGAGTCAATCCCAACGCTGCGATGTGGCGGTGGGAATGGTAAATGGCAACGGGACAAGTCATGCAGCCCGGGGCCGGAGGGGTGGGCATGTTCTCCATGCAGGCTGTAATGCAGCCTGCATTGCGAACAGGGTGGTGCGCATGACTGCTTTGGGCAGCCTGAGTGGGCCGAGCAAACAGTCATTGCACACTTGAGTGGGCATGCCAATCCGCCCATGCCCTGCTCCATGTTTGGAGCAGTCCTACCCACCCTCCCACCCCCTGAGGATACATAGCATGATTACATCAGTTAGTTATCCCTTTTTTTCACTTTTGAATATTATTTTTTGGCTTCTCTGAGCCCTTGCTTCCCGCTTCCCCCGCTGCTGCCCCTTCGGCCCCGCACCCCTGTCCTCGTCCGTTTCCACCTCCCAGATGAGCGTTCTTACCCCCTCCCCCACTTAATGGCAGCCACTGCGCGGTTGCGCAGTGGACGTGTGTGGCTGGCGCCCCAAAGGCGCGCCTAAGGCAAGGCTGTCTGCGCCCGTCCGTGACCCGACCGCGACCAGCGCCAGGAACCCTGGATTTCGAGCCACCCACTGCTACAGCACAGCCACCCTCCATGCACTCAACCCCGGAAAAATCAGAGACTGCCAACAGGCCTCGCCAAACACGACCCATGGCCAGTTATCCTGCCTCCACTGCCGCCAGACCTTAACCACCACCCTGGACTCCAACCCAGCCAACGTCAGCCCCGGCGACACCCTTAGATGCATCCTCCTCAACGTGCACTCCGTGCACAAACACAGCCTGGAAACTTGAACCTACTCGACTCACTCTCGCCCGACATAGCCTTCTTCATGGAGACCTGGACCTACGCCTCCTCCGCCCCCGACATCAACACCGCCATCCCGGATGGATACAAGATCCAGAGGAAGGACCGCCCCAACCAGCCGGGAGTGGGCCTCGACATCGCCCACAAGAGCACCCTATGCTTTACCACCTCCTGCGAAACATTCCCCTCCGCCGAGCATCTGCCCTTCCAGATCCAGACCAGCCACAACTCCACACTCCGAGGAACCCTCGTCTACAGCCCCCCCGGACACACCAGCCAGCCCACCATCTCCTCCTGGATGCCGGTCACAGCCGAAGACACCGCCTCGACCATGAAAGGCATCCACTCGGGGGCCACCACCGACCCCTGCCCTCCTCACATCTACCACAGAGCCACGGCCGCCATCACACCTGAACTACAACGCACCATCAATACCACCTTCAAAACAGGCACCTACCCAGACGATTGGAAGCGCGCAGAAGTCAGGCACATGCTCAAAAAGCCCACAGCTGACCCCACCAACCTCAAGAACTACCTGCCCATCTCGCTCCTCCCCTTCGCGGCCAAAGTTGCAGAGTAAACAGTCAACAGGGAACTGACACGATTCATTGAAGACAACGCCATCCTCGACCCGTCCCAATTCGGATTCCGAAGCAACCACAGCACCGAGACCGCCCTACTTTCCGGCACAGACGACATCCGCACCCTCCTGGAACAAGGCCACTCCGCATTCCTCATCCTACTCGACTTTTCAGCGGTCATCGACACCGTCTCCCACGGCACACTAGTCGCCAGACTACACGACACCGGTATACAAGGAACAGACCTAGACTTGTTCCAATCATTCCTCACCGGAAGAAGCCGAAGGATCAGACTGCCATCCTTCCTCTCCTATCCCACGTGAAACACCTGCGGAGTCCCACAGGGGTCATCTCTGAGCCTGACACTCTTCAACATCTACATGGCCCCCCTCGCCGCCATCGTCCGACAACACGGCCTCAACATCGTATCCTATGCTGATGACACCCAGCTCAACCTCTCACTCACCAAAGACCCCACCACCGCCAGACTCAACTTCCAGAAAGGAATGCAAGACGTCGCAGTCTGGATGACCAACAGCTGCCTGAAGCTCAATGCCAAGAAGACAGAAGTCCTCGTCCTTGGAACCACCCCTTCAGCATGGGACAACACCTGGTGGCCAACAGCCCTCGGAAGCCCACCTACCCCCTCGGACCACGCCACACACCTCTGCATCGTACTCGACTCATCCCTCACCATGAACCGACAGGTCTAGGCCGTCACCTCCAGCAGCTTCAACACCCTCCGCATCCTCCGCAAGTCCTTCTAATGGATCTCTCCGGAGTCAAGGGAGACAGTCACCCATGCACTCATCACCAGCAGACTGGACTATGGACACACACTCTACGCCGGCATTTACAAGTCCATACTCCGCACACTCCAGACATTTCAGTACACCACCGCCTCGTCCTCGGCATCCCCCAGCACAAACACATCAACCAACACCTACGAAGACTCCACTGGCTCCCCATGGAGACAAGAGTCACCTTCAAAATCCTCACTCACGCCTACAAATGCCTACACATCAACGGCCCCAAATGCCTCAACGACAGTATCAACTTCCAAGTCCCCAAAAGATACCTCCGATCTTCCAACCTCGCACTGGCCAAAACCCTGTGCATCCACAGAGCCAGAGCAGGTGGAAGATCCTTCTCCCACATTGTAGCCAAGACCTGGAATGAGCTACCGGCAGACATCAGACGCACCCCCTCCCTGTACGCCTTCAGGAACACCCTCAAGACCTGGCTCCTCGGCTAACAGTTCTGCGGACACTCCCCCCCAGCGCCTTGAGACCCTCACGGGTGAGTAGCGCGCTTACAATTCCCCTGATTGCTTGATTGATTGAGTCATCATCATGTGATGATTGTTCCTCTTCTGCACTGCTTGATGCAGTGGGGCAACGCTCTTCCTTCATAGCGGTGGAGCCGCCACAGGGAGTGCGTCATCTACGTGTGATAGTCCTGAGCAACTCGCCCCCCAGACCTCCTGCGCTACGCGTCCCACCTTCTCCTTACCTGGACATTGACAGCGTGGCGCAATCCACTGCACTCTTTCCAAATCTGTGACTCAGCCAGCAGGAGCCTCAGCCAGGTGTGATTTCACTAGGCTGGGTACAGCAGTCGCTGCCTAGTCTGCTGGTGGACCTCCCGATGCGGTTTATTTATTTTATTTATTTATTTATAGAGTTTTATATAGCGCGAACGTGACCCAAGGGTATCAGAGCGCTTCACAGTTGCAAGAGGTACAGTTTAGATTACACTGGTATAGCAGCAGTAATATATATATATATATATATATATATATATATATATATGAGTCAGGTACATGTCTTTCTTACCAGTTTCAAACAAAACAAGTTTAAGAACTGTTTAGAGTACAAAGGTGTAAGCAGTGGTATCATACAAAATGGTTCCGATGTGTACCTTTTGAATGTTTTACATCAATACTACTACGATCCATTAATTGTAGTACTGAACAGTTAAAGAAGTTTTCGCAGCTAACTGGTAATTTTATCTTTACATTCGTTGTTGATCTGTAGAGGTAACACCTACATCAGCTCTAGTTGGCATCAGTCTTTGGTTAGTTTTGGTGTCTTTGTGGTCATTTTGTGCAGGATGTATCCATACAAGATAGGGCTATGCGACTTCTGGTTATTAAACACGGTGCAGATGATGAACAGTCTTGTCTATGGAAGGAACTTGCTCATTAGGAAGATCTTCGCTTCCCTCTTGAATGTTGCCATATTTGGAATTTTTCTAATGTTTGGAGGGAGTGAATTCCAGATTCTGGGGGCCGCTCCGGAGAATGCTCTGTCATACGTTTTCTTCTTCCGAAAGATGGGCGGTTTCAGCAACAGCTCTCTGGCACTCCTGGTCGGCCTGCTTCCCCCTGATATCTCAATTTTCTTGGCTAAGTACATTGGTGTTTTGTAGTGGAGCGCTTTGTGGGTAATACAAGCCAGTTTAAGTTGAATTCTGGCTTCGTATGGAAGCCAGTTTAATGCTTTCAGATGTGGGGAGATATGGTTGTATTTTCTAGAACCTGTAATGAGTCTTGCGTCTGCATTGAGACAAGCTTTTAGTGGTGCTGTGGAGATTTTTGATAGACCTGTTAGTGTTGTACATCCATATTCAATCCTTGAGATAACCAAGGACTGAACTGCCAATTTGAGGTCCGCCGTAGTAATGAGTGGTTTCACTTTTCTAATATAGTTCAGGTGAAACCGGGCACTATTTGCCATTGATTTGATGTGGGCTTTCATGTCTAGGTTCTTATCAAGCATGATTCAGTTGATGCAGCAGGGCCCCCTTAGGCATGAAGTTGCAGCACTCACGCCACACAAGTTCAACGTTGCACAGGGGCCTCACCCTCCACAGAGTACGGCCAGGCCAAGATCATCCGGACTGTGATGCAGAGAGGCGCCGCACAGCGTTGGTAATCCCCTCCGTGCACCGCGGTGTAGTGGTGGATCAAAGTATGCGATGCAGACCTCCCTACGTTGGTGCGCAGGAGCGCCTCTGCCATTCACAGCTCCAAGGGGCTCATGGCGGTCTTCTCACACAGGTCAGCAACGTGTCTCCATGCAACCTGCCAGACTTCACCACCAGGTACGGGCGATCGCTGCCCATCAATGTCTACCGCCACGGCTCAGCTACTCCACAGCTCCTCCTCATCACACTCCAGGCTCCAGACGCAGGTCCAGCGAGGCATCCAGGCTCCAGACGCAGGTACAGCGAGGCATCCAGGCTCCAGACGCTGGTCCAGCCAGGCATCCAGGCTCCAGACGCAGGTCCAGCGAGGCATCCAGGCTCCAGACGCAGGTCCAGCGAGGCATCCAGGCTCCAGACGCAGGTCCAGCGAGGCATCCAGGCTCAAGACGCAGGTTCAGCGAGGCATCCAGGCTCTCATCCTGGTCATCTTGGTTGTTGGCTGGCTTGCAGGGGTTGTTGATGTGTGCTGCACTTGGCCCTGGCTGCTCCATTCTGCATGTTGTTGTTTTTAATGCCTATTTCCTATTAGGGGGTCACTGATGAGCTATTTATTGCATTAGAGGCAAGAAAGCCCACGTTGGGCTGACTAACGTGAGTTTTTTTATCGCTAATGGGCCTATTGCTGGTTTTCGCACGCTAGCGCTGGTTTCCCTATCGCCATCGCGCTAATGTTAGCGGCAGTTTTCACCGCCGTTCCCTGGAAATATCGCCATGTAGCGACGGCTTGGTAATAAGCCGTTAACATGGCGATAATTTTCAGGGTTAGGCGGCGATAAAAATACTGCTGCTAACTGGCCTTAGCGATAACTATCGCCAGGGCTTGAGAATATGCCCCTAAGTTTTTTTCACCTGTGGTTGGAGGAAAAAAACATCACCAAATTTTGATAAAGGTTTCAACACCGACCCAATTCCACACACTATAGGTTGACCCAGTGTTGGTCTTATCCCTTCGTGGAGTTTGTGTAAAAGTAAGGGGTTTTAGGGTCGCCATTAAATAGAAAGGAAAACTTATTTCTGCATATCTTGATTCTTTCAACTGCTTCAACTACCAGGTGTTTAATTTGTCTCTGTAGTGATGAAGTGGGTCCTTATCAAGGATCTGGTCATTTGTCCTACATGAAGTTCATGGATGGTAAAGCATCAAATGTGGAAATGTACTGTACTCTGCATTTCCAATTATTTTCAAAGAAGAGACTCCGGGAGCATTTGTATTTTTTTTTTCTAGATTGTTAAAAATCTAGATCAGGGTCGGACCAGGACAGAAAATAGGCCCATGCACCAAATTAAAAGTGGCCTCCATTAGTGAATCAGGCAGTTTTAAACGTGTAAAGACAAGCCGTATAATAGGTTTGCATGTTACGGGAAACTGCATGCATTTGTGCTTTTTGCAGGCATTATTTGTGGTAATATCAGAGATATCAAAAGTAAAAACCGGCCCACCAAACCATAAAACAGGCTCACAAACTGCCCCTACACTGATCTGTGAGATCAGACCTTCTGGCACTGCCAGATTACAGAGACGTTTTAAGGCATGGGCAAAGTGGGCAATTGCCCAGTGCCTCCAGCTTTCAAGGAGTCCTTGGAAACGAGAAATTTGTCAATAGCCTCCTTGTCTGTATTTTTGTATCTTAGACTTCAACATATAATTTAATATGGCTACCCAACAAAGGGCTTGAACTAGTAAAAAATGAGTACCAAATGTAGTTGTTCCAAACACAAACCACAAAATATTTCTTGCCCGGGGCCCCCAAAATATTTCCTTAAAACGACACTGATTGCCCTATAGGCCCAGTCCAACCCTATATAGCTGGCTTTGAGCCCGTGTCAATAAATCCTAGCGCCCTGTACATATGACCATGAAGAAAGACTATTGAAGAATGTATGCTTCATCAAGCGAAATTAAACGCGCGTCACGCTGTGAAGGTAACAGCTTCTCGGTCATGTGCTTTTCCTGCAGCAAACAAATAAACCCACAGTCGACAGTGTTGTCAAAGAAGCAGTGAATGCATGAAAAGAAAAAACATAAGCATCCTCAATTAGTTGCTGCAGTTTTGGCACGGCATGAAAAGCTCTCAGCTCTATAATTGATGAAAATCTGTTTAGGGATCCAAAGGAAACGTTCAAAAGGTGTTACAGATGCAATATCTGCGTCCTGCATGTTCTGCCCTTTAGACTCCCGTGGAAGCAGGCGGTGCCGCTCTGCATCTCCTCAGAGGCTATTTGGTGAGTGGTTATGATGCTGTATAGAACAGGTGAGAGAGGGGAGTGATAGTGTTAGTGAGTTATTTAGTGTTTCACGTACACAAGCAGATTCACATCACCTGACCCTCTTCATTGTATTGAAGGCAGCTCTGGATGTGAGGCGGTTGCACCTCACCTTCTGTTTCCATGAGGTTTTCCTCCCATTATTTCTCAGAAAGGGGTCTATCAACAGTGAGTGATTATGGAGTATGGTGCAGGGATTCCGAGAGCCACCCTCTGTTGCCCCTGCAGTATTCATACTCGAGACACGTCATGGAACCAAAGCCCATTTACAGTGTTTAATGACCGATGTGCACCATTGAGATTCACATTTATCAAAAAATGACGCAGCGCACCTTGCTGCATTGCATGGTAGGAAAAGGGCAGAAATGCGCCTTATTTAACATTGTACGGCACATTCCTGTCTTTTTCCTGGGCTGTGGAACAATATGCTGCCTAGCACCAATACAGGCACTGGTGCAAGGGTGTCTGCGCTGTAGGCAGCATTGTTTTGTGCATGAAGGAATACCTTCCTGCACAAAAACAATCCTCTGAGACAATTTCCTCTTGAGGAAGTAACAAGGCGAAATAAAGATATTTCTTCTCGTCACACCTCACCTGGGGAGGTGTAGCATTTTGACACATTCCCAGGGCAACCAGTAATGGTAAATCTGGGAATGTGCCAATATTAATGGGTGGACGCGTGAGAACACCTACGCTCCCCCATGGAACACCATCTGGGGGCAGAGTAACACAACGTAGTGATTTGCGCTGAGTTGCATTACTCTAGCTTTATCAAGCCACATAAGACCAAGCAAGGTTGCCTTGTATGGCTTGATAAATCTTACTTAGTAGTAGCGTTGCCCTTGTGCCCCATTGCATGGCTCAAAGGCGATGCAACTGCTTAGTAAATATGCGTGTTTAGTGCATGTTTGAGGTGCACATAAATTTACGATACCCGTATTGGCTTGCATTACCAGTTTCTGTAGCAATATTATAATTGCTTGCCTGGAGCAGTTACTGAAGTGTTGCAGTAATTCAGGGCCAACTGCTAGGTTGAGATCAATACTTGAATGACCGCAGAGAAAAAAAAAGGATGGCAGCAGGCACATTTCAAGTGGAGGTTTGTAGAGTTGTGGCTTTTCTCCCCAAACCTCCCCAAGTTCTAAACTGTGGGTGTTGAACCTTGATGTATGCCTGAGCTAAAACTGAAGATACAATATTGGACATGTATAGTAAATTTACTTGGACAAGTGTTGGTAATATGGGCACGATAATGATCTACTCAAGAGTAATCTTTTAGTTTTCAGATCTGATGTAAACCAGCACCTTTCATCTACAGGTCTGGTGCATGCCCTCGAACGAAAACATGATTACTAGATTAATCACACTTAGTACACAAGTAGGAACCTGGATAATTACTTATATAAAGAACAGTGGTTCTTCTGGAGATATGTAAAAAAAAAAATCCAACTCATGGGGCAATGACTGACCTTCTCCTGCTTTAGTAGAAGTCCTTTTGATAACCTGTAATCAAACGTCTGTGTTTTACACACTACATGTACATCAGAAACAGAATAAATAGTCAATGATAATGGAGAAATCATTGCCAGGAAATAGATCATAGGAAATTGTAATATTTTCAATATTTCACGGATCAAAAAACACACATGTCAAAGGTAAAGTGCTTAGTGTTTTCATGATTATACACAGTATGGGGAAGTGTAGTTCACCACAACGGAAGAGTACATTTAGTAATACAAGTGACCAGGGAAATACTACAACACAAACCGTCCTAAAGAGAGGGAATTTCAAAAAGAGAGTCATCAATTAATTCTGTTCCAAATTTCTTTGCTTTGTAGATGTTTCCACTCGTTCAATTGATTTCAGAGTCATCATCAGAAAAATAATCATGACCAACTGTGCTTTATGTCTACACATTACATGTCAACATTACAAAAAAATTACAAAACATGAGTTAAGGGAATTACACAACAATCAGCTAAATATGAGAAAATAAGAAAACACCTTGTGAAATTTAGCGAATTGACATGAACATCTAATAGCAATGATAGCAGCTCTCCAAAATTTGCTGCTGGGATTCAGTACAAAAATTGGTAAGGACATGACAAATTAACGCCTAAATGTGAACAGAAGTGCATATTGAGGAGTATAAATTTGCACAAGAATTACATGATGCACCCGAGAATTGTAGTAAAAAGAATATTAATAGTGGTGAATGACGGTGTAGCCTTAAAATTTGGCAAGTAATATACAATACATGTAATATAAAAACATTTAAAAAGGAAGCAGACCATACTCACTGCCAGAACTTAACGTAAATTAATGCTATTCATGAACCCGCAATTGTGTTCGTGGCATCAGTAAGACGGAGTATGTGGCTAAAAAATAACAAGCAGCATTCTGCACAGTGGACAATTTAATTGCATTATTGTTGTAGAGTAAAGTAAATGGATACAACATTTAAGGAGGAGAATGCTATGTGGCCAATATTCATAGAAGATCACCAAATAAGTATAGTTAGTGTAGCAAAAATTGCCTAATGTCTGAAGATGTTAATGGCAGTGATGAAGTAGGAGCTCAGCAAAAGGAAGAATGAAAGCACAAAATGCTACCAAAAATACTCTAAAATAGAGCAATAGATCACCTCATGAAATTCCATGAATATTAAAATCTTAAAATAAAATTTGTAGGCAAACATGGAGGTTCAAAGCCATATTAGCAGATTTTTAACACATGCCTGTTCTTTTTAATAGTTTGAACAATCCGACTAGGCTGGGACTAAATGTGGTCACACAGCGAAATATGTCAGTATTCCTTTAGCGAGTAGGATTAATCATATGTTCTCTAGGGTTGAATCATGCATGTTTCATGCACCTTTTGAGTAGTCTCTTGAGCTTGGGGTACTTTTGCTATGCATCTCTGTTTCTGCAGAAAAAAATAAGACTCAAAGAAATCACTGAAAATCCGTCAGATCTCTTGATTAATTCCTATAGGCCGCCATATCCTCCACATTTCAATGTACTAACAATCATTTAATCAACTAATACAAATACACCCTAATAATGTCATAGCCATTTCTTGCTTTCTTTACCTCAATGTGCCATAGTTATTGGGTTTTGGTGCTTGAATTATTAGTAACATATTTTCATAAACAAAATATAGCATATAGTTATATCTACTAATGAATAGACGAAATGGAGATATGTTTTTCTAATATATATATACTTATATACATACACACACTCATGCACATACTCAATCCGCATTTGTTCTCCAAATATCAGCAAAAACAAACCCCACTCACTCATCTGTGATTCATTCCTCTCATGTTTTATTATAATAGTTGGCTAACATTCTGACGCTTTTTGACACTGCTTTTCTCATGGGTCAAGGAGCGTCGCAAGCCTGCTTGTACAAATAGTGCACTTGAAATTATAAGCATCAACAAAGCACACCTATACATAAGAGCAGATGGTCAGTTACCGTGGCAGACACATTGGAACATACAATGTTGGTTCTAATTATTCACTGATCTGAACCATATATTTACAATATGTGCCCAATAACATTCAATAAAGAATTTTTAAACAATGTGGACCTTTTGTAAACTAAATTCCAACAACTATTACCACTTCATATTCTGGCAGCTTCCAGAAATGTCAATAATAATGAATTCCATTCTACATGCATTATAATATAATTGTTATTTATCACTGGTACGAATCTATTTATTTCCAACCTTAGGTTGTGCATGGTTGGTTTTGCCCTAAAATTGATAGATCCCCAGTGGGTTGCTCATCATATACCCTGGCCATTTGAGTGGTTGGAATTGAAATCAATGCAAGAACAGAACATCAGTATCCTAGGTTTTTAAGTTAGTGAGTAGCGCCTGGGAGTTTAGATACACTACTTAGTAAGGCCCTAGTGGGCTATGCTTGACATAGCATCCTGGATCAGGATAGATCTTCAGTGATATGCTTGTTAGAGTCACAAAATTGTGTATAATATTCGTTTAACCATAACATTATCTATTAACAATAACAAAGTCAAAACCACAGCTTAACGGAATGCATCCTGCTCCATAGTCGATAATGTGGTAATCACCCTGCTGCACCTGTGTGAGTAATGAAAAAAAATCCAGATTAAAACCATTTAAAACATCAGTACAAAACTCCTAAAGGAAAACAAGGAAACTTCTACTGTACAAATTGCACAAATGCATAAATGTATTAGCCTAAATGAATTGATAGTTCTTCATCTGACTTAAATCCCCCAGGAATAAGCGTGTCAAACCTTAAAATGTCCTTTGATTCCAGTTTCCTTAATTCCATTGTCCTGTTACCTCCACGTATGTTGGTGCCCACCCTGTCAAATTTTAAAAGACCTCAGGAGACTGGATTCTTGGTTATGATGATCAAAATAGTGTCTAGCTACAGGGTGCCCGTAAGAATCCCTGAAGAATGCCAATCTTTCCTGATGATTCATTTTCTATTTCTCATTCCTTGTTTTATTAGTATTGAACTAGCTCTTTGCATTTTGAGCCCACATTGTCTTATTTTTTTATTTTTATTGAGCAGGACACATAAAAAGACAGACTTCATACAATCTATACAATATGTTTATCGCCTTTACCCAAACATAACCTACCTTTGCAGCAATAATAATCTTAAAAATGCTAAAATGCAAAGCAGATTCAATCGATCAAAGTACTAATTAAATATTCGTAGCAGCAAATATTATTAAAGTGCACCAATATATATACAAAAAGGGCTTTGTGGAATACCGTTCCCCAATTAACAACTGGAGTGGGAGATAAATAATTAAAATACAATTCATCATATCACTCATAATCTGTTATACAATATTATGTTTAGGGAACAAAGGGCAATAAAGAAATACAACAATTCATAGCAAGCTGTTATTAGGGATAATAAAATCAAAACCACTAGGCCTAATATAACCATGCAATACCACACATTAAGCAATGAGAGGTGCTTGAATAGCCATTAGTCCAAAAAAAAAACATTCAGCCACCAGAGTACATTCTGCTTAAACTCGAGGCCTATGGAGAAACACGCTGTGCGCTCCTTTATGCCTGTTGCCTAAGTTTTGGTTGTTTGCCTCCACATGCTCTTAGTGCCGGGAAACCCTGTTGGGTAGCTGCACGCTTTACAAGTACAATAAATAAATAAATGAGCCTAGAGTTCAAAGCTAGACATTAAGATGAATTACAATAACATGAAGCCAATTTGCAATAAATCTCTGAAGGGCCCCTAACTGATGAGCACAATAGCGGCCCGTGGAGGGAGTTCCGTGGGGCGGTGAGGCAGGGCGGGGGAGGGGCAGGGTGGGGGTAGTAAACACCGGAATATGGATGAACGGAGGTAAGTAAACAATTAAATAAACAAAACGAATTTCGTTGCGCGCGCTGCATCGCAAAATTGGCTTTCTCCAATTATAAGATCTAGCAAGAAATTATCATAAACTGTTGTAGCTGCTGCTAGTTGGACCAAACAATTGATTAATGCGGCCTGAAAGTATAACCTAAAATGCAGCAAAGCTAGCCCTCCCAGTCATATTTCTAGAAAACTTTCGAATTGTGACAAGAGTTGCGACGTAATTTAAATGAAATATTTGTGAAAAGTAAATTGTAACGGAAATCCCTAAATATCTGACAGGGTGCTGTGGAACCTTCTGTAAAATGACTGGGAGCTGAGAAGTTGGCCTGGCATATGCTGTCCACTAATTAAAGTGGGCACCTTGCACCAGTCCAAACGACCCTTATTGATGATTAGGTTAAAGACAACCTTATAGAAAGCTATCCTAGTGGTAGCTGTGGAAAGCAGCCTTCAGGCTAAGTCTTGAAGGAATGTAAAGCAGCTTGTTTTACCAGTATATAACCTCTTGAATGACCAAATGAAAGGAGAACCACACCAGGTATATATAAAATATATGTATTTATTACTAAACACTCTCTACTAACCTCTTTATGAGATTAGAGAACAAGGCACACAATATTACAGTACTAGAACGACAGTAAATAGCACAATACACAGTGGGCTCCAGGGGGAGACCAAACCATATATTAAGAAAGTGGTATAACAACCCCGACTTGACTAGACACAGTGCCTAGAGGACGTAGAATCCCTGGGACCCCAAGGAACCACCCAAGGTAGTGACACAGGGGACCCACGGAGGACGGGTGCAGTGTGGGAACACAGACACGAGCTCCGTGCAACTCTATGGGAAAGTCGCGGTTGAAATTTAGGACACTTCGGAGAGGACTTCAAGCAAACCCAGTTAAACATAGAAGGTTCTAAGGCCAGCACCCTTGTGAGTACCGAGGTACCCGTGTTACCTAGCCCAGGGAAGCCGGGTGCATAGGGGTCAAGTGGTGTCAGAAACCCTCATCGTTTTCAATGGCGTGATGCGAAGAAGTGATGCGAAGAAGTGCTGCTGCCGTAGAGAAGAAAAGTGTCCGGTGTGACCCAAGCCTGGATCGGAGATGAGAAGAACCTGAAAGCAGAGGGGACAAAGTCTGGTTCAGGTGCGAAGAGGTGAAGCTTGACTCTGCAGCCACGGGGACCAGGAGACGTCGACGATGACCAGGATCCACAGGCGAGCTGTCCCACGAAGGATGTCGAGTGCTGAGGGGTCAGTTTCCGGATTGGAGACCAACAAGCCTTGGCAACTGCAACCCACGCTGTCAGAGTAATGATGCTTCTGTGAGGACCAGCAAGGTCCTGGGGACTCCCCAAGCAATGGAGAGTCAGGGCTCGTCTGGAGCAACCAGGGAAGTCCACTGAAAGTTAAAGTTGCCTTCTCAGGGACCCACAGGTCAACGGACCAGGGATCGCGAAGGGACCTTGAGAGGAATCACACAATACCAGCCCACGGAACACTCGTGGAGTGTAGGCCAGTAATCTTCGGAGAAAACACTGCTCGAGGCTTGGACTACTAGTAGCCTAAAGCACAGCCTCAGGGAGTGCCTAAAAGCATATGCTGCTGCAAATGTGCACGGTATCCAGGGGGTCGGGTTGCACGGTCCCCACGAGGGCTGCAGGTCTCAGGTTTGCTGAGAGCACTAGTCGGCCTCGGGGAAGCTTGGGCACCCACCTCCTGTGTTGCAAAATCTTCGGAGTCCGTCGGGAGCTGCGTAGATGTAACCTGGCCAGATGCGTTGAGGTGCCTGCCTTGCAGGGGAGTAACTCCTTTACTCCAAGGGAGATTCTTCAGTCGTCCAGCAAAGCGTAGATCGTCGAAGGTTACTTGGTTTCTGTAGCAGAGTTTAGTCCAGGTAATATCTAAAGTCCTGTAGTCAGGGTTCCTACTTTATACCCAAGGAAGGGGTGGGACAAACTCTGGGGACCCACCTATGGGAGGGTCAGGACAGAGGGGTGGCTACACCCAGGTCCTTTGTCCAGTTTCGCGCCAGAGCAGGGGCTGGTAGCCCCTGCAACCGGTTTGAGCTGGACTATGCACAGGGACACCAAATGTGCCCCCAGTGCAGACATCAAAGCACTCTGAGAGTGCACCCACCCAGCCCCAATACACTAAAGCCTGTCTGGGAGGTGGTCACACCTCCCTTTGACAGGAAACCTATTGTCAAGCCTTCCCCTGCCGGAGTCTCGTCCAGCAGCAGGAGGGTAGACTCGTGTCTGTGGCTGGCAGCATCCATTTTGTGATGCCAGGGCTCTGTGAAGCTGGTACCGGGTGTACCGGTGCTGTCATATTTCTCCCTCTAGGAGGGAGGAATCATACCTCCCACACCAGGTACTGGTGTGGAGGTATGATTCCAAAGTGTTTGACACCAAACACGACATAATTCCTTGCAGTCGTTTTAAAGTTAGCATTTACCGCGAGGTTATAATGCACTTAAGAGTATATGGTTGACTGCATCACAGACAACCCCGGAATAGTGGTTCCGAAGGCTGCAGAGGGGCTCTGCTCATGCATGGGTGCCCTCTCACATAAAACCCAGCACCCTGCCTTCAGGATTGATAAGGCCTGCCATAGGGGTGACTGATAGGCTTATATGTGCAGTGATTAGGATATATATAGTGAACCTATATCTAAGGAAGGGGTGCATGCACCACCTTACACAGGCTGCAGTAGCAGACCTGTTGTGTCATTTTAACTGGCCTCTCAGGGGTGGCATAATACATGCTGCAGCCCCTGGGAGGCCTCTGGGGTACCTATGCCCTGGGTACATAGCATACCATATACTAGGGACTTATAAGGGTACCCCAGAATCCAATCTGGAGTGTACCTAAAGTACATGCAATCAATTTAGAGGAGAAAGCAGATAGACTGGGGTCCTGAATAGCAGGATCCCAGTCAGACTAAGTCGAAAACAGTGAAACATCAGCAAAAAGTGGGGGTAACTATAAGAAGCAGATCCTACTCTCCTACACAACCCCCCAAAACATCAGGACATTAAACTAACCTTGACCAGTTGAGTCTTCATGTTCTAAGTGGAAATATCTGGAGAGTCCATCTGCATTGGCATTGTTACTCCCAGGTCTATGTTCCACTGTATAGTCCATCTCCTGTAGGGAAATGGACCACCTCAAAAGTTTGGGGTTTTCATCCTTCATCTGTTTTAGCCATAAGAGGGGCTTGTGGTCTGTCTGAACAATGAAGTGAGTGCCAAACAAGTATGGCCTCAGCTTCTTCAAGGCCCAAACCACAGCAAAGGCTTCCCTCTCAATGGCTGACCAACATTTCTCTCTGGGGGTCAGCCTTCTGCTAATAAAAGCTACTGGCTGATCCTGACCTTCATCATTCAATTGTGATAACACAGCCCCTACCCCCAACTCAGATGCATCTGTTTGGACAATGAATTGTTTGGAGTAGTCAGGACTTTGCAGAATGGGAGCAGTGCACATGGCCTGCTTCAGGTCATCAAATGCCTTTTGACAGCTGTCTGTCCACTGAACTTTCTCTGGCATTCTCTTGGAAGTTAAGTCATTCAAAGGGGTCACTACGGATCCATATCCTTTGACAAACCTCCTATAGTACCCAGTCAGGCCCAAGAAAGCTCTGACCTGAGTCTGGGTGGTTGGAGCAACCCAGTCCATGATGGTCTGGATTTTGCTCTACAATGGTTGAACCTGGCCTCCACCCACAAGGTGGCCCAGGTATACAACTTGGCTCTGCCCTATCTGGCACTTGGTGGCCTTGATAGTAAGGCCTGCTTTCTGCAGGGCCTCCAAAACATTTCTCAGGTGGACCAGGTGATCCTCCCAGGTGGAGCTAAAGACAGCAATATCATCTAGATATGCTGCACTATAGGTTTCCGGCCTGTAAGGACTTTGTTCACCAACCTTTGAAAAGTGGCAGGTGCATTCTTCAAACCAAAGGGCATCACCACAAATTGGTAGTGCCCACTAGGGGTTGAGAATGCTGTTTTGGCTTTTGCATCCTCAGCTATTCTGATCTGCCAGTAGCCAGCTGTCAGGTCAAATGTGATCAGAAACTTGGCTGAGGCCAAAGTATATATAAGCTCATCTGCCCTAGGGATTGGATGGGCATCAGTCCTAGTGACTGCATTGAGACCTCTGTAGTCAACACAAAACCTCATCTCTCTCTTACCACCCTGGGTGTGAGGTTTAGGTACCAAGACTACTGGACTAGCCCAAGGGCTATATGAGGGTTCAATCACACCCAAATCCAACATATTCTGGACTTCAGTCCTGATGCAGTCCCTGACATGGTCAGGATGCCTGTAAATCTTATTTTTGACAGGCAGACTGTCCCCAGTGTCCACTTCATGAGTGCACCAGGTAGTCTGACTTGGAGTCAGTGAGAACATATGTCTAAACTGGTTGAGAACTTTTCTGCAATCAGTTTGCTGCTGGTCAGTGAGGCTGCCTGCCAAGTCTACACCATCCACTGAACCATCATCAGGGTTCTGTGAGAGAAGGTCAGGGAGTGGATCACTCTCTTCCTCCTGTCCCTCATCAGTAGCCATGAGCAAGCCCATGTCTGCCATGTCAACATATGGTTTGAGCCTGTTGACATGGAGCACCCTATAGGGGCTCCTGGGAGTTCCAAGGTCCACCAGGT
This sequence comes from Calotriton arnoldi, assembly GCA_963921515.1. Lineage (NCBI taxonomy): Eukaryota > Metazoa > Chordata > Amphibia > Caudata > Salamandridae > Calotriton > Calotriton arnoldi. The sequence continues at coordinate 439,725 of CAWUFW010012301.1, read as the reverse complement.
AGGTGACCTCTCCCTTCTGCTCAATAATTGTATGAGGGCCACTCCACTTGTCTTGGAGGGCTGCTGGGGCCACAGGCTCCACACCCATACTTTCTGTCCTGGCTGATAAACAGTCAACACAGCCTTTTGGTCATGCCAGGCCTTTTGCAATTCCTGGCTAGCCTCAAGGTTTTTAGTTGCCTTCTTCATGTACTCAGACATCCGGGAGCGGAGACCAAGTACATAGTCCACAATATCCTGTTTAGGGGGTTTGAGAGGTAACTCCCATCCCTCCTTCACTAGACACAATGGACCCCTAACTGGATGTCCAAACAGAAGCTCAAATGGGCTGTAACCAACCCCCTTCTGTGGAACTTCTCTGTTGGCAAAGAGAAGGCAGGGCAAAAGTATGTCCCATCTGCGCCTAAGCTTTTCTGGGAGACCTTTAATCATGCCCTTTAAGGTTTTGTTGAACCTTTCAACTAAACCATTGCATTGTGGGTGATAAGGGGTGGTAGAGTTGTAATTTACACCACACTCCTTCCACATAGCAGTTAAGTAACTAGACATGAAGTTGGCAGCTCTGTCTGATACTACCTCCTTAGGAAAACCCACCCTGGAAAAGATTCCCAGGAGGGCCCTTGCCACCACAGGAGCTGTGGTAGTTCTAAGGGGAATTGCCTCTGGATACCTAGTGGCATGGTCCACCACCACCAGTATAAATCTGTGCCCAGATGCAGTTTGAGGATCTAGGGGACCAACAATGTCAATCCCCACCCTCTCAAAGGGAACCCCCACCACAGGCAGTGGTATCAGGGGGGGCCTTTGTAGTGCTACCTGCCTTACCACTGGCTTGACAGGTGACACAGGAGTGACAAAACTCCTTGGTGTCTTCAGACATATGAGGCCAATGAAAGTGAGGGACAATTCTGTCCCAAGTCTTGTTTTGGCCTAGGTGACCTGCTAATGGGATATCATGTGCTAGGGTCAATAGGAAGCTCCTAAACTTCAGAGGTATAACCAACCTCCTGGTGGCTCCAGGCTTAGGGTCTCTACACTCTGAGTAAAGGAGTCCTTCATCCCAGTAGATCCTGTGGGAACCACTAGCACTCCCAGCAGCCTCAGCAGAAGCTTGCTGTCTGAGGGGTTCAAGAGAGGGGCAGCTCAGTTGCTCCTGGCTCAGATCTGCCCTGGAAGGGCCCCCTGTCCCCAAGAACTCAACCTGATCAGGTTCAAGCTCATCTGGGACAGTCCCTTCTTCAGGACTAAGATCAGCTCCCTCAAGAGACTGATCTGGATTCTGAGTCAGGGGGGAAGACACTGCCTTAACCCTACTGCTCCTTCTCTTGGAAGGTGCCTGGTCCATTTTTCCAGGATCCAGGACCTGTTCAGTGTTAGGCATTTTTGCCTGTGACCTGGTCATAGCAAACACATCTGCAGGGATACCCATTTCTGCATGACTCCTGAGTTCCACTTCAGCCCAAGCTGAAGTTTCTAAATCATTGCCCAACAAGCATTCAACAGGGAGGTCTGCACTTACCACAACCTTTTTAGGGCCAGTTACCCCTCCCCAGGAGAAATTAACAACTGCCAAGGAATGGTCTGTCCTGACATTGCTAGCATTGGTCACTTGGTACATCTCACCAAGTATGATTTGCTCAGGAGCCACAAGATCTTTTGTCACCATGGTGACACTTGCTCCTGTGTCCCTGAATGCCAAGGCCTCCTTTCCATTGATTATAGGCTGTTGTCTGTATTTGCCCAGATTACTGGGGCTTACAAATAAGGAGGCCATATCCATGCCTCCATCACAGATCAACATAGCCTGAGTTGTAACTCTGACTAGGCCAGAGTCCATCTCAGATCCCAGGGTTAACCCTACTACACCCTTATTTGGAACACCACCACTTGGAGCTAAACTAGGGGGAACAGTTGCCTTAGGGGTAGTGGTGGTTGGAGTTGAGTCCTTGGACTTGGTACAATCACTTGTCCAATGGGTCTTCTGTTTACAGATTTGACACCATGGCTTCTTCTTGCCTTTTCCCTTGTTGGATTGTGACTCCCCACCAGATGCAGATTTTTGGGGCCCTTGAGAAGACTTCTGGTCTTTACCCTTCTCCCCACCCTTATCAGAGTTTTTTTAATCCTGCTTCTTGGAGTCACCACCTTGGTTCTGAACCTTCTGCCTCACCCTGGTTCTGACCCATTTGTCTGCCTTCTGACCCAATTCTTGGGGAGAGGTCAGATCAGAGTCCACCAGGTACTGATGCAACAGTTGATTTTGACAGTTATTAAGGATCTGCTCTCTCATGATCAAATTATACAATCCTTTGAAATCACACACCTTACTGCCAAGTAACCAGCCTTCCAGAGCCTTAGTAGCACAATCAACAAAGTCAACTCAGTCCTGAGTCTGTGCCTTTTGGGTGTCTCTAAACTTTAACCTGTATTGTTCAGTGGTTAGGCCAAACCCATCAATCAGAGCACTCTTCAGGACTTTGTAATTATCAGCATCCTCTTCTCTTACAGTGAGGAGCTTGTCTCTACCTTTGTCTGCAAAGGAGAGCCACAAGATTGCTACCCATTGCTCCTGGGGGACCCTCTGTACCTTACAGGCCCTCTCCAGTGCAGTTATCCATTTCTGAATGTCATCCCCACTCTGGTAGGGAGGGACAATCTTGTTCAGGTTCCTATGGTCATGAGTATTTTCTCTACCTCTAGGGACACTGTGGCTGCCACCATGGGACTCTAGTTCCAACTTCTGAGAAGCTCTCTGAAGCTCCAGGGATTCCCTGTCTAAGGCCAATTGCTCTCTCTTGATCCTGAGCTTAGCTCTCTCAAACTCAAGCAGTTGGCACTTCTTCTCATAAGAGGACTCCCTTTTATGAGAAGAAGTCCTATGAGAAGCAGAGCTCCCTACAGGTGTACCAGAATGATTAGATTCCAGAGAAGGAGATCTAGATCTTCTTGGTAAACTGTTAACCCTTCCAGGTGGGGTAAAGAGAGAGGCCCACTGGGGCCTCCTTCCTCACCTACAGGAAGGATTGACTGTTCCAGGTTAGAATCATTTTGATCCTCCTGGCCAGCATCAGAGTCCAGGTCATTGAGGTTTTCACTCCCTGGCCTTTCCTCTTCTGCTGTCCCACCCCCTTTGCCTGCCTCATCAGACCCTGGGGTCTTTCTGAGGTCATCTAAAAGCAAAGCCACTATGAGCTTTTGGGTGTTTGGGTTTTTCCCTGTCTTCAGTTTCCTAGATGTACACATATTTCTCAATTCTTGGAATGTGAGATTGTCATACCTAGTTGGCAAGGAGTCACTGACTTCAGGCCTTGAAGACATTCTAGTGTGGTGTGGTGTATGCACCTACCTACTCTAGTGGGAACTGAGACTCTCTTGAGTTGGAGAAAAGGGTGTGCTAGACCCTTTGACTACCAACTCCAAGTTCAGTAGAACTTACTTTATTCTAGACTTGATTTATATGTACCTAAGTACCTTTAGTGGTTTTCAGTTAGTCACTCACTGAGATTATCTGGTAAAACAATAGCAAGCTTGAATCCCAACTGCTGCACACCAATGTGAGAAGTTGGCCTGGCGTATGCTGTCCACTAATTAAAATGGGCACCTTGCACCAGTCCAAACGACCCTTATTGATGATTAGGTTAAAGACAACCTTATAGAAAGCTATCCTAGTGGTAGCTGTGGAGAGCAGCCTTCAGGCTAAGTCTTGAAGGAATGTAAAGCAGCTTGTTTCACCAGTATATAACCTCTTGAATGACCAAATGAAAGGAGAACCACACCAGGTATATATAAAATATATGTATTTATTACTAAACACTCTCTACTAACCTCTTTATGAGATTAGAGAACAAGGCACACAATATTACAGTACTAGAACGACAGTGAATAGCACAATACACAGTGGGCTCCAGGGGGAGACCAAACCATATATTAAGAAAGTGGTATAACAACCCCGACTTGACTAGACACAGTGCCTAGAGCACGTAGAATCGCTGGGACCCCAAAGAACCACCCAAGGTAGTGACACAGGGGACCCACGGAGGATGGGTGCAGTGTGGGAACACAGATGCGAGCTCCGTACAACTCTATGGGAAAGTCGCGGTTGGAATTTTAGAGTTTAAGGACACTTCGGAGAGGACTTCAAGCAAACCCAGTTAAACTTAGAAGGTTCTAAGGCCAGCACCCTTGTGAGTACTGAGGTACCCGTGTTACCTAGCCCAGGGAAGCCAGGTGCATAGGGGTCAAGTGGTGTCGGAAACCCTCGTCGTTTTCAATGGCGTGATGTGAAGAAGTGCTGCTGCCATGGAGAAGAAAAGTGTCCGGTGTGACCCAAGCCTGGATCGGAGATGAGAAGAACCTGAAATTAGAGGGGATAAAGTCTGGGTCACTTCACGTTACCAGGAGCGGAGCAATCGAATGCCCACCAATGTCGGGTGCTTCAGGTGCGAAGAGGTGAAGCTTGACTCTGCAGCCACGGGGACCAGGAGACGTCGACGATGACCAGAATCCGCAGGCGAGCTATCCCACAAAGGACGTCGAGTGCACTAGTCGGCCTCGAGAAGCTTGGGCACCCACCTCCTGTGTTGCAAAATCTTCGGAGTCCGTCGGGAGCTGCGTAGATGCAAACCGGTCAGATGCGTTGAGGTGCCTGCCTTGCAGGTGAGTAATTCTTTACTCCAAGGGAGATTCTTCAGTCGTCCAGCAAAGCGTAGATAGTCGAAGGTTACTTGGTTTCTGTAGCAGAGTTTAGTCCAGGTAATATCTAAAGTCCTGTAGTCAGGGTTCCTACATTATACCCAAAGAAGGGGTGGGACAAACTCTGGGGACCCACCTATGGGAGGGTCAGGACAGAGGGGTAGCTACACCCATGTCATTTGTCCAGTTTCACGCCAGAGCAGGGGCTGGTAGCCCCTGCAACCGGTTTGAGCTGGACTATGCACAGGGACACCAAATGTGCCCCCAGTGCAGACATCAAAGCACTCTGAGAGTGCACCCACCCAGCCCCAATACACTAAAGCCTGTCTGGGAGGTGGTCACACCTCCCTGTGACAGGAAACCTATTGTCAAGCCTTCCCCTGCCGGAGTTTCGTCCAGCAGCAGGAGGGCAGACTCGTGTCTGTGGCTGGCAGCATCCATTTTGTGATGCCAGGGCTCTGTGAAGCTGGTACCGGGTGTACCGGTGCTGTCATATTTCTCTCTCTAGGAGGGAGGAATCATACCTCCCACACCAGGTACTGGTGTGGAGGTATGATTCCAAGGTGTATGACACCAAACACGACATAATTCCTTGCAGTCGTTTTAAAGTTAGCATTTACCGCGAGGTTATAATGCACTTAAGAGTATATGGTTGACTGCATCACAGACAACCCCGGAATAGTGGTTCCGAAGGCTGCAGAGGGGCTCTGCTCATGCATGGGCGCCGTCTCACATAAAACCCAGCACCCTGCCTTCAGGATTGATAAGGCCTGCCATAGGGGTGACTGATAGGCTTATATGTGCAGTGATTAGGATAGATATAGTGAACCTATATCTAAGGAAGGGGTGCATGCACCACCTTACACAGGCTGCAGTAGCAGACCTGTTGTGTCATTTTGACTGGCCTCTCAGGGGTGGCATAATACATGCTTCAGCCCCTGGGAGGCCTCTGGGGTATGTATGCCCTGGGTACATAGTATACCATATACTAGGGACTTATAAGAGTACCCCAGAATCCAATCTGGAGTGTACCTAAAGTACATGCAATCAATTTAGAGGAGAAAGCAGATAGACTGGGGTCCTGAATAGCAGGATCCCAGTCAGACTAAGTCGAAAACAGTGAAACATCAACAAAAAGTGGGGGTAACTATAAGAAGCAGATCCTATTCTCCTACACCTGGTAACCTGTTTCCTTGGAAAGCTTGGCGGTTTGAAGGAAAACTGGTAAACCAATTTGGCTTTCTCCAATCATACGATCTAGCAAGAAATTATCATAAACTGTTGTAGCTGCTGCTAGTTGGACCAAACAATTGATTAATGCGGCCTGAAAGTATAACCTAAAATGCAGCAAAGCTAGCCCTTCCAGCATTCTATCAAGTAGTAAAACTGACATTTTGACCCGAGGTTAGTTTTTGGAACAAGCAAAGCTTCTGATAAAGGTATCTAGTCCTTGAAAGTAAGTGCTAGCCATTTTTAGGAGAAGATTAAAAAAAGAGATAAAAACAAAGGAAGAATAGGCATTTTAACCAACACAACTCTGCCAACCAGAGACAGAGGCAATAGAGTCATATTTCTAGAAACTTTCGAATTGTGACAAGAGTTGCGACGTAATTTAAATGAAATATTTGTGAAAAGTAAATTGTAACAGAAATCCCTAAATATCTGACAGGGTGCTGTGGAACCTTCTGTAAAATGACTGGGAGCTCGGAACGAGATTAATTGAACAGTAAAAGCTTGGTCTTTGCTTGATTAACTTTATAGCCATCAATGTGTGTAAAATTGTTAATTTCATTCATAGCATTTTAAATATGTAGACTATCAGTCCTTAAATATAAAATCATATCATCTGCGAATAACTTGATTTTCGCCATCCCCTCAATAGGTGGAGGAATGGATTGATTATTTTGAATCCTGGAGGCTAAGGGTTCGATGAAAAGGGTAAAAAGTATCAGGCATAGGGGTCACACCTGACGGGTGCCACGATTTATCTTCACAGTGGCGGCTCCTCCACTAGGGCGGAGGAGCATCGCCGCACTGCTTTCTCGCAGTGCGAGAAGCAGAAACATAAAATGGTAATAACTTTCAGTTATTACCATTTTCTGTTTGGTTGCGGGTGGGCTGGTGGGTGGGGATGCTCTGCGAGCAGGGGGGAAGTGGTGTGCCCACTCCTGCCCAGAGTGCGCAAAGACTGTTTGGTCGGCCCTCTGGGGCCGCCCAAACCAATCATGCGCACTCTGCCCTTCTCCATGAACATGGCCTCCCCATAAGCGCCTGGCTGGGCGCTGTCCCGACCAATCACAACGCTGCTTGCAGCGTTGTAATTGGCTTAGGGGAGGGAGCCTGGCTGCCTGCATCCTGTTCCTTCCGGAGGCAGGAGAGCAGGAGCCAAGAAGACGCGGGACCCAGCCAGCGGAGAGGTAAGTTTAAATTATTATTATTTTTTAATTATTAAATTAAAAAACCCCACGTGACCTCACCGTGACCCGCCTTCCCCACGTGAACCCCCGCGCCCGCCCCCCCACCGGCGATACACGGCAACTGTATCTTCATTGTCCCCACCTCGAATGAATTAATAATAACCTTGACATCGACCTCTGATAAAGTTTCTTAAGCATATCTGTAATTGCAGATGGGAAGCCGAATATATCCAGCATGAAGAAAAGGGCTTTCCAGCTAACAAGGTCAAACACCTTTTCTGCATCCATCATAAAGACTGCCGATTTCTCCATGTTAACTTTAAAGTAATTAATGGGTTGTATCAATTGATAGGTGTTGGCTGCCATCGACCTTTTGGGCAAAAACCCATTTTGACCTTGATGGATCAATGATTGAGCACATAGTGCAAAGCAATCCGCCCAGATCTTCATAAATCTGCTAGCTGGAGATAGCTCCCTCGGTAGGGTGGGCCAAGGAGGCTCTCCTCCTCTGCTAGCATCTGCTCATCGCAGTAAAGAAAGTTATGATTGGGCCTCTTCGTTCCAGGCAGAGACACAAAAACTCTTGTTTGAGCCACGTCTGACAGAAATTTGTGAGCTAAAACAATAGCTGGTCCAGAAAATTGAAGTGTTGAATCAGAGACTGTCCAAGACTGAGCAGAGCCTAACACAAATGCCGCAGAGGTTGCAAGAGGCAGAACAAAGAATCTTCGAAGTGGAGGACAGACAGCTGTCAATCAATAAAGATGTCTCGACCGAGCAAAAGAAGGTTCGTCAGTTAGAAAATAAGCTTGATGAACTGGAGAATCATGCTAGGTACTCAAATCTCTGGTTCATTGGCATTCCGGAGGGGAGAAAATATCAAGGGCCTGTCCAGAATGTGTCCTAACTGATGGATTCACTGATTGTAAAGCGTATTCTACCAGAAGCTCCAGCTGTTTGACGATCATGAGGGCACACAGGGTCCCAGCGCATCTGCCAACAGACATGAAATATCCATGAACAATCTTGGTTAACTTTTCAGATTACTGGATAAAAGAGCGGATTTTGACTACAGCAATTTGAAAAAAATCCTTTCTGTTGGCGGATAATATGCAGATGAGGGTGTTCTCGGACTTGTCAATAACTGCTGCACAACGTTGCAAATCTTTCCAAGGACTAGTTCGGGAATTTAAATCATCAATTTCATGTGTTCAAGGCAGTTGAGCAGGCTCAGGCCCTTCTTTCCAAGATGTTGAAATCCTGAAATATTCTTGAGAAGTCGGAGTATGCTGTAGGGGGGTAGATCACAGTGATAGTATTTTTTATTTCTAATTGGGTTTCACCTATTTTTTTTTTTAAGGTGTAGCGAGTGAGGGTTACACGAGTGATGCTGGGTGCAGTAACAGGGCACCTTCTTGAGGGTAGGTCACCTTGGGGGTGTGGTAAAGTGGGTAATTCCTGTATCCAAGGATACAGTAGTGGATATATTGCTTAAAATGAATAATGACTAGCAAGCAACAGGTGTGAAGTACCTGTTTCAGGTTCAATTGTCAGAAAATGCAGCTATTAAAAAATGTAAAAGATGCAATATGGTATGGTCAAAGTCTGATTGCCCTGGTTTTGGGTAAGGCAATCATTAATTTAATGGCTCGATAATGGTTCAACAAATTACATTATTACCTGTAATGTGAATGGGTTGTCGAACAAGCAGAAGTGTGGGGCCTTGAAGAAGTGGTTGACTTTGTTTAATCCTGAGGTGATTTTCTTCCATGAAACGCATCTCAAAAGCAACACTGCAAAAATATCTATTCCTGGGAAATATTCTTTGGCTTTTTACACCTCAGCAGGAGTGGCAATGCGAGGGGTAGCCATACTGTTTTCTAATTCCTTAGCCTGGCAAATGAAGGAGGTCTCAAATTCAGGTGGATTTGGTTTGAAGTTAGTGTTGCAGATAGTGTGTTGAAATTTTTTAACTATTATGACCCCATATCAGATGACACAGAGGGGCATATTCACAAGGACTTATCTCCGAGTTATCGCCACCTTAATGCAACAAAAGTGGCGATAGATTTAACGCCCCATTCACAAGCGGTTGCAAACTGCAGACAATGCAAGTGTTCCGGCGATAACTGCCTCAGCATTTACCTCCACGGGTGACACCACCAACTAACCCTAATGAGATGCAGAGTAGGCGTTCCCGTGCAAAAACACACGAAAACACCACTACACCACTTTCACAACGAACTGCCAGATCTGCGATGCAAACCAAAAGCAGGCGATAAGCCGCGGTAGCAGCAGGGAATTAACACCTGCCTTTTGCTGGTGTTAAGCAGGACGACTACCTGCAGCATGAAAGGGAGCCCAGCCAAGAGCCACATCTGAAGACCCACAGATGCCATGGAGACAATGATCATGCAGCCCGGAGACCCATGAGGGCCACAACACCCACAGCCACCACTCCCAGGCCCCCCCTGACCCCCCCCGGAGAAACACATACCGTACACGACACAAGAGCCACAAAAAGCGCTTGATGTCGCACAATGACAAACAGAAACACACATGTGTGGTCAGAAGAACGAGAAACAGTCACTCATCATTGAAGTAACAACCAAAAACTTTATTGAATACAATACAAAACACCAATGCGGAAGACTCCTGTCGGGTCCGTCCGGGACAATCCTGATGTCACAGCCTGGAAAATAAAGCACAAAATCAGAACGTGTGTCATGCGCACATCAAAGGAGCGAGACACAGAGAAACAGAGAAGGAAAGAAAGGCAGAGAGAGAAAGAGAGAGAGAAAGAAAGAAAGGGAGAGAGAGAGAGAGAGAGAGGGAAAGGAAGGGAGAGGGAGAGAGAGAGTGAAGGAAAGGAAGGGAGAGAGAGAGAGAGAGGGAAAGGAAGGGAGATGGAGAGAGAGAGAGAAGGAAAGGAAGGGAGAGGGAGAGAGGGAGAGGGAAGGGAAGGGAGAGGGAGAGAGGGAGAGGGAAAGGAAGGGAGAGGGAGAGAGAGGAGGAGGGACACTGCCGCCCCCACGCACCCAGGCACCTCTGCTCACCTGCTGCCACCAGTGTGTCTCCAACCACGTGCTGGTATACACTGCAAGCCACCAGGTCTGCAATCTGTAATCGAGGCCAGAGTCAATCATGGCAGAGTCCATCACACTGTACACGGCAACAACGCCTGTCCGTCCTGCGCACACATGCAGCCGCAACCTACCCCCTCCCGCCAGCCAGCGCTGGCTGTCCGCACTTGCGCACCCAGGTCCCACTGCTCACTAGGCCTGGGCGGTAAATTCCGTTCCGCTTGCGGAATTTGGGTAATTTCGCGTTCCGCGGAGAACGCAAAATTACCAAAAATTCCGCGATCCGCGGCTTCGCTGAATTTTTTGCTTGTTCGCGCTTTCAAAATGCGTGTTCGCGAGATATTTCTCCCCGAGCACGCAAACAGCGTTCGCGAACAGGAAAAAAGCATCGCGAACGGGCGGAACAAGCAATTCCGTGTGTTCGCGGAACTTTTGCATGCTCGCGGAGATATTTTACCGTTTTGCTGAGCTTTGCGTAGCGCGACTACGCAAATTCCGCCCACCCCTACGTGCTCACCTGCCACCAACGGTGTGTCCACCAGTGGGCACACCACATGCCCGTGCAAGCTCCAGACCCAGGTACCGCCACCATGGCATGCTACACATCATGCGGACCCGTACCACAGCCCAGCAAGTCCCACACATGACGCTGAGTCCCGAGGCATCAATGGCAGAGACCACATCAGTGCACACGTCATCATCGCAGGCTGCACACCCGCTCAGCAATTTCGGTGCCACTAACCCTGTGCAACCCCAGTCAGCGCCACGTGGTGGTAGGCCCGTGATGGCCGCATGGCTCCGGGTGCCACTAACCCTGTGCAACCCCAATCAGCGCCACGTGGTGGCATGCCCATGATGGCTGCATGGCTCCAGGTGCCACTAACCCTGTGTGCAACAACTCATGGGTCCTTTATGATTGAGTATCGTGGAACGTCCGTCATCCAGTCACCACCGGCAGTGGGGAATGTGACATTGTGGGCCCCTTATATTGGTGGGGTCACATGGCCCGTGACGCCTGTGCCGGATGGGTGTGGTGTGTGTGCAAACCTGCCCTCAGGGAGTGGCCGTGACATGCTGACAACTAGACCAGTGACCTGCAGACCACTAGCGTGTAAACCTGCGACTTGTAGCTATGTGGCCCCCCGCTCAGAGAGTAAGCGGAGTGGTCTGGCCTGGCGTACGCCGGACCAGCGCAGGGCTTGCAACAATGGCTCAGGGGCTCTGGGCGTGGTTCAGTCCATGTCCGGACAAGGAAGTGACTAATGCGTGTGTCCCTGTTGTAGTGTCTACGGCACCCGGAACACAATCGGCAATGTAGCACACTGTGACTGGAATCCCACTAGATGAGCATCATTGACGTTGGGGGGAATCACTGAGTCTACCTTCATCCACACATTCATACATAAATGATGAAAGACATGACACAGCAGTGCGTTTCTGAATGTTTAATGCACATCCAGTGGAGTTTTGCAGCTGGGGCAGTACAGGGCCATGCCAACCCCACTTCACAATATGGGCCCGTGGAGGGCCAGCCAGAGTCCATCGGGGAATGACAAGTACAGCGGAAGAGGAAGGGTACAGTCCGCAGTGTGGTCGCCGTGTCATTGGTCACCAAACAGGATATGGCAGTCCATGTCGCGGTCCAAGGTGAGTGCAGCAGAGTGTATCGGGGGTCAGTGGAAGGTCATGGGGTGATGTGTGGCACCAAGCAGCAACAGGCCAGGTGGCGGACATGAATGCTAGTGCCTCCTTCAGAACTCAAGCCCATCCACGTCCTCGTCCTCGGATGTGTGCTCTGCCCCACCTGTGGGTGGTGCAGTTCCGGCTGCGGCACTGTGTGCCACTGACACATCAGGGGCCGGAGGTGGATTGTCGGCCGCACTGTGTGGCAGTGACACATCAGGTGCCGGAGTGGAAATGCCTGCCGCACTGTGAGGCACTGACACACCAGAGGGCGGAGATGTGGATGGTGTAGGGGCAGCAGCATTCATCTGCGCCACACCTTGTGGCAGCAATGCCATAATGAGGACATGCAGGGCATGGTAGATCCCACCTACATTACGCTGATGTGCAGCGGTGGCTGCCATCCTTTCTGCCTCCATCCGCACCATGTCCTCCATGAGCCACCGCATGTGTGCCATCTCATAGCTGAGATCGCTGGAGCCACTCTGAGCGGACAGGTGTTCTTGTCTCCGAGTCATGACTCCAGCGATGTCAGCCAGGGCTCATTGGAGACCATGGAGCGGCGTGTGGGTGTCCGTTAGGGACTGGAGGTGGTCCCTGATGGGACTCAGACACCCATGGAAGGCGTCAAGTTTGGTAGCCATGAGGTCGAACCCCACCCGCACCTGCTCAGCCATCTCCCTCTGGACCTCCAACACACGGCGTTGGAAGGCCATGTGTTGTTTGGGGGGGTCTTGGGAGACAGCCGGGGTTGTGGGTGCCTCCTGCTGGGTGGTTTGTGGAGTGGGTGGGGTCTCCTCGATGCAGCTGGGCTGCCCTGGTCCTGGAGGTGATTGGCGGATGAGTTCAATGATGTCTTGGAGGGCTTGGGTGTCGATGCTGGTTGTGTCCTCCTCGTCATCGGTGAAGAGTGGCTGGGACTGCTCTGCAGGTGGCATTGACGGTGCCCCTGCAATGTGAAGGGGAGATGCTGTGTTACAATGTGTCCACATGTATGTGGCCGCATGGTACATGTTCACATTCAGACAGCATGGCAATGTACATTGTGACAGTGTGTAGATCAGGGCCATGATCCAGAGTCATTGTGGGTGTGCACTGTGCTCTGCTTGGTTGTGCATGTGTGCCATTGTGGCCATCTCCCCCCGTCCCCCCACTACCTGGTGGTTACTCACCCTGTTGCTGTTGTGTTGTGTCCTGTCGAGCAGTGTCCGGTGCCCCGACTCCTGCCACGGTCTCCACACTGATGACTGTCGACACAGCAGTGCGTTTCTGAATGTTTAATGCACATCCAGTGGAGTTTTGCAGCTGGGGCAGTACAGGGCCATGCCAACCCCACTTCACAATATGGGCCCGTGGAGGGCCAGCCAGAGTCCATCGGGGAATGACAAGTACAGCGGAAGAGGAAGGGTACAGTCCGCAGTGTGGTCGCCGTGTCATTGGTCACCAAACAGGATATGGCAGTCCATGTCGCGGTCCAAGGTGAGTGCAGCAGAGTGTATCGGGGTCAGTGGAAGGTCATGGGGTGATGTGTGGCACCAAGCAGCAACAGGCCAGGTGGCGGACATGAATGCTAGTGCCTCCTTCAGAACTCAAGCCCATCCACGTCCTCGTCCTCGGATGTGTGCTCTGCCCCACCTGTGGGTGGTGCAGTTCCGGCTGCGGCACTGTGTGCCACTGACACATCAGGGGCCGGAGGTGGATTGTCGGCCGCACTGTGTGGCAGTGACACATCAGGTGCCGGAGTGGAAATGCCTGCCGCACTGTGAGGCACTGACACACCAGAGGGCGGAGATGTGGATGGTGTAGGGGCAGCAGCATTCATCTGCGCCACGCCTTGTGGCAGCAATGCCATAATGAGGACATGCAGGGCATGGTAGATCCCACCTACATTACGCTGATGTGCAGCGGTGGCTGCCATCCTTTCTGCCTCCATCCGCACCATGTCCTCCATGAGCCACCGCATGTGTGCCATCTCATAGCTGAGATCGCTGGAGCCACTCTGAGCGGACAGGTGTTCTTGTCTCCGAGTCATGACTCCAGCGATGTCAGCCAGGGCTCATTGGAGACCATGGAGCGGCGTGTGGGTGTCCGTTAGGGACTGGAGGTGGTCCCTGATGGGACTCAGACACCCATGGAAGGCGTCAAGTTTGGTAGCCATGAGGTCGAACCCCACCCGCACCTGCTCAGCCATCTCCCTCAGGACCTCCAACACACGGCGTTGGAAGGCCATGTGTTGTTTGGGGGTCTTGGGAGACAGCCGGGGTTGTGGGTGCCTCCTGCTGGGTGGTTTGTGGAGTGGGTGGGGTCTCCTCGATGCAGCTGGGCTGCCCTGGTCCTGGAGGTGATTGGCGGATGAGTTCAATGATGTCTTGGAGGGCTTGGGTGTCGATGCTGGTTGTGTCCTCCTCGTCATCGGTGAAGAGTGGCTGGGACTGCTCTGCAGGTGGCATTGACGGTGCCCCTGCAATGTGAAGGGGAGATGCTGTGTTACAATGTGTCCACATGTATGTGGCCGCATGGTACATGTTCACATTCAGACAGCATGGCAATGTACATTGTGACAGTGTGTAGATCAGGGCCATGATCCAGAGTCATTGTGGGTGTGCACTGTGCTCTGCTTGGTTGTGCATGTGTGCCATTGTGGCCATCTCCCCCGTCCCCCCACTACCTGGTGGTTACTCACCCTGTTGCTGTTGTGTTGTGTCCTGTCGAGCAGTGTCCGGTGCCCCGACTCCTGCCACGGTCTCCACACTGATGACTGTCGACACCAGCTCCTCCATGTCATCCAGCTCCAGCTGTGGTGCTGGGCTCCCACCTCCAGTCCGCATTGCTGCCTTCTGGTTGCCTGCGAGTTTCTCCTTGATCTTGCGCTTGATGTCAATCCATCGCCTCTTGACCTCGTCCATTGACCTCTTGTGCTCTCCGACGGCATTCACCTTGTCCACGATGGACCGCCATAATCCATTGTTGGTGCCCAATGACACATTGGAGGTGACGAACAGTTGTTGATGGTGTTCTATCACCTCCGTGACCAGGATCCTATTCTCCTGCGGACTGAATTTTGTCTTCCTCTTCTTCTTGTCCTTGCCCTTCCCTGTCACCGAGGTCCCAGGTTGGTCGTCCGGGGTGCTTGTGGGGTTGCGCTCGTCCTCTGCGCCTGCTCCGGCTGCCTCCATGGTGCTTCGGTGTTGGTCATTTTGTGTTTGTGTGTTTTTTCTCCTTTTGTAGTGATTTTCCCGCCTGCCGTGTGTGTATGGCAGGCCTGGCGCTGCTTATCGCTGATTTCCTCATCGCGAATGGGCTCATCGCACGTTTTTTGGTGTTGGGGTTTGTGTTTTTGACTCCGTCGCGGTGGTTGTTTCGCGGACGTTGGCCGCGTTTTCGGAGGACTATTGCATGGTACCGCCGTTTTGTGAATTCCAGGTTAACACGGGGTTATTTTCCCGCGATCGACTGCGATGTGTAAAGTTGTGTTAACATTTTTTGGTGATGTTTAGCGCAAGTTCTTGTGAATATCCCCCTCAGACTCTGGAACAGATTTATAATATTGTAAGACATGCAGAGGGTGCATTAGGGATAGTGGGGGATTTTAACTTTATACAAGACCTGAGTTATGATACTTCCAATAGAGACAGGAGGCATATGAAGCCAAAAACTGCCAAGCTCCTCAGTATAATTAAGCAAGATCTGGCTTTGGTAGACCCCTGCGGTCAGAGTTTCTTAACTTCTCACAATATACCTATTATTCCTCGAGATTTGGGTGAGCGTTGTGGCTAGATTTTTTCCTTGTGGCAAATTAATTGAAGAATGGCATTGTTGAGATAAGGGCTAACCCCTTTTCAGATCATTCAGTAGTTTCCATGGTTATAATTTTAGAAGCGACTCAGAGAAAAAGCCCATGGTGGCAATTTGACAAATCATTACTTTCAGATCAGACTTGGGTTAATGATACTAAGCACTTTATCCACAAGTTTTTTAAAATAAACTTAAATTCGGCTCCTGTTTTTATAGTCTGGGAAGCTTTTAAGGCTGCTTTTAGGAGACAGGTGATCTTGTACAAAGTTAAATTGACCAGAGTCCGGGCTGGTAGGATTCAGGCTTTACAGGCAGCAGCAGATAATGCCCATAGTCAACTTATGGGACTGTTGGGGGACTCTGTATCCGCTGGCATTCATTAGTCAATACAAGATCAGCTATCAAGAGCAGAACAGGAACTTTGGGATTCCTTTTTGTTAGAAGAAATTACGGGCGACAGAACCTACCAACAGAACGTTTATGAGGAGAGAACAGGAATGGACATTCCTGGCTTGGACAACTAAGACTCAGAGGAAAAGACAACCAATTAATAAAGGTACAGGTGCAATGGAGACCGAAAATGTAGAGATAGGTGGGGTGTATTTTAATTATTATAGATACATTTATTAAGAAGCTGAACTGGTTATAGAGCACGATTTAGAACAATATTTTAAAAGGTTGCAGCTCCTGCAAGTTTCCTCTACCCAAAAAAACATATTGATTAGTAAAATAGAGCACCGTGATGTTGCCCCAGCCCTCAACAATATGGCCAATGCCAAGGCTAGCGGGAGCGACGGGATTCCTAAGGAAGTTTACAAAACATTCCTAGATGAACTGATAACGCCGATTCTTATCTAATTATCTATAAGAACCTTCTGGTCGCCAAGATCTTTTTACCTGTTGAATAGTGTAAAGGAGAGAATCTCATCTGGTTATATATCAGCATTCAAATTTTCTGAAAGGACCACTGACTCCGAATTCAAGTTTGAGAATTTATTATCGCCAAAAATAACTGAACGTGCAAGCACCTCAACACGAGGTTAAAGAAATAGATGGGTACTAATACAAATAATAATCTACGCAGGAATCTCATCCGACTCAGGATAAGGAGAATAGAAAGTTCTAGAAGGATCAACCAGACTATGATTGCTCCTATTTCTAAGTTGCTCTTCATTGGCCTAAACAAGCTTAAAATCAATTGCTGTCCCTACACTAACGCTAAGTGACATCCCTGCATAACGATTTTCCCAGGCAAGAGTGAATAAAAGGTGTCAGCTGTGAGGACTTCCTAAGAAGTGCAATTCACATAGTACCTAAGCTCAGCTCTGTCCTTCTCTCAGGTCTCCCCTACCTCTTCTCTGTCCTCCTCCCTCAGGGCACTATCCCTAATACAAAACCACAATACAATTGTACACGCCTTTGTCACACCTCCTTGGCCAGGTCTTCTTTCTTGTGCTTTTCCATCGAAACGGTTACTTCATCCTGGACGGTTGCGATGACCTTGAGTCCCAGGCACCTTTTCCGCCGAAAGTATCATCCCTACATTCCATTTCACTCCCCGTACCATGCCTCCCCTCTCTCTAGCTTTCGAAAACAAAGAGTTAGTCTTGCTAACGAGACATGTGTCCTTGCACCTGCAACAAAAGATACTTTCAACAGAAACCTTCTACTGTGCAAATTAAATCTACCGTTTGTGCCCAGAGAGCCTTACCAAGAAAAACTTTTCTCGGCCTACAATATAAGCTAACGTAAGAATATACCAGGCCTTCCCTAAGCATATATGTGGTTTGGCCTTTACATATGACTTTTAAACACACATCTTACTTTTCCCTATGAGCATTTTCATTACAATTCATATGCAACCAATGAATTACATGTGCAACTTTAATATAGTGCACGTTTAAACTACTGCAATTACATTACACACACGAACTAATTCCTCTATGCATTATTTCCACACAATTCTATAAGCATTACATCACATCATTATCCTAACATCATTATACTGCTGATTCGCTTTGTCTCAGCAAACTATTCATTCTTTACTAAACATACATGAATATGAAACTGAATATACGAATATATGCCTGAATACAAGTGGGTGTGGCCTATCAATGATTATGATGCACCCCTACAATTCACAAGAACATTTCGCTCTATCAGTTCCCCCCTTTGATGACTCCTGTCATCATATTTCATTCTACTCCCTTGGAGAAAGAACCGACCTAAACAGAACTTGTTGCCATCTTCCCTGATCTAAATTTCTCCATGCTCTTGAGCCTTTGATACTGACTGTCCTGCAGTCTTGCCAACTTCATGTCATTTTCCCTCAAAGCTCTCTTGACTCGGCCTGCTCGATACCACTTGTAGGCCTTGATCACAATCCACAAGCCAGCCACACAAACCACCAAAATAAGGAGTGGTCTCAGGAAGTACCCAAGGAAACCCCTTCCTAGGTTCGCAAACCAACCTCCCACTTGACCAAAACCCTTTCCGACCTTTTCCCAGGCCCCTTCTTCGGTCAAATCCGCTATCTTTGTGTGGATCATAGTGATGTTACTTATATATTTCTCCAGATCCTTGCTACAGTCTGGTATATAAGTGCAGCACTCTTGAACCTTCAACATTTTACAGACTCCGCCCTCTTTTGCCAATAGGACATCCAAAGCAAGGCGATTCTGCAAAACCATTCCCTTATCGACAACATCTCTCCTTCCACCAACACCAACGACTTTGCTGTGTTCATCGAAAATTCATCCACCACAGTCGCTAACCTCCGGATCTTCACGTCATTCAAGACTACTCCCAGACTAGGTATCATAGCTCCAAAGATATCCCCCACAACGATCCCTGCACTTGCAGCTCTTCTCGTTCTTGAATGCTCTCTACCTTCCAGAAGATCTAAATCCTCTGTATGGTAAATCTTTGGAAATATTATTGACAAATAACATGTTCCATACCAATTTGCAGGCAACCTCACATAAGCATTCTTCCCACATACGTAATACACCGTAGGTATCACTTGTACAGGACCTTGGAGAAAATCTTTTGCTACATCTGCCATGGTGAAAACGTGATCACAAGTACTTTGTCCCACTGGAACCTTTTCGTAGTAAGTCTGATAACGCCTTATACACAACTTACCCCTCTGCTCCTTATCTAACGCTATAGGACCATAGCTTCCCTGGTCTTATGCAACCGTTCTTCCTCTGTCCAATCTGTCCTGTGATGCCCTAAATCTCGGGATTGAGTCAGCTGTCTATACCTATCTTCAACCTGATCTACAAACTTTCTCTCTACATCCGACATCAAACAAGTCAGATTGTTTCTGTGTGCGAATGCTGTATCCAATTCCAAACTCGGTATGAAGTACTTCCTCAGTCTGTCCTCGGTCTTATAATAGTCATACTTATTCAAATGCTTGTAAGCTGGGACTTCAGGAAGCACTGCGTCGAAATTGGAAAAGAAATACTCGAACTGATCTCTCTCATAAAACAAACTAAGCAAAAGACTACATGAAATACCATAAGTCAGTGGAAGATGGTGATACCTAATACCCTCATCCACTGAAGTAGGCAACTGCATACACACTAACAATCTTTCGCATCCATCACGTCAACATACTCATACAACAACTTAGCATATGCATTCAACTTAAAATCCCCTTTAGATAAATCTACATGTAATCTACGACTTTCTTCTAATAGCAAAGCTCTATCAGCTGCCCTGTCTACCCCCTTCTGACTAGGTGTGATAGGTGTAGGTGTCCCTGTCACCTCCTCTACTTCTTGCTCGTGCGAACCAGTATATGAGACTACAACTACTATGATT
Source organism: Calotriton arnoldi (assembly GCA_963921515.1). NCBI lineage: Eukaryota > Metazoa > Chordata > Amphibia > Caudata > Salamandridae > Calotriton > Calotriton arnoldi. The sequence continues at coordinate 420,224 of CAWUFW010012301.1, read as the reverse complement.
ATAGAAATTATTACACTACTTATAAGAATGCCTACAATCCACTTTGATCTACGATTGGGATCTCCCGGCTCCATGGTTTCGAAAGTTCTCAAAAGTCTTGGTTATCGCAAAGAACTCTGAAAAAGTCTCTGTCCTTTATTTGTGACTTGCTTAACCAGCTCGAGCAACCATGAAATCTCCGGACTTTCCCTCTCCGATCACAACTTATTTACACAGTCCAGAAAAAGACTTCCCTAGTTTTCGTTCCTCTTCTGTGGAATGTCCCTAAATTTATTCTTCTTCCACTCGGACCTAGGTTATCTTCTTCTTTTGGACTTTTATTTACAGTTCATAACTGATCCACAATGAGATCCTCATTGAGCAAGACCAGAACGTGATACAAAAGTTCAAGACGCAAAATCAGCACTTCATGTGAAAACGGCTCAACTCCAAAAGGCGGAAATTCGAGTCGATGCAAAAGCAAGTTTCGGACTTCACTCAGAAGCGGGGGATTCGGAACCGTGAGTGTCAGTGTTCCTTCTATCTCGAGCCCTGGCATCCGCAGCACCACCTTCCCCACCACATTCGGGCTCCGACAGACCACTTGCACTGACCTCAACCTTCCCGTACTCACCACCCCCTGCATCAAACACAGTGTAAGTCCACTCAGGGGTAGAGTATCTGCGACAAGGCACTCTTGTTCTCTTTGACCTTCGCCGACTATCTTGTGCTTGGTCCTCGTCACTTGCTTCCGTTTCAGATACTTCAGACACTGGAGCAAGGTCTCTTTCCGGTGCTAACCTCAGGTTCAGTCGCCTCTGTCTTTCAGGCCAACTTTCTGCACTTCTGTTCGTTCGTCTGCCTTCCCCTTCTATACCCAGTGCACTACTTCCTCTTTCTGCTGAATCTGACTCTTCTCCGCCCACTGCACCGTTTCTGTCCTCGGTGTCTGAGTCAGGGTTCGAACTGTGGAAACCCCCTTCAGCTTGCTCTAGTGCACCACCAGCTGTGTCAGCGACCCTTACAGCTTGACGTGTCCTCCCATGTGGGCTTGCCACATCAGCTGGATTTTCATTTACGAGAGGAGCTGTTTCTTCCAAGGGTGCTGGAACTCTGCGGGTATGGGAAGCATGCACCCAGTTCGGCAATCCTCCACACTTCACTGCTGTGTTCGTGATAAGTATCACCTGATACGGGCCACGCCAGCGGGCATCCAAGCAACTCTTCCTCACGTGCTTTCGGACGAGTACCCAGTAACCGGGACACAAGTCGTGGCATAGATCACTCGAGGCTGGGACCACTGCTGCTTGCACCTGCTGGGATACAGAACGGACCACATCAGAGAGTCCTTTACAATAATCAAGAATCAAATCATCAGTGATGTTTATCAAGGCTGTAGCTGGTACTGCTGGCAGTCTCATTGCCCTCCCCATTAATATTTCATGGGGGGACAACCCGGTCTTTCTGTCTGGGACACTTCGCATGCTCATTAGCACCAGAGGCAAGGCGTCGGGCCATTGCAGGGATGTCGAAGAACACATTTTTGCCATCCGGGCTTTCAAAGTTCCATTAACTTGTTCCACCATCCCAGAAGCTTCTGGTCTGTAACTACAATGAAGTCTCTGGTCTATGTTCAATGCAGCACAAAGCAACTTCATGATTTCGCTATGGAAGTGCCCTCCTCTATCTGATTCCAAAGAGGTCGGGATCCCGAATCTAGGGATGAGCTCCCTCAACAGTAATTTAGCCACTGTGAGAGTGTCACACCTGCGTGTGGGGTAAGCCTCCACCCACCGTGAGAATACACATACTAGCACTAAAATGTACCTCAATCCATTGCACCTAGGCATCTCCACGAAGTCCAACTGTATTCTATTGAAGGGCCCTCCCGACCTTCCAATGTGACTCAATGTAACTACAGTTTTCTTTCCAGCATTCATCTGTTGACACGTAACACACCTCTGGCATACCATCTCAGCCATTGCTCGGAACCGTGGGTTATACCACGTCTGTCTAAACACTCTCACCATTGCGTCTCTACCAAGGTGTGCCTGTCCATGTATCAGTCTTGCCATCGGACTCAGCAATTCCTCAGGCAACACGGCTCTCCCATCGTTGGATACCCACACATCCACATCTCCTCTCTCGCACCCAGCTTTGATCCAGCCCTCTCTCTCCTGGACTGAAACTTCATCCTGCAATCTCTTAAGCTCTTCCCAAGTATCTGCCATGGCCAACATTATGCTGAGATCGGTTCCTTCTTGGCTCTCTTCTATCTCTCTTCCTGTGAATATGCATCCTTGTTCTGCACAGAAGCGGGCTACTTCGTCCGCATAGTTATTACCCAAGGATACAAAGTCCTCCCCCTTCCCATGGGCTGAGCACTTTACCACAGCAATTTCTTTCGGATGCTGTAATGCATCTAACAATTGTCTTACATATTCTCCATTACGAATGGGTGAGCCAGATGATGTCAAAAATCCCCTCTGAGACCATAACTGCCCGAAGTCATGCACCACGCCAAAGCCATATTGGCTGTCTGTGTAAATCGTGATTCGAATTCGATCAGCGGCCAAACAGGCACGGGTCAAGGCAATGATCTCAGCTACCTGCGCGGAGCGTACTCCTTCTAGGCAAGCAGCCTCGACCACTCCTGAAATGGTACATACAGCAAATGCTGCTTTCAATTGCCCCACACTGTCTCTTAAGCATGAACCATCGACAAAGAAAATTTCATCTGGGTCAGTCAGTGGTTCATCGACAATGTCAGGTCTCGGTTTGGTGCAAAGTTCGGTCACATCGAGACAATCATGGTCCTCACAATCTTCATCATCTGTGTTCGGTATAGGCATTAATGTCGCAGGGTTCAATACGGAGCACCTTTTCAGAGTCACATTCTATGCGGCAAGTATGACTTGCTCGTACCTCGTTAACCTATTGTTCGTTAGGTGCTGGGTCTTGGTCCTGGTCATCAATAACTCAACCGAATGTGGCACATGTACAGTCAATGGATGTCCCATTACAATGCTTTCACATCTTTCAATGCTGACACCTGTTGCAGCAACGGATCTTAGACATCCGGGCAACGCAGAAGCTACTGGATCTAAAGTAGCTGAAAAGTAGGCAACTGGTCTACGGACACCTCCATGGTTCTGAGCTAACACTGCTAATGCACATCCTTCTCTCTCGTAACAAAACAATGAAAAGGCCTTGTTGTAATCAGGCATTCCCAGTGCGGGAGCTCTGCACAAATCCTCTCTCAGCTTCCGGAATGATATCAAGCACTCCTCGTCCCATGGTACCGGATCACTCACATCCTTGTGCGTAAGCCTCTGCAGAGGCTTTGCTCTTGCTCTCAAGGAGAAACTAGGAATCCACTGTCGACAATAGCCAACCATTCCCAGAAACATCCTAACTTCTCTCTGTGTGGTGGGTTCTGCCATGCTCATTATTGCTTCTATTCGATCTGGTGACACCTTCCTCTTGCCTTTCTCCAATCTGTGTCCCAAGTACTGTACCTCATTCAGACAGTACTGCAGCTTGTTCGGGGACACTTTATGTCCGTTCTCTGCTAAGTGGTTCAACAAGGCTACTGTGTCAATTCTGCAAGCATCTTCTGTTTCTGAGGCAATGAGCAAGTCATCTATGTACTGCACGAGAACTGAGTTCTGCGGCAACACAAGACTCTCAAGGTTCTTCTTCAGGATCTGGTTAAAGATCGATGGACTTTCCGTATACCCTTGAGGGATACGACACCATGTTAACACGCGATTTTCTAGCCTGAACGCAAAAAGAAATTGGCTTTCCTCGTGGAGCGGTATCGAAAAGAAGGCTTGACACAAATCGATAACCGTAAACCACTCGGCTTCACATGGGATCTGGAACAGTATTACTGAAGGATTCGGTACCACTGGACAATCAGGGACAACTATCGTGTTGACCTTTCGCAGGTCTTGCACGATCCTGTACTTCCCGCTCGGTTTCTGTAGTCCCATAATGGGTGAATTACAGGGGCTACCTCTAATCTCTTTCAGAATGCCTTTCTCAATAAAGGTCTTGATCACAGGTCTTATCCCTGCAATCGTTTCTGGCGACAGGTTGTATTGAGGTGTCCTGGGGAAATCAACATTCTGTTTCACTTCTATCCGCACTGGTTCAACCCCTCTGATTAAACCTATTTCATCGCCTGCGAAATCCCACACCACAGGCGACACTGCGTCTCTCAGATCATGTGGAAGTTCTTCCACAGTCACCATTGGGTACAGATCTATACATAGATGCTGATTGGTAATCTTAAAGTCAGCATCGTCATCTCTCGTCTGGACCTCTACTCCATTGGGCGTACAATAAATCGTGCAGTTCAACTTGCACAACAGATCTCTTCCCAAAAGACAAACTGGACTCGTATCACACACTACAAACTGATGTCTAGTTTGGAAAGTACCTATCTTTACTAGGATCGGTTCTGTCAATGGGCTGCTTATTTTCTTGTTCGCTACTCCAACAACCTGGATTGATTGTCCCGAGAGGGGTAGGTTAGGGACTACTGCTGATCTTACAGTAGACCGGGTAGCACCAGTATCAACCAAAAGTGTTGCAGGATTGCCCTCAATCTCTGCCTCCACAAAAGGTCCTCTCTGGTCTACCTCCAAGACCGCTCCAAGTGTGCAGTCTTCCTCCCCCCTCAGGCACCGTCAGGATAAAGGGTCTAAGCTACTCTCGTCATAATCTTCGAACAGGGGCATCTGTTGGTACGTTCGTGTTCCTTGTGAAATCCTTGGAGCTTGGGGAACCTGGGCGTGAGAATTGTAAACCCCCCCTTTCATCGTTCTAGGCCTCGTTATTGTGTTAACTACCTCTTGCGCGGGTGCCTGAGCCCCCTCTTCCTCTTCCTGCAACTGATTAGCTGGGTTCAAAGGACACTCGCGTTTCCAATGTCCGACCTGGCGACAAAGATGACACGCAGTGGTCTTCTTCAATGTGGCCACGTCCACTCCTATCTTGGGGTCTACTGGTTTTCCCTTTCCCTGGACCTGCCCATTCTGGTTTCCCTGGAAATTTCCTTGCTTTCTTCCTAAGGTCCCTCCACTAGGCTGACTCTGTGCTGTCTGCATCTGGACAAGCATCAATTTGTCTTTTAGCTTTCGATGTTTCGATTCCACCTCATCACTACAGTATCTCGCATACCGCAATATTTCATCTAGTGGCTTGTTCTGCCAGCAGATCAAATGGTGCTGTATCATGAGGCTGATTTCCACTCTCAGACCCAGTACAAACTTTGAGACAAACTGTCCCATGTCCTTGGGGTCCAAGATATCTAACCCACTATACTGTTTAAAAGCTTGCAAAAGTCTTTCATAATATTCATGCACCGTTTCTTTGGGTTCCTGTACAGTCCGATCTATCTTAACCCAATCTATATCCTGAGGTGAAATCTTCAACTTCAACCATGTAATCACCTGCTCATACTTTTTCATGACTAGTGGTGATGGACCGTTTGTAACCGCCTCTCTATCCGGTTCCGAAGTCGGCCACTCAATAGCGACTTTACAAGCTGTCCACAAATCTCCCGGTACCACTATGTCAAACAAAGTGTTCAAATCAATCCACAATACTTTTGAAATTTTCACAAACCGCTCAACCTGTTTGTACCACTCCACCGGTTTTTCCCTCAGCCGAGGAAAATCATTTGTAAATGCTGCCAAATCACCTCTATTCCACGGCACATGCACGTACCCTCCATTCTGTACTTCTCGTAAAGGAAAATTTCCAACACCCGTCGCCCCCCTCCTGGCGGCGGCGTTTCCCTTCTGCTCTCTTTACTGGTTTCTTTTTGGACCACCTTTCTTCCCATTTGTCCAACAAAATCCATATTCTCATTCCTATAATCAGGTCTCTGGTGTGTGTTCTTAATCCTGTTATTCTTTTCTCCTCCAGCTCCTGATCACTGTACTGCAATCTATGTGGTCCCTGTAACGCTTTAGTTTTGTTCAGGTCCACTTCATATCTTTTGGCCAATTCCTTCAATCTATCATGTGCCATTCTAGCTTTTCGAGTCACATCTTTTGCTACAAACAGCAGCTCATCTGATCCATAAATTTCTATCCTTTCCAAAGGCAGACCCCCACTGATCATTTCGTCTACCTCTGCTTTCAACCTCACTACGTCTAGCAACCTTGCCTGTACTGCACTCCTCAGTACTTCTCGACAACCCGAGCCATCCCGCTCATTACAGTCACTATTCTGTCCTTGTGACCTATTCCCTTCCATCATATTCCTGGAACTTGGTCTGTCTTCCGAGACGTTCTGTGCCCTATCCCCTTGCATCCTATCCTCTTGGTTCGTTACTGTTGGTGTCCACTCCCTCAAAGCTGACTTAGATTCCCGCAAAGACCTCGGTCTTTCTGGTCTCTCCTCTTCTCTCCTGAAGGAAGAGTCCGCAGTAGCCGGTAATGGCGTACTTGTCTCCATTGGTCTTGGGAAATGAACCGCCCTCACTCCAAACCCATTCCCACTCTCACTGTTTCCTTCCTCCCTTCTCGTCGGTACGGAGCTCCCTTCTCTCACTCGGTCTGGGTCATATACCGGTACTATAGGGCCAATGGTAACCGGTACTGTCAAGGAGTCCGGTAATCTTGTGTTCCCCGCAGGAGGCTGTGTTATCATAGACGCCGTTGCCCCCTCCGTTCCTGTGGAAATCCTTCCCACCACTCTCATGCTAGTCTGGTTCTGGCTCTCATCAACTATTGCCACTGCTGGGGTCGTCTTTCCCTCTTCTGAATCTGGATTAAATGGTGGTGGCCTCTCTGCCAACATCCTATCCAACAAGCTGTCATCTAGATCACTGTCGTCCTCATCGATTCTTATTATTTTCCCATTTTGTACTAACAATGGGTATAACTTATCTCCTTCGATCGTTTCCACTCTCCACCTTTTCTCCAATGCATCCCACCTTGTATCTTGAAATGCCCTGACCGATTTCTTCACCCTTTCTTGACATCTGTCCTTCTTCCTATCATACGCTGCTCTTATCCACGCATGTAGTGCCTCAAACTGTGTTGGTCTAGGTAGTGGTCGTAATGAAGCCATTACACTTTTTAGCTGGTACAGCACCTCTAACCTGAAAGTACCATATCGAGGGAACGACAATTCTCCTTCTGCTTCTGTCATTTTATGCCAATTCTCAAGCCAAATTATAGTATGCAATCCTACATTCTTTGCCATATAATGTGCTGGTGTATCCTCGGGAGGAGCTTCCTCTCCCTCCCGAACAACCACATGTCTATCACCTCTACAAAGTTCCCGTAAAGCTTTAAAACATTTCATGATGAATCAACTTTTTGTTTACACTCAAAATGTCCGCTTTTACTTCCCGATTTCAATCCACCAATACCAGCGCGGCTCACACCAACCGGCCTATCGCAGCGCGGCACTTGTCTGACGTCACTTTTCCTCCGCTCGCAGCAGTTCCCCTCCTTTCTAATTCACTTGTTCTCACTCGCATCTGTCCCAATCATACTCTGAAATAATGTCCGTCCTACCGAACAATTACCTCTCTGACCGTCGGTCTTACCAATGACCGATCAGCCTCTTGAGCTTGTTGACCTCAATCTGGCAATCGTCTGTCCGCGAAACGACCGGACAATCGCCTTTAGCACACTCGATAGGATTCAATCACTCGATGTTCTGCACACAATAACCTACGACCTGCGTTGGTTATTCACGCACTCACTCATGTGTTCCCTATCTTCAGTGGGTCTGTCAATGACGTCTCGTGACCCCCACACCTCTGGTCAACGTTCTCAACTCTGGGTGTATTCTACACCACAATAAATCTCCCGGTCCCGCGCGCGCTCACGGTCCGTTTCTCAATCACATAACTTTCGCTCCAACTCCGCAAGACATCACACAACAATAAAACACCGCAATCTACCAAACATCACTCTTTTCATACTCACTCTACTACGAACTGCTACTTCCGCCGCACCGTCACTCTCCGTCAGTTTTCCACGACCTCCGACATCCTTCTCCCGCGGTCCTCTGGATCTGCGTCACTCGGGCTCTATGGGGCAACTTAATCTCCTATCTTGCTCTAGATCTCCCCTTACCATCAAAGGTAACCATCCTACTCTGCTACCAACTGATAATGCCGATTCTTATCTAATTATCTATAAGAACCTTCTGGTCGCCAAGATCTTTTTACCTGTTGAATAGTTTAAAGGAGAGAATCTCATCTGGTTATATATCAGCATTCAAATTTTCTGAAAGGACCACTGACTCCGAATTCAAGTTTGAGAATTTATTATCGCCAAAAATAACTGAACGTGCAAGCACCTCAACACGAGGTTAAAGAAATAGATGGGTACTAATACAAATAATAATCTACGCAGGAATCTCATCCGACTCAGGATAAGGAGAATAGAAAGTTCTAGAAGGATCAACCAGACTATGATTGCTCCTATTTCTAAGTTGCTCTTCATTGGCCTAAACAAGCTTAAAATCAATTGCTGTCCCTACACTAACGCTAAGTGACATCCCTGCATAACGATTTTCCCAGGCAAGAGTGAATAAAAGGTGTCAGCTGTGAGGACTTCCTAAGAAGTGCAATTCACATAGTACCTAAGCTCAGCTCTGTCCTTCTCTCAGGTCTCCCCTACCTCTTCTCTGTCCTCCTCAATCAGGGCACTATCCCTAATACAAAACCACAATACAATTGTACACGCCTTTGTCACGCCTCCTTGGCCAGGTCTTCTTTCTTGTGCTTTTCCATCGAAACGGTTACTTCATCCTGGACGGTTGCGATGACCTTGAGTCCCAGGCACCTTTTCCGCCGAAAGTATCATCCCTACATTACATTTCACTCCCCGTACCATGCCTCCCTCTCTCTAGCTTTCGAAAACAAAGAGTTAGTCTTGCTAACGAGACATGTGTCCTTGCACCTGCAACAAAAGATACTTTCAACAGAAACCTTCTACTGTGCAAATTAAATCTACCGTTTGTGCCCAGAGAGCCTTACCAAGAAAAACTTTTCTCGGCCTACAATATAAGCTAACGTAAGAATATACCAGGCCTTCCCTAAGCATATATGTGGTTTGGCCTTTACATATGACTTTTAAACACACATCTTACTTTTCCCTATGAGCATTTTCATTACAATTCATATGCAACCAATGAATTACATGTGCAACTTTAATATAGTGCACGTTTAAACTACTGCAATTACATTACACACACGAACTAATTCCTCTATGCATTATTTCCACACAATTCTATAAGCATTACATCACATCATTATCCTAACATCATTATACTGCTGATTCGCTTTGTCTCAGCAAACTATTCATTCTTTACTAAACATACATGAATATGAAACTGAATATACGAATATATGCCTGAATACAAGTGGGTGCGGCCTATCAATGATTATGATGCACCCCTACAATTCACAAGAACATTTCGCTCTATCAGAACTTCTTCCATTTCTTATAGCTCTTATTAATGGTATTAAGGAGGGGGCCATAATACCTAAAAAGTTTACAGAAGCGGTCGTTGTAAGTTTTATTAAAAAAGACAAAGATTCTACAAACCCTAATTCATACTGACCCATAAGTCTACTAAATGTGACTGTAAACTATTTAGGAAGACCCAAATCACTATTTTCACAATGTCCCAATTTGAACCTATTACTAGACCCCCACAATACTCAAGTATTCAGAATGCCCAGATTTTTCCAAAATCATCAGTTTCTATAATGTTCCAGCAAATATCCCCGGCCCATTGCCACCTTATTTGCAGGATTCCATGGATGTGCAATTATGAATTTGACATATTTGCTTCATATACCACCACCTGCTGCAAAATTACTGGATGTAAACAAAACAGGTTTTCTAGCAAGTCAATATTTACTAAACATATTGCTATGGAATGCACTGCGTGCTCTGCCCTCTGCAGAAACAATAAATCACTTTGAACTTGTTAGTTGTTGTATCCAATCACTAATAGGTTGGAATTTTACTCGTATGTCCATTTTCTTACTACCCCTAACTGATGGTTTGATGCCAACTGTTTATCTAAACCAGGAGACAAAAAACATAAACATGTAAATGTATTTCAAACAGGGTCAGGAAAATGATCATTTTACTATTCATGCAAAAACTACATACAGTAGTGCTGTCAAAGTGCAAGTTTTTTGGAAGGTTTTAGAGTACTGAAAAATTGCAAATGTTTTGTTTATCTTCTTAACATCTGATATCGTACATCCTAAAGTGCTTGCTTACAAGATATTTATATAAAATATATTTGTGATGTAAAATACTGTCTTCTAGACCTGTTATTTTTAAAAAGCATTTCATCCAGGGGCCAGATTATGTTAAATTATGCACTTCCTGCACCAGGGCAACCTCAAAATTGTTCTATGATAAATATATAAAATGTGCTATCCTAAGTGCATGTCCTTGCCAGGGAGAGTTAACAACTCTGGCTCAGAGGACACTAGCCTGCCTCTGAACACAGGAAGAGCAGATGGTTGTTAACTGCTGAAGCACTTAACAGGGGTTATTTCTGTGGGAGTGGACAGGAATAGTTGGCAGAACAAAGGGCAGCTTTAGCACCACATATTTCGACTTGGAAATGCCAGAGAGGGCTTTTCATTCTGATGGCCCTCCAAGACAGTCAGACTCTATTCACAGAGAGGCAGGGAACTAGTTTAGATCCTGTTGGATGGGAGGAGAGCTCATCTAATTTGGGAGTAGCCAAGGAGTTGAAGACAGACCTACCTTGTGGCTGAAGGTTTCTGACATACTGAAACCGGGGCTTCTGGGAAATGTTATAGTAAGGCAAAGAGGAAGTGCTGTAAAAGGAGGTGGAGAAACAGAGAAAATAGCTAGGATTGGGTTGCAGAATTCCTCTTATCACTGGTTAGTGTGCACGATAAATATGGCACCTCAACCGTCACCTTCTCAGAACATTACTAGACCTGGGTAAACTCCACCTGAAAAGTGCCATGCTGGACTCCTACATCGCCTCATGGAACCCTTCTCAGCTACATCTTCCAGCCTTGCCATTTGGGAGGATATTGACCTCAAATAAAGTGACTAAGTTCAAATGTAAAACCTAGGACCAGAGCAAGGTGACAAATATAGCTGATGCATGAAGCAACCTCAAAGGCTATAAAATTCAGGTTCATCACACTTGGATATTTTGACACCAAAACCAATGATGACATGTTTATCTTTGAGGGCCCTGCATTGGTCACAGCCTTAGCCCTTACCCCAGTTGAAGATGTCTAAGCCTGAAATTAAAACTTTGACTAGGATGACCCACTTGGTGTATCCGAACCCCGCTCTATTGCAGTCAGCCAGAAATCACGCCTGGGTGCCGTTCAATTGTCAACAGTGACTTTTGATTGCCACTTTACTCACTTTTGGTACTTTTTGTCTTAAAATTAACAAAATCATCTCTTCAGTACCTCCTAACCTATATTGTGTTGTGTGCTTTACTATAAAATTGTTGAGATTGGTGGAACTCAACACACACATATCTGTGGATTGCCTGTTGATTTTGCCATGTCTAACAGGGGTTCAGCAAAGATTCTCTCTGTTTTGACTTAACCAGAGCGGATGTATTAGGTTTATAGGGACACCCCTCTCTCAAATTAATAACCCCATTCCTGATAGTTATGCCCCCTCTATATAGAATACTTCACATTTTCAGTGTGTCTCATGCCTTTGATAACCCATTTGTTAGACAATAGTCTAATATACAAATACCCATCATGTTATGCTTGTTACATCCCCCTTTCTCTACAAACTATATACAAGATAAAGAGCACGCTGCCAATGACGTGTCTGTGACATACCTCTCAAGAGTGGAATTTTCAATCCTTTGCTGCTGTATCAGACACACACTGTGTTGGCTTCATAGAGAGAAATAATACACCAAAAACTGGTGGATTCAATTGTATTCTCATTCAGTATGAACCATAGCATTCAGTCATGATGTCGAACCATCTATCTGCACTTGTTACTCAACAACAGGTGAATTACCAGAGTTCATCACGGACAGATTGTTTTCTACATTTACATACATGCAGCGATTACTTCATATCACCTAACAAAGGAGCCAGATATAAGATGTGTTAAAAATGGCCCTTTCTGCAGGGTCACACCCAAACCTTTTGCCTTCCTTCTCCCCTTTTTGCTTAATTTGTTTTTGTTGGCTTTAGGACTCTGGGCACTTTACCACCACTAGCCAGTGCTAAAGTGCATGTGTTCTCTGCTTAAAACATGGTAATATTTGCTCATCCACAATTGGTCAATTTAATTTACGTATAAGTCCCTAGTAGAGTGCACTACATGTTCCCAGGGCCTGTAAATTAAATGCCACTAGTGGGCCTGCAGGACTGATTGTGCCAGCCACTTTAGTAGCAGTAGCGGTCTGTGGTAGGAGTGCCGGCCGGGCGGTGACGTGGGGCAGGGGAGGGGCAGAGTGGGGGGTAGTAAACCACGGATTACGGCCGAATACAGGTAAGTAAACATTTAAATAAATAAAACGAATTTCGTTGCGCGCACTGCATCGCATTTGGCTATGCAGCGCTCACAACAAAATTCGTTTTATTTATTTAAATGTTTACTTACCTGTATTCGGCCGTAATCCGTGGTTTACTACCCCCACTCTGCCCCTCCCCCACCCCACGTCGCCGCCCGGCCGGCACTCCTACCACGGACCGCTACTGTTAAGTAGCCCTTTAAACATGTCTCAGACCTGCCACTGCAGAGCCTGCGTGTGCAGTTTTAAACTGCCATGTCGACCTGGAAAGTTAACCCTCCTGCCAGGCCCAAACCTTCCGTTTTAATACATATAAGTCACAACTAAGGAAGGCCTGGACATCCCAAGGGCGGGGTGCAGTGTATTTAAAAAGTAGGACATGTGCTTTTGAGTTTTACATGTCCTGGTGGTGCACAATACTTAAATTCATTTTTCACTACTGCAAAGCCTATCTCTCCAGAGGATAACATTGGTATTACCTTATTACATGTTATATGTATAATTTCCTACTGGGAAGATTATACCCCCAGGCTTGGTGTCTCTGGAATCACAATTTAAAATCACAACTTATGGTGAAGTCAGATTTTAAATTGTAATTCTGAAAATGCCACTTTTAGAAAGTTGAAATTTTCTTACTTTAGCCATTTGGGGCCTGCTGCCTGTCTTAGAATACACATCTGGGGTGGGTGATAGCTGGGCTTTGTGCATTCCTTCTAGACAGCCACACAAAGGGAGCTTAGATGTGACTTGATAGGCCATCCACATCCTGATGGGCCATCTTGGGCAGGATGGGAGGGAAGCTCTTAGTACAGGCTCACACTTGTACCTGAATAGGCTGTGTCCTGTCCTCACACAAAGAGCTGCATACCCCTCTGTAGTCAGTCTGAGCGATGGAAGGAAGAGCAGGGAATCTGTGCACTTCAAAGGCATCTCTTTGAAGTGTCCCCCACTTCAACTGGGTATAAGTCCTGGACCTCAGGCACCACCACCTCAGTATGCTTCTGGACCTGAAGATGCTCTGCCAGGAAGAAGGACTACTGTGCTGCTACAAGGACTGCCACTCTGCTGGACTGCTAATCTGCTGAATTCCTGCTTTGCCGTGCTGATCTGTTGCCTGTTGCCCTCTTGCCTGGGAGTGAGAAGGACTGGACTTGCATCTCTCCAACCCAGAACCAGAGTGATTTCAAGGGCGTGCTGGCTTGCATCCTGGTTGAATTCTCAGGGACTTAAAAGACTTCCAACTATCCTGCTTCTGCACCTGGACTCGGTCATCTGTGTGTCTGTACTGCCAAGTGGTGCCACCCCAGTCCTGGACCCTTGGAAGTGGGACTAAGGTACTTGCTTCAGTCAGACCCCACTGATTCTTTTTAAAAGGGCGCATTTGCCCAAATACTTTACACATTGCCTCCTAAGTTAAGCCTGACTTCTCTGTGCCAAACTACCAAGGTGTGAGTACAGGTTAATTTATGGTGTGTTTATGACTCACACTAACTAAGATTGTGGTTCTTGCTTGGACAGGGTGCATACCTCTGCCAACCAGAAACCCAATTTCCAACAAGATGGAATTGAGCAAACGTAAATATACTGATTTCTATATGATCAATTTATCTATACCTGATGTTTCACTTGAAATTAAAAATCTCAGAATTCATAGGACCTAGAAACTAAGTGGGATTTTGATCACTCTGAGGGGTGTGTACATTTTAAAAGTACATACCTTCCATAAGTTATTGAAGTTTAGAAACAAGTAATCTATACTAGCAAAAGAGTTGCCTACTAAATAGCCATATCTATGTATGTATGTCTGTGGTATTTCCATAGGAGGAACCTAGCCAAAAGGCAGCTGAGCAGTGTACATGGGCAAAGACAAGCATAAAGTAAACAAGTAAGAGGAGTGGATGCTGGATTGTGGACAGTTAATCCATTTTTATGTAGTTTTCTTTAAATGGCGCAGCGTTGAGGTGGTCCTGATGTATATGGGGATGTTTTTCCAGATCCTGGATGTATAGATGGAAAATGCCTGCTGGCTTGTTTTTTTCCTTCTTAGTCTGCTGTCTGATGCTACCCTGATGGTAGGTGTGCCAAGAACCACTAGAAATGGTGAGCTTGTCTCTAAGGTAAGTGGGATGCTGGTTGTGAAAGCTTAGATTTAGACAATTCTCACAAAGTGCATCTTATTAAAACTCTTAATGTATGATCTTCAGACATTACATAGTCAAATTCTTTATTCTTACTTATGCATACAGAGAGACTGTGGGATCCCCAAGCTTCTGCAAACTACTCCCAAAAGACATAAGCATGAAACACGCTCTCTAGTAGCTGGTGCTGTGAGGCACTCCTGAGTTCCAGACGACTTTCCTTGGATGGGATTATGCAAAGGTGAGTATAGAGTGTAAAGCATTTACCTTACCGTCCACCTCGTTCAGTACAAAATTACTTAAAAAGTTGAAAAATAACACCAATAATTTTTATATAGCATTAGGAATGGCTAACACCGAGGAGTTAGCTGTAATTTCAAAAACACATTTTTCTACTCTAGAGTGGAAAAGAATTCCAGGCAAAGTAGCTGCTTGTCGGTGTTTGAGGTGTTTCTCAGCACACAGGGTTACTGCTTTATGAGGATAATTTATTTGATTTATGTTATATAACACATGCAGGCAAGACTTGTGCAACCGGCATCAAAGCATACCTGACAACAACATAAAACAAGCAGTCAAGGCCAGCATGACTCGCGGGTGGAGGGGTGGGGGTTTCACGCAGGGAGGGGGTCACGCAGTGAGGGCGTCGCGTGGGGAGGGGGGATTAATTTAAAAATGCAAACATTTTAACTTACCTTCGCCTCTGGTCCTGCGTCGCGTCTCCTCTTTCTGCTCCTCACAGGAAGCAGGCAGCCTCCACCTCCTCCCCTAAGCCATTCACAACGCTGCAATGGCAGTGATCAGCGTGATACTAGCAAACAGCATTCATTCACCAGATACTCACTTGGGCCCATTCATTCATACTACGCTAGTATTTTCGCTGATGAGTCAGTTGTACTCTTTATCAAAATCCCTGCTACCAATTACTTTTCTGATTGAAGAATAATGACTTACCAATGAATCCTTTGCTAATTGGGAAGTTTAAAAGGAGTGACATTCATTACAATTCATAATCCTGAAATAATGACTGAGTCAGGAAGTTTTAAAATGTTTATCTAAAGATTTTGCAGAGTAAAATACAGAACCACATGATACTTAATCGCATATCAAGGATGAAGCAGAGAATAATAATTATTGATCAATGACGGTCCCTCAGAAAGGAGAAGACAGAGACAGCAGCACAACTAAGAGTTGCATTTATATTTACCTAAAAGTGCGAGAACCAAACCCATTGGCCAAGGAGTTGGGAAAGATAGGACCCAGGAAGGATGAAGAGCAAAGACCTCCTCCAGGTTCAGGACAGGACCGGTGACCTCTCTACAACGACGCCTGCGTCATTCCCCTCTCTGATACTCGACTTCTCCTCGATTCTCCCGTGCCTTCCTTCTAATGGACTCCGCCGCCCCCTCCTCAGGACCTCTCTGGACTGCGGTTCAGTCTGCAATCGATCAGCTTGTCGGTCTGGAGCTTCTGCCTGTCAGCGTCTAGTCTCGATGAACGCCTGTCCTCTGAGCTCCTCTGCCACCTCTGCCTGTTAATTAACTAATTCTATATCTATTATACCCTTCTACGCCCATGTACCTCCCATTAATGTTGCCAAAATATGGGACCACTATTTCTGAATGGACGGGGACAGGGGGTTGATCCTCACACCATATTGATTTAGTTCAATTTCCTAAAGCCCATTGTTTTAAAATACCGCCCATCACATTTAATACATTTGCTTTATTTCCCACCCGTCTCATGACAAAGTTTATACATTCTTCATGTACATTGTTGCATATTAGTAGGGACATTCAGGGGTACAGCAGTGTTGGCCATCAGGTCACGGCCTTGGACGACGTCCAGGTTGTCTTCATCCTTTTCTTTCTGGGCAGCCATGCAAGACGCATGCGCAGGATCATTGTCACACGAGTTTTCAGTTCACCAACCCCAGGCCCAAATTTACGAACTAATAAAAGTCAAAGAAGAAAATATTAAAATCACAAATAAAATGTTTCACTGTATGCCCACTCTTTCTACTCTATTCCCATTTACTTATAAATTCTATCCCGCATTAATAGCGTTAAGAACACGACAGTTTAATTATAACACGAGAGCAAGCTGTAGCACATGAAAACATAAAGCAGCCATTTTAATGCACACTGCGCAGAAGCAAGAGTTTCCCACCAAGCAAAGAGAGACGTCACACCATGTGATATGGTTGAGACATGTGCAGTAAAGTTCCTGCGTTTTAGCGGCCATTTTAGAATAGACAAGCGTTATTTGTTAGTTTATACACATAGGCAAGCTTCCTTGCTACTTATGTTTGTGTATGCAAGAGTTAGTATGAACAATACAAGTTTAATAAATGAATACTGTAAGAAGATTGCATCCAAGCAAGTCTCATTTGTGAGTCCTTGCTCCATCAATCCCCTCTCTGATGGCGTTTCTGAGCCATCAAATACTATCCACGATCAGATGCCAACTTTTAGCATAAAATAGTTTCATTTTCATTTTTACACTTTCTATTTTTCACATCCCCTTTCAGTTTCTTGTATAATTCGCTTCTTAAATCTTCAAGTTCAATTTCTTCAAACTTTCTCTTCTTGCCTTTTCCTGTCACATTATATGATTCATTCTTTCTACAACATTTGCACCATATTATTATAGACAGTACTATTATTGCTATCCCTGCTAAGGGTACTAATATTTGACCTATAAGTCCTTTCCCTATATTAGCAAACCAGGTACCAATTGACGCAATACTATTTGTCAATCTTTCCCATACACTATCAACTTCCAGTGGTTTTAGTTCCTTCTCAAGTTTTGTTATATTCTGTATATACGTTCCAATCTCTGCACTTTTATCAGGTATGTAAGTGCAACAGTGTTTCGTTTTCAATAATTTACAGACTCCGCCCTCTTTTGCCAATATAATATCAAGAGCAAGTCGATTTTGCATAACCATACACCTAATCGCAACCATCTCCGCATTAATCATTAGAAAACCTCCAGCAGTATCCGTTGATAAACGATCAACCACTGTAGACAATTTACATATTTTCCTTGAGTTCAGAATTATTCCCACTGAAGGTATCAATGCACCAAATATATCACCTACGATTTCAGAAAAACTAGCTCTTTTACTACGTTTTAATTCACTATTATTTTCATTGCTCCCAGTGTTTCTTTTTACGTGGTATATCTTTGGAAACACTATTCCAAAATAACAACTTCCATACCACCGTGCAGGAAGCCTAAAGTAAGCCTTATTCCCACACACATAATAGATTCCAGGAAAAACTGAATCTGTTCCTCCTTTGATTCCCCAACCTCCAAGAATTAAGAAATTGTGTTCACACTCACTGGTACCGATGAAAATATTATTATAATCAGTCTTTAATCTATGTAGACAAATTTTCCCTGTTTTTACAAAATCCAGAGCCATAGCAGCTTGAGCCTTGCCAGGTGTGTAACTACCTTCCTTCTCAGCCCACGGTGGCAAATGAGCCTTATGCTCAGAAGCTTTCTTTTGGAAATCTTGTCTTCTATCTTCTACTAAATTCAAAAATATCTTTTCTTCTTCATGTAACGAACATGTTAGATTGCTTCTATGTGCATGTGTTATATCTATCGATTTCATTGTTAAGAAAACTTTCCCCATGAACTGTGCATCTTGACTACTAAGCACTGGGTTCATACTCTTTCGAATCGGAACCTCAGAAAATATCACATCTATATTTAAATAATAATACTGAAGTTTTCCTGTTCTATAAAATAAACTAGCCAATACACTACATGAGATGCCATAAGTTAATGGCAGGTGATGATACGTTAACCCTTCTGCTACTGATTCGGGTAACGTCATACAGACATAACAATTACTAACTTCCATGGTATCTACATATTGAAACAATAACTTTGTGAAAACATTTAAGCTAGTGTCGTTATCAGTTATTTCATGATGAAATTCTGGTTCATTTTCTGCTATCAGTTCTACTCTATTACTTTTCAAGTTTGCTGTCCTTTCCTTAGTTTCGTTATTAATCTTTTTATCCATCATCATAAGGTAAGGAACTGCTACGATCAGAACTAACCAAACTATAAGCACCATTACTAGACTACATATGCATACTGCACAGCATCTTTTACAACATTTCTGTTTTGATCTCCCAGTAACTCTATCATCGGACATTTTGACAAGGAAGATTGCTCTTCTTATCTATTTTCCGTTTCTTTCTACCACTATTTTGCTTTATCAAGGTTGTCTTGTTTCTTTTTCATAGGTCAGTTCCGCACTGGTTCCTTCATCACCACTTTCACTTGATTCTGAGCTCTCGTAATCTTCAAGAATGATGTAAGTCCAATCAGGACCCTTGAATTTGTTATTCACAAGTTTCAGTCTTTTACTTCTTCTTTTCTTAATTTTACTGTCTTGTTCTGTTTGGCTTGTTACTTCATTTACTTGATCTGGATCTTCACTTCTGGTTGTTATGTGGTATTTTACTCTTTTAATGACACTAGGCCAATGATCACCTTTTCTTGTTTTCTTTGTTTGCACTGTTTCTTCTTTTTTTTCTTCAGAAATCTTTTTACTTTCAGGTTTTAGCACAGTTTCGTTTTCTGCAATTACTGTTTTTCTTATTTGCTCTTTTTCAGGTCTGATTGGTTTCTCTTCAGCAGCTCCACTGTGAGTTTCTAATAACTGACCTTGTTCTTGATTTATTTCTTCATGTTCGTGTTTTTTGAGATCTTCTTCTTCTGTGTACTTTTCTGGATCTAACTGGTTCTGATCAGGGCTTATTGCACTTTGTACTTCTGCAGCCTGACCGGGTTCTTCTAAACCTGTCTGTCCCTGCTCAAACTTTGTTAGTTCGTCGTTAATTTGAGCCCAGTTTCCTTTCCCTATCTGGTCGTGCTCAGGTTCTCTTATTGTGTCTTCTTCTTCTTCCTGAGTGGCTTCTTCTTCACCTATCTGATCTTCTTCAATTTCTTCCAAATTTGCTTGACTTCTTGTTCTGTGGTAAACTTCAGGAATTTCCACCACTGGTATCCAGTCCTGACTTGTGCTCGGTTGTTCTTCTTCAGCTTCCCTTGAATCTCGAACTTGAGATTCTTCAGCTGGGCAACCTTCAGCTTCCTCAGTTATTGATGCTGACTGAGGAGTTTCTTCTTCAGGGTCTGGTACTCTTTTGGTGTGGCTTACATGAATCCAATTAGGAAATCCTGCACACTTCACTGCTGTGTTGGTGGTCAGTATGACTTGGCAAGGTTTGCCCCACCTAGGTGATAGACACGTTTCTCTAGTGTGATTCTTCACTACCACCCAGTCTCCGGGACTCAGATCATGTTCTTGTTCAGGCTGCCTGGAAACTGCATCTTCTCCAACCTGGTGAGAGACAGAACGCACTAGGTCAGCCAATCCTTTGCAATAATCCAGAACCATATCATCAGATATATTCAGCAGTTTATTTGTGGGAACATGTGCTTGTCTCATTGCTCTTCCCATCATTATCTTATGTGGGCTCAATCTGGTATTTCTATCAGGAATGCTTCTGAATCCCATTAAAACAAGTGGCAATGCATCCGGCCACTCTAATGATGTTGATGCACACATTTTTCCCAGTCTCGATTTTATAGTGCCATTCAATTGTTCAACCACTCCAGAAGCCTCTGGACGATATGCACAGTGCAATTTTTGCTCAATTTGGAATGCTTCACAGATTATTTTAATCACTTCACTGTTAAAGTGTTTTCCTCTATCTGATTCCAAAGTTACTGGGAAACCAAACCTAGGAATGAGTTCTCGTAGCAACAACTTTGCGACTGTAATGCTGTCATTCCTCCTGCTAGGGTAAGCCTCCACCCACTTTGAAAACAAACACACTATGACAAGTATATATTTCAGCCCTCTGTATGGTGGTAACTGAATGAAATCAAATTGCAATCTTATAAATGGACCTTCTGCCTTTCCAATTTTCCCAAACCCAATTATGGTTTTTCTTCCTGAATTATGCATTTGACATGTTAAACATCTCTGGCAAAGACTCTCTGCTACGGCCCTGAACCTTGGATTGTACCAATTTTGTCTGAAGAGCCAAATCATTGCATCTCTCCCTATGTGTGTGTCTCCATGATACATCCTGGCCATTTGTGAGAGCAGACAGTCAGGCATGATTGGTCTGCCATCAGCACAAATCCATACATCGTCGTCTGCCCTTTGGGAACATCCCATTTTAATCCATGTATTCCTTACACTCTCATCAGCATCATCTTGCAATCTTTTTACATCATTCCATGTTTCAGGTGGTACATACAGCATAAGTTGGCAGCTGATTCCCATTCTTTCCACCCTTCTATTGACTGACAATCTATTTTTGGCACAATGTTGAGCCACAAGATCCGCGTATCTGTTGCCGACTACCACCCAGTCATCTCCTGACTGGTGTGCGGCACAATTCACCACAGCCAATTCTTTTGGTGATTGTATTGCTTCCAGCAATTCCCTTACAAACTGTCCATTTTTAATGGGGGATCCTGAAGAAGTCATGAAATCCCTCTGCATCCATAGTTGGCCAAAATCATGCACAACTCCGTAACCATATTGGCTATCTGTAAATATAGTTTCTTTTTGATTCCTCCCAATTTTGCAAGCCTTTATCAATGCAATCAATTCAGCTATTTGTGCAGATTTGACTCCTGGTAAATAGGATGCTTCGACTATTCCAGTTAATTCACACACTGCATAGGCAGCAGTTAGTTTACCATCTTCATGCCTTTGGCATGAACCATCAACAAACAGCTCCCTGTCTGGCTTCCTGAGGGGTAGTTCCTGAATATCAGGACGTGGTTTCGTGCATAACTCTGTGACTTGTAAGCAATCATGTTCTTCTTCTTCATCATCTTTAACTTCTTCATGATATGGGTCTGGTAGTAAGGTAGCTGGATTTACTATTGTGCACCTTACAATGGTCACATTTTCAGCACCCATTATTATTCTTTCATATTTAGTCAGCCGACTAGGAGTAAGGTGCTGAGTACGGGTTCTTGTCAACAGAATCACAACCGCATGTGGAACAAACACCTTTACAGGATGTCCCATTACAATTGACTCACTTTGTTCAATGCTCAAACAGGTAGCCGCTACTGCTTTTAAGCAGCCTGGCAATGCGGCCGCCACTGGGTCCAATGTAGCAGAAAAATATGCTATAGGATGTCTGTCTAAACCATGTCTCTGAGTTAGGACTGAAAGTGCACAATTTTCTCTCTCATGACAGAATAATGCACATTTTTTCTTATAATCAGGCATGCCTAGGGCAGGTGCTGCACATAGAGCATTTCTTAATTTTACAAAAGCTCCTACACTTTCATCATCCCACTCAACTGGGTCCTTCGCCTTCTTTTTCGTCATTTGAATTAATGGCTTAGCCAACAGAGAAAATCCTAGTATCAACTGTCGACAATAACCTACTATTCCAAGGAACATTCTCACTTCTCTTTGGGTTACGGGCATTTGCATTTTCTTGATTAATTTTACTCTTTCAGATGTTATTCTTCTTTTTCCCCTCTCAATTTGGTGTCCCAGATATTTAACTGCTGTTGTACAGAACTGTAATTTTTCAGGTGAGACTTTATGCCCTTCTTCAGCTAAATGATTTAATAATGCAATAGAATCAACAACACAGTCCTCTCTGGTGTTAGATGCCACCAGTAAGTCGTCTATATACTGCACTAAGACTGATCTTCCTGGCATCACTAGTTTCTCTAGGCACTTTTTCAATATTTGATTGAAGATGGAAGGACTTTCCGGGTACCCCTGAGGAACACGATTCCATACATAGACTTTGTTCTCAAATTTAAATGAAAAAAGATACTGGCTATCTGGGTGCAAGGGTATCGAAAAGAATGCTTGGCATAAATCAATCACAGTAAACCATCCTGCACTCCAATGAATCTGATATAGAATTACTGCAGGATTTGGCACTATAGGACAACAGGGTTCCACAATCTTATTTATTTTTCGCAGGTCTTGAACAATCCTGTATTTTCCACTAGGTTTCTTCAAACCCATGATTGGTGAGTTACAAGGGCTACTCATTACCTCTTTTAATATTCCTTGTTTTACCATTCGGTTTATTTCTTCAATGACTCCTGCTTTTACTTCTGCACTCATTTTGTATTGTCTGGTATTTGGGAAAATTGCACCTTCCTTTACTGTAATTTTAACTGGGTCTATTTTGGCCATAAGTCCTACTTCTTTTCCCGTGAAATCCCATACCATGGAATTTACTGTAGTCTTTAATTCTTCTGGCAACTCGTCTTTTGTTATTAAAGAAAACATCTCATCTACTTCTGTACCTTGTTTTGCAATCATAAACTTATATACATGGTCTTCATCTGGGGTCTGAACTGCCACACCATCCGGTGTGCAGAAAATTGTGCAATTCATTTTACATAACAAATCTCGGCCCAATAAATTTACTGGACTGGAATCACACACTACAAATTGATGCATTTCTTTAAAGTTTCCAATTTTTACTTCCATTGGGTCAGTAAGAGGTGTTCTAATCTTTCGATTAGCCACACCCACAACTTGGATAGCTTCTCCAGAGAGAGGAAGGTCTGGGATGTCTGCTGTTCTCACAGTAGACCTGGTAGCACCAGTGTCCAAAAGGAAAGTAATATCATTACCTTTCACATTCCCTTCAACATATGGACCTGACTGATCTACCGGTAAGGATGCGCCAAGTACGCACTCCTTCTCCCCTCTCCTAGGCACCGTCACTGACTATAGGAACAGAAATCGTCCTGTAAAAGAAATTGTGATGTTACATACTCATTCTTACCACTTCCTCCTTGATATCCGATGTCTGTACCGTGCTTTGCTCTGCTTACATTACCCTGTATAGGTGCAGGTGGCAACTGACTCTGAGGATTTACACCCTGCTGTGAGTCATTCTGTGTCTGTGGATTTAAATTTTGATTTGGGCCATTATTATTTCGAATCTTTTTACATTCATCCTTCCAATGCCCCAATTTTCCGCATCCATGACAAGGAAATTTCTTTTTAGCCTCTTCTCTGCTCATTCGTCCTCTCATTTTTCCACCATTTCCAGTATCACCATTCGTTCCAGAATCCTTTCCCTGATTCTCACTCGGATTATCCAAGATAATTCCCTGTTTCTCAGCCATTTTTACCTGAGCCCACATTACTTTCTCCTGCAATTTCTTGTGCCTGTCCTCAATGTCATCTCCACAATATTTTGCATATTTCAAAATTTCGTCAATTGGCTTCCCCTGCCAACATAACATATGCTGCTTAATCATCTGACAAATCTCTGGCTTCAGACCATAGACAAATCGGTAGACAAACTGACTCATATTTTTATCTCCAATATCCTCAAATCCACTATACTGCTTGAATACCTGCAATAAACGTTCATAATAGGCGTGTACCGATTCACTGGCTTCTTGGGTAGTTCTGTCTATTTTCACCCAATCAGTTTCTTTTGGTGGTATTTTTCCTTTCAGGTAAGTTATTACCTGCTGATACTTTTTCATTACATCATTTGACGGGGCACCTGTCTTTGGATCTCTAGGATACTCCTCACTTGGCCAATCAACTGTGATTTTACAATCTGTCCATAAATCGGCAGGTACCACTATGTCAAACAGACCATCCAAGTCCTTCAACAATACCTTTGACACCTTCACAAACCTCTCAACCTGCTTGTACCATTCAATTGGCTTTGCTCTCAACTTTGGAAAATCATTCGTAAATGACAAAATATCTTGCCTGCTCCATGGGACATGTACATATCCCCCTCCTGGAACTTCTCGCATCGGGTACATTTGATCTGCTTTCCCTGTTTCCTTCATTATATATTCAGAAGTTGTTCTACTGCATCGTGCCTCTTCCTTTTTCTTGGTCCATCTAGCTTTCCATTTATCTAGGTCTCCCCATTTCTGCAAGACTGTCATTAATTCTCTTATTTGTAATTTTCTTCCAGAGGCGTTCATGTTTTCTAAATCTTTGTCGGAAAATTCTGCTCTATAGGGTTTCTGTAACACTTTTGATCTCCCTATTTCAATTCCCATCTGCAGAGCTAAATCTGATAATTTCTCATGAAATAATTTTACATTTCTTGTGATACTTCTGCACACAAACAATAGTTCTTCTTCATCATATGTATTTAGGCGATCTACCCCTACATTTCCTGCTATTATTTCTTCTATTTCGACTTTTAATTTATAAATGTCCATGATCTTTGGGGGTGAACTCTGTTTGTCTGATCCTTGTGCCCACCTTTCTAAGTCTTCTGGTGTTACTACTGTGGCACTTTTGGTTCCTGATGAAGTTACTATGTTTACATCTCTTGAGCAACCAGGTGTAGCTCTTCGGGGGGACTATTTGTAGATTCTCGAATGGGCAAATCCATTAACGAAATCATAGATTCACAATCACTAAAGTGATCCTCAACCATTACTACTGCTTCAGGTTTAGGAACATTCACAGGAGTAGGCATAACTAAAGGTTTTGGGTAATTTACCTTGTCACCATATAAGGGAACCACTGGACCAATTGTTACAGGTATGGTCAAGGAATCAGGATGTACATTTAACTGTGTTATTTTCTGTATTAATTCTGCTCTGTTTTTATCTATGGCTTCCTTTTCTCTATCGTGTAGTACCCTACTGGCTGGGGAATCATGCAATACTTGTTGTGCCAAGGGTGTCCTTAACAGTGGTGCACTTGGAGTGCATCCACTTGTCCCTTCCTGATATGTTGGCGGGTTCTTTAATGTCTCTTCCATAAACTCATCTTCGGAATCCCCAAATCTAGTCAAGTGTTTTGTCTTTTCTGTGCATTTGCTCCCTAATGGCTCATCCGCCATTAATATCAGATACAGACCCTCTGTAAGCATTGCCCTCCTCCACTGTTTCATCTGACCGTCCCTTGACTCATGTTGATTCCTAGGGAAAAATCCTCGATAACCTCTATTACTCCTGGATCGGTCATGCTCAAATGCCTCGGTTTCCCATTCCTCTAAGGCTTCGTATTGAGTTAATCTAGGTCTGGGTTCTAAGTCATTCATCCTCAATCTCAAATTTTGAAGAATTCTCCCATTGAAAGTACCATTCTCGGGAAATGCTAATATTCCATCGTTTTTTGTATATTCTATCCAATTCTCTATCCATACACAAGTATGATAACCTCTCTCCATCATCATGAATGAAGCGGGCGTTTTAGCTGGTGGAATGATAATTCCTTCCCTAGTTTTGATTGGTTTATCCTTTTTAAAATAATTCTTAATCTTTTGTAGAAATGACATTTTTCTCTTCTCTCCGTATATCTTGGGTAAATCTCTATGTATAAAATTATATTCTGCAAAGCCTAAATATCTCCTATCCAGACGAGTTCCTGTTAAAGTTGGATCGCGTTTTAACATGCAATCCCCTCTCCACTAGGTTTTCAGCTTCTATAGTAACGACCAATCAAATGCCAGCTAACTTTTATCTCTGAACCAATCCTATCGCGGCCTTTCTGTGACGTTTGACTGACAACCCCTCCTTTGCAATCTGCTCCTTTCTGTCCCTCGCTGTTTTCGACCAATCCCAGCGCGGTACCTGTGACGTCAGTACTGCTCCTGACTACTGACCCCTCCTTTACAAGAGTCGTTCCATGCCCGCAGTTTCAACCAATCCCTGCGTGGCGTTTTGTGACGTCAGCTTCTTCTCCGGCAGCTGACCCTCCCTTTACAAAATCGTACGCACAACTTAGTTTTCTTTACGACTTTAATTAAAATTCAATAACAACATAAAACATTCGCTATCGTGCCAGTTTCTCTAATTTTGAAAAGATAGTTTCATCCACACTAGTAAACCCTTTCCGTTTACTAAACATACACTACGACTAAAACCCTTCCGTTTACTCTTCACGCAAGCTTCAGAAGTACCTGTTACTTCTTCAATGTTACCCTTTCTAGGTGATATAACATCAAATTTTACCAGCGTATTTCTTTGCTGTTACTCACATGCATAGAGTCCCTAACAAGTACTGATAGCCCTACCTAACTTTTCAGTACTATTTCTGCCTGACAGATAACCTCACTGCAGTATGGCTTCCACTTACCATCCGCTATTCAATTTCCCCGGGGATTTCTGGACAACATAAAACAAACTTTAAACAATAACGGATGTTAGTTCATAAAAATAAAATTCTCATTACCCAATTAACAAAGCACAACCATCCTCTGATAACCAGAAAACTGATCCAGCGTGATACTAGCAAACAGCATTCATTCACCAAATACTCACTTGGGCCCATTCATTCATACTACGCTAGTATTTTCGCTGATGAGTCAGTTGTACTTTTTATCAAAATCCCTGCTACCAATTACTTTTCTGATTGAAGAGTAAAGACTTACCAATGAATCCTTTGCTAATTGGGAAGTTTAAAATGAGTGACATTCATTACAATTCATAATCCTGAAATAATCACTGAGTCAGGAAGTTTTAAAATGTTTATCTAAAGATTTTGCAGAGTAAAATACAGAACCACATGATACTTAATCGCATATCAAGGATGAAGCAGAGAATAATAATTATTGATCAATGACGGTCCCTCAGAAAGGAGAAGACAGAGACAGCAGCACAACTAAGAGTTGCATTTATATTTACCTAAAAGTGCGAGAACCAAACCCATTGGCCAAGGAGTTGGGAAAGATAGGACCCAGGAAGGATGAAGAGCAAAGACCTCCTCCAGGTTCAGGACAGGACCGGTGACCTCTCTACAACGACGCCTGCGTCGTTCCCTCTCTGATACTCGACTTCTCCTCGATTCTCCCGTGCCTTCCTTCTAATGGACTCCGCCGCCCCTCCTCAGGACCTCTCTGGACTGCGGTTCAGTCTGCAATCGATCAGCTTGTCGGTCTGGAGCTTCTGCCTGTCAGCGTCTAGTCTCGATGAACGCCTGTCCTCTGAGCTCCTCTGCCACCTCTGCCTGTTAATTAACTAATTCTATATCTATTATACCCTTCTACGCCCATGTATCTCCCATTAATGTTGCCAAAATATGGGACCACTATTTCTGATTGGACGGGGACAGGGGGATGATCCTCACACCATATTGATTTAGTTCAATTTCCTAAAGCCCATTGTTTTAAAATACCGCCCATCACATTTAATACATTTGCTTTATTTCCCACCCGTCTCATGACAAAGTTTATACATTCTTCATGTACATTGTTGCATATTAGTAGGGACATTCAGGGGTACAGCAGTGTTGGCCATCAGGTCACGGCCTTGGACGACGTCCAGGTTGACTTCATCCTTTTCTTTCTGGGCAGCCATGCAAGACGCATGCGCAGGATCATTGTCACACGAGTTTTCAGTTCACCAACCCCAGGCCCAAATTTACGAACTAATAAAAGTCAAAGAAGAAAATATTAAAATCACAAATAAAATGTTTCACTGTATGCCCGCTCTTTCTACTCTATTCCCATTTACTTATAAATTCTATCCCGCATTAATAGCGTTAAGAACACGACAATTTAATTATAACACGAGAGCAAGCTGTAGCACATGAAAACATAAAGCAGCCATTTTAATGCACACTGCGCAGAAGCAAGAGTTTCCCACCAAGCAAAGAGAGACGTCACACCATGTGATATGGTTGAGACATGCGCAGTAAAGTTCCCGCATTTTAGCGGCCATTTAAGAATAGACAAGCGTTATTTGTTAGTTTATACACATAGGCAAGCTTCCTTGCTACTTATGTTTGTGTATGCAAGAGTTAGTATGAACAATACAAGTTTAATAAATTAATACTGTGAGAAGATTGCATCCAAGCAAGTCTCATTTGTGAGTCCTTGCTCCATCAGCAGCATTGTGATTGGCTGGGACGCCGACCAAACAGGAGAGTGCTTATGACTGGTTTGGTCGGCCCTGGGACAGACCAAACAATCAGTGCCCACAACAGTGGGCAAGCCACTCCTCCCCTGCCTGGAGTAGGACCGCCCACCCGCCCACCCGCCCGCGCCCAACCAAACCCTTCTGCTTTCTTGCAGTGCGAGAGGCAGAAACATAAAATGTTATTCTTAATACCATTTTATGTTTCTGCTTCTTGCACTGCGAGAAAGCAGTCGGGCGACGCTCCTCCTCCTACGTGGAAGAGCCGCCCCTGTAAACAAGGAAAGTCAGACATGGTTGACTTAAGCACGTGAGCATAATGGAAGTGTACTTGCATAGGTGGGTAAACAGGTACGTGAAGCAGAGGACTAAAGATGGGGGCGGAGAGACGCGGGGCTCACTGTACCAGATTCTTCAAGTGAGTGGACGGTCATAAAAGCTGAGCTAGGGGAACTTGAGCACATGTTGCACGGTACATCGACTGACAGACGCAGTTCCACTTGCAGAGAATGCTTGTTGAGTTTCGGGAGAGTCATTTCTGATTATTCAGTATCAGAGACATTATTAATGAATACATATCTTGTATATCACTAACCCTCTGATTTGTGCCCAGCATTGAAAAATATACCGTAGAAAGGGTGCATCTTTTATCAACCTCGGAAGAATGAAAGGCTGAACCATTCCTGCTGTAATTTGAATAATCTCTGATACGCAGAATGCTTACTGTTCTTTGCATGAGCGGCATTAACAGACTGAGCGAATTCATTGGGATCCTCGTAAATTAAAATGTTTGCCTTCACGGAATGAAAATACTATTGCTGCCAATGCAACCAGTATGTTTTCTTCATAAATGCCATTCATAAATGCAAGTACATTTTAGCGCCTTACCTCGAGCCCCTAACTAAAAAAGACGTATTGTTATCCAGATGTGTCACACGCAGCCCAGGAACTGCCCATGAGTTACAAATACCTGACAACTTCAAAGAAAGCAGTGAGGAGGAGGTGGTATTAAAAATAGGAAGATGTAACCTCGCCCACACTGAATAAAAAGCATAAAGCGACATTATGGTCTCTTTTGAAGTAAGCACATCGAGGCTTTGATGGTGGATGAGTAATGAAGCGAACTCTCCAAGCTTTAGACAACGAGCCGGAGAAGGTGCTTCCATGATACGCCGTTTAATCGGACCTGTGATGGAATCGGCGCCCTCGCTGCATGCAACACCCACAGAAAGGTCGAAATGCCATGGTCATTTCTATGACACTAGCGGCCCGTTGCCACCTTATTGGCAGAGGTGATGCTTTGAAATTATTTTAGGGGTTTCTCACCTGAGCAGCACTGCTGTCATTCTCAGATTGTCCTTTTTGCATGTTGTAAAGCATTAATCCCAGCTTTGTAATCAGACCCAGGGATGCTCCTAATGAGGAAAAAGATTTTGGCTATGACAAACAGGTTACGTGTCTTGTGCCTGCCATGGAGCTTGCATCTATTGGGGCAGAAAAGGTGTTCAGGCCTGTCTGTTTTTCCAGTGGACTCTGCAATCTACAAGCCCACTCTTTACACCTTACCAGTTATGATGAGCCATTCAGCAGCAGAGCCTTGTGCACCCAAAGTGCACTCCAATCATAGCGAGGGTGACAGATGCCTCCTACACTTGGCTATTGTTGCAAAATGGGTAGCTCCCATTTAATACACCCAGATTTTTTTTGCTTTTTAAATCACCCAGGTTTTGACTTTTTACTGTGGGGGAGTCTCACTAGATGTGTTTCACCATGGTAATCACACAGTAAATGGATCGCGAGTGTTTACTGCCAGTGTCCGCCTTTTCAGATAAGGCCACTGTGACTCAGCTAGGGTAAGGGACGCTTGCCTGGTTACCACGTGGCCAGTGTACACACAAGTATAAGCTGCGAGTGTGAGACTACTGTCATGCACAGCCCGGTAATTGTGCACAGGAAGCCTGGTGCATTGGGGATCCTGCAAGGATAGATATTGACCTGGGATAGGCCTTTTAATATTAGTGGGCATTCATAGGGAAAGTCTGTATGATTTACTGTTTTGACTGCAGTGACACTTTATTATCTCAACAAAAAAGAGGAAGAAAAGAGGAACATTTCAGAACGGCTCATCCTCCTACTCATATGTACCAAAAACAAAAGAGCCCGTCTGCATTAGATGAACTAACCCTCCACACGACAAAGAAAACACTTGTTTTTCTTATATAACCCTCACCCACTAGGGTTACCCCTTGGTGGCATGCTTCATCATTGGGTTCATCCTGTTCCGCTGCGGAATGGTGAATGCTACAACCTATGAATTACGTGGGAGCACCTATAGATAAATTCTAAATGATGAAAATAGGAGTGGGATGGGTCTTATGTGAAAAGTTACAAGGACCTACCTGGTAGGTAAGTGCTATTTCATTCTGACCTCTGCGCGGTATGGCTGAAAAACCAGGAAAAGGTAGAAAGTATAGGTGATAATGTACCTGCCATTCTAATGGTCTCCATATGGCACCTACTTGGTGTTAGTGATTGGTAATATAAATAATGCAAAACTCTTGCATCATAGGACCTCCGATGGAGAGGGGAGCTTATAGTCACACTTTTGCCAAAGTGTCAACTCAGTGCAATGACCTATGTGTACCAACCGGGTACCCATGGCGCAAGAGTCTTGCATTATTTATATTACCAAGCAGTAACACCAAGTAGGTGCCGTACTTTAATATCATTAGCTTGCAGAGTGTGTGCAGCTATTCAGCACTATAAAAGGAGTGGTATCAGGGAGTTAGATCCTTGGTCCTGAAGGAACACCATGGGGTTTGGCATGAAAAATGTAGACCATTAGAAATGTAGGTACATTATCACCTGTACTTTCTACCTTTTCCCCGTTTTTTAACCATACCGCCAGGAGGTCAGATTAAAACAGCACTTACCTACCAGGTAGGTATTTTTAACTTTTCACATAAGACTCCTCCCACTCCAATTTTCATCATTTAGAATATATCCATAAGTGCTCCCACGTAATTCGTAGGTCGTAGCAGACCCCGTTCCGCAGCGGAACAGGATGAACCTGATGATAAAACATGCCACCAAGGGGTAACCCTGGTGGGTGAGGGTTATATAAGAAAACCAAGCATTTTCTTTGTCATGTGGAGGGTTAGTCAATCTAATGCGGACAGGCTCTTTTTGTTTTTTGTGATACTTTATTATACATATAGGAGTAAATCTGCCTTAGAATGCAGTTTTGCTTCCCTTTGACTTACAAAGTCCCATGAGGTATGACACTGGGGTGAAAAGTGTGTGCCCAGTTCATATTCGCAGGTCGAAGGACCATATATGTGCACTTTATGGGTCATATAGAATTGTCATATTTGTCTGGCTCAAATGGCCTTTTGTGACCTCTGCTGGGAGAAGTTAATTACATGTCTCCCTAGCAGAGGGAACAAATGCTCCTGAAGAGGAAAGGGTAAGGAAGAAAATATGCCTCTGTTAATTACCTGCCACACGTTTCCATGGCTGAGGACAGCCCAGGCCCACTGAACAAAGTAGGAATCCCAGACAATTGGAGCCATCACCATAGGAGGCTCCTTTTTGAGGTTTTGGTGGAAAAGTTACTGGCAGCAATGTCAGTGAAGGGCAGAGCTGAGGCCCCATGAGCAGAAGTGATAAGTGACTCCTGGATGATGCCATCTTGAACTGCCACAGCATACTGTGCAGGAGGGCTGAGATAGGGGTGGAGAAGTGATGTGGTACCCTAGGATTGGCCAGGGTTGCCGGGCTTCTAGAACCTTCCACCTCCCTTTTGAAAACACTTCCACAAGGGAGAGAGAGTGCTTTTTGTTTGCTTTTTGCATTGCTCTTTGCTGCTGGGCCCTGGAGCTGCAAAAGCCATGGATCACTGGAAGGACAAACCCCCTTATGCCCAAACGTACTACAGACTCTGCCCCGGTTGACCCCAGGACCATGGGTCTCTCCAAAGGCCAGTGAGGCTGGCCCCCTTACACCATCTGAGGAACAGTGGGTGAAAGATCTGGACTTCTGCACCCAGAGACAAAGATAAGGAGGAAAGCTGACACAGGGAGACAGTGGAACTAGCGCCCTGCAAAACACACTACTTTGTTGGTGAGGAGGCCTATAGTAACGGCTCCTGTTGGCTAGAGTTCGGCATTAGGAGTAAAATGAGGACCGAATTGTCTAAATCAGCTCAACTGATTTTTTAAAGTTTGGCGACATTTGACCCTAGCGAGGATCAAAGCACGTAGGGCTCCACCACATCTCTTTTCAATTACCCAGGGGGTGGGCCAGGGCCTGGGTGTCAGTGCAAGAACTAATTCAATTATTGGATGGAGGGGATGTGCGTGGGGCCCCCTCCCTGTTTCAACTTTTGTCCCCAAATCCTCAGGAGCCAATGCAGAGAGGAAGGGGGAGCGCAGTCTCACCCATCTAAAGCGGTGGCCTTGTCCCCATTCCCCATGCTCATGCCACTGCATGAGAAACACCTCACACGCACGGTGCGGGTAGGGGAGAAGCACGCGGCCGGCTCCAGCGGCAGCAAAGGAGGATGCTTCCCGGGCGGGGACTGGGGAGCTGGCCGAGGCAGACGGAGGTGGGCTCACTCCAACAAAGAGAGTCATGTAGGGTGCCCAGGTGGGACCGTGCACCCCCAATACAAAAAATAAAACCAAAGGAAAGCTACGCAGCTCTCCCCCGCACAGCAGGAGAGCTGCTAATAAAATATTCAATGCTCCAGGCTAGAGTGCCCCATAATGCCCTAAGAGACATGATAATTTGTATATTGTTCTCCACTGTGGCAGCACCAAAATGGGCAAGGTGCCACCGATTTAAAAGAAAGTGTGGGGGAATGCAGGAGTGCCGTAGCTCCCCCAGACGTTTAAAGGTACTTACCCTACGTTTTCAGAGTCCAGCAAATTATGCCCCCCTAGGATTTTTATATTTTTGTTTAAGTATTCTGAAGGCTGGAGCTTTTGATCTACAGTCAGAGCAGTGCAGGGCTAGTTTTCTGGTTAGATTTTGTGTGGCCCGAAAATGTATAAAGAAGACACATGGAGTGTAGCTCTTGAGGAGCTGGTTCTATGGTTGCATTTTATGTGCTCTAAGAGCGAACGAAAAAGAGACATGTATGTTCATATTTAATGTTTTATTAACAGTTTATATTGTGAGTGACACTGAAATGCTTTATTGATAAAGATTATTGCATTTATACACGACACAATGGTGTTTTTAACATGTGGTTGGTTGGTCTTTTAAAATGGTGAGCCATGGACAAAGCCAATAGGCTTACTTATATGTTTTGAAGACTACTGATAAAGCCAATAGGACTCTTTTATTCACAGTGATCCCACCCTAGATTGGAATTTGCTATCAGGTATAGGTGAGGGGATACTGCGATTTTGGGGGTCAAAGGTGATTTCAATGTCATCTAAGATATTTTCAATCTGCCTTATATATACATTTGTAAATTAATGCGTAGTATTTAGTAATGTGTGTGTAATAAATGAATGTTTCCTTTTTCAAAGAAAAAGCAGTGACTGGGCCATCATTTATTGAGTGTCGGTATTGCATGTCAGCGAACAGTGATTACTAACCCACACCACCTCCCCTGAGTAAGCCTTAAACTGCTCTGCTTCACTACCCTGAGAGAGCCAAGTGCTACAATGGGGTGCTTGGTTCCTTGGAGAGGTGTGGTGCAGCGGCCAGGGCAGCTGACTTCGGAGCACAGGGCTCCCGGTTCGATCCCCGGCTCCAGGGGCAGCTCAGCTCAGCACCATGTGACTCTGGGCAATAGCTCACTTAATTTCCACGACGGCCCCCAGCGCCTTGAGACCCGTAAGGGTGAGTAGTTCGCGCTTTACAAATACGGATTTAGTAAAGGGGATATTGTGGACCTATGAGTTGCACAGGTCTCACACCCTGCACAGCTAATAACTCAATTTCCTACAGCTATAAGTTGGTGGTGGCAGCTGATTAGAGTTTCTGTAGACAGACATTTCTGGTAGGGAGTATACCTACTGACCACCTTGTAATTGGATTCCTTACAACATTTTTGCATTGTATGTAGTATATGTGTTTCACATATGATGCAGTGCAATTTAGCGTTTCAAGCATGTATGCATCAAGTTTACACGTTTTTTAAAAACAATGTTAATCTGTGTGCATCCTAATAATCAATTAACATTAGTTGGCTGCATTTACATGTAGAAAGATCCACATATAGAACTGTAATATAATCACTGTACTCTCTTATGCTAACTGTTTTCGTAGGTTGCCATCTTTTCTCTCGTAGATGTCATAACTTGGGCGTAGGCTTCAGTCACTAAAATTATTTCTTTAATGTGTTGTAAGTTTCAAGTTTTTCTTCCCTATGCAGGTGCCTTATTGAGGAGTGCTTGTTAGTAAGAATTCAGTCACTGTTTTCTGCAGACAACTGTGAGATTTAGCTAGCCAAATTATATTTTGGCCGTGGACATGTAGCGTGTAGGGATGGGAAAGATCCTTCTGTACCAGGCAGCAGTGGCGTAGCTAGGCACTCTGCCGCCCGTGGCGGTCCCTGCCTTTTGCCGCCGCGCTGAGGAGAGGGGGGGGGGTGGTGGCGATGATTTTTGCAGCCGCCGCCGCCCCCAAAACTCGTGCCGCCCGGGGCGCACCGCCCCCTCCGCCGCCCCCTTGCTACGCCAGTGCCAGGCAGACGAACTGTTGCTATCTTTAAGGCCATACAGCTGTTCATTCTTTATTCGATGCTGGGAATCTGGGGAGTCAACCTGCTCCCAGAGAACCTCCATTCTGATTGGACCGTCCGGAGGGAGTTGGTGGGACGGAGCTTCGAGAACCTTCTACTGTGTATTAATTGTGTGTTTCTTCGAATAGTTTAGCAGATCTTGTCCTGACTTCATTGAGAGAAGCCCTTTCCCAGTTCTGCAGATTCCCCCTGCTCAGAGAATTTATGCTTTAATGCCTGTTTCATCCCCCAGAACCATAATTGGGTTCTTCTGTTGCAGACACATTCCTCCTAACTTCCCTTTGCCATTCTCAAAGCTTTATTTAGATTAGGGAAGTTCCTTTATGGAACCTCTGTACTTAATATTCTGTGATTTGTATCTTGTTATATTTTGCATCTACTTTTATATACCATACAAATTCAGTCTGCACACTTATATGGATATGTACTGCTTTCATATACATTGATTTTACTAAATGATGGAAGTTTGTAACCTGATTTTATTTTGCTAATTTGGCTTTATGGTTTTCACACTTATTGTGGAGCCAAATTGGTTTCACTGTTATTCAAATGTATTACTGATGCTAGTTTCTTTCATATGCTTTCAGTTGACAACCAAAGGTCCGTACGACCAATTGAGGACCCTGTACAATGACCACATAGGGTTATTTAGGTACAGGAATATCCTCCCCATCACATCTATGTCTAGGAATCTGTCTAATAACAATGACACCATGTGGTACTTACACAATATGACGTTCCTTTGTAGGCTTGTCTTGTAGAATATGGACATGACACGCTGTTTGTTGTGGGTCACCTCTCTGATATTAGAATTGTATGGTGGGGGATATTCTCCATCACTTCCCTTGTAGTAGAGCTGTCCCCTAGCTCTCGTGAGCCTCCCCTTCTTCCTTTTCTGTGAGGTGCAGGCTGTCGTCCAGCAACTGGAGTACAGTGGCTGATCTAGTCTGGATCTAATATAGCCTTGGCCAGTTTTGAACAGCATGACCTACATTACCTGCCTGGGAAAATCTCACTAAGGTCAAGCCGAAGGCCAACAAGTGCTGCCTTCTGATTCGATGAAGCATTTAAACTTTAAACCAAGGTTACAGTTTGGTTGGCACAGACTTTTAAGTTCTTGCATGCATTTTCAAAGAGTAATGTTTAATTTTTCAGAAATGATGTGACTCTGAACATTAGTGCTTTACCGACATTTGACACAGGTAAGACCCTTACACATGTCGGTTGCTGTTTCTTTATTGGATGTCACTAACATTTGGGAAGAATAAATACAACCAACACAACTTTGGACTTTTGAGTACTTTATTACTGGGCATATATTTTATCTATTGGACTTCTTCATATGCTTCAATATATTTATGCACCGACTCACAGATCCACTTACACACTGATGCACCCACTAACAGACAGACACTGACGCACTCCCTCATAGACCCTCTTAGACAATGACATACACAGTTACTGAGTGACACAGACACATGCACAGACAGATTCACTTACGTAGTCATGCACCCAGTCACAGACCAGCACAGACACTGATGTAACCTCGAACATACCCAGTCAGACACTGAAATGGTCCCTCACTGACCTATACAGACACTGATGCATCCACTTAGAGATCATGTCAAGCAGTGATGCACCTAGTCACAGAGTCAGTGAGACACTGAAAATCCCATTTAGACAATTGTTCATCCACTTTCAAAGCTACTTTACTTGGACACTGATGCACCCACACATATTCGCTTGCAGAGTGTGTGCAGCTATTCAGCACAATCAAAGTAGTGGTATCAGAGAGTTAGATCCTTGGTCCCGAAGCACCCAGTCACAGACCAAATCAGTTACTGACACGGTCAGAAGCAGTTGCACCAATTTACAATTCCATTTAGAAACTGATACACCTAGTCACAGACCCACTCAGAGTCTGATGCATTCTTGCATTCTGTCACAGACCCACTCAGACACTTGTGACGCCTATCATAGAGCTACTTTGAGTGACGTACACACGTCCATTCAAATTTACAGAGTTAGAAAACATTTTAATATGTATAGAGTTTAAATTATAGTGTAAAATGTAAAATGTGTTTTTGTTCATTAAGTTTGTGCTTTTGCTTTGCGGATCTGCAATGGGTTCGCAAATCCAAAATATTTTTGAGCAATATATAATTAAAAAAATATATATTTTTGACTGTTGGGTTATAGGGTGGCTATGAGAAGAGCCTTTGTGTTCATTATGACTTTGTTGCAGCTACATGTAAGTGTGGATGCACAGTTTCAGGTTGATGAGAAATACCCTGTTCCCTTCATCTGTGAAGTGAACTCCAACACTTCTATAGATGTTGTCTATGTCAAAACACAGGTTGTTGTTGTAGATAGGGCCCATGTTGTGGTTTCTGAGGTATGCAGAAACAGCTTTATTAACATGCTTGTGAATCTGTGGACAGAACTGATTAGACCACTTCCATTTCTGTCTTTTACATATAATAAAGTACACAAAGACAGTGTGAGGGAAAAGCAACATTAGTTGTACAAAGGTATCCTTCATTAGGATTTCCAATCCTACCCCAGTTAGTGTGCCTAGGTCATTGCCACCACAGTGCACAATCATGAGGTCAGGGGGTTGGAAATTCAAAAAGGTTTTTAACAAATGGCAGCAATTGGTGCCAGTTTAATCCTCTCTGCGCAAACCCTTTAATATCCACATTATGCGAACCCAAGTCTTTGTCAATACCTCTGTCTCAAGCATACTTGTTGTCCCAGAAAACAAAACTGTGACCCACACTCCACACTGTAAGCATTTTGAAGCAAGGAATCAGAAAACGTCTGTAGCTGAAGGTGACAGTTGGTATAATGAAAGGCATAATAAATGGACGACAGAATCGGGTTTAAGAAAAGGAGAAAAGTGATTGGGTGTTCATAGACATTTCATACTTAAAAATAGGTTGTATCTTAGTTTGCATAAGTATTTATCTGATTGGCTGTGGATAAACCAGTAAAAGGTTCAATACACTGGATATGCTTACATTTTCAAGTACTCAACCACACCTGCTCCTGTTGAATTGGAAGCTGGTGTGCTGTAGTTAAAAAACATGATGAACTTTTGACTTACTGGTACAGTTGAATGTTTCATAAATTATTGCTATGGAAACTGAGGTGAAGCAGTGTAGGGGAAGGGTTTAAAGTAAAGTGTGCTTTTAAAATATGAAATGTAGTATTTTATATAACTTAAACATTTGAAAAGTGAATTTTTCCATTTTTTTTTATTTTCTAATTTTATTTTACAGAGTTTTATATAGCGCGAACTTGACCAGAATCGGGTATCAGAGCGCTTTACATAGCACCAGTTGGATTACATGAGGACACATTCAGTTTTGTTAGGCACGGGGAGATTAAGTGATTTGCCCAGAATCACAGGATGTTCACCGTCATTGCCGAGACTCAAACCCAGTTCCCCAGATTCGAGGTCAACCGCCCTAGCCGTTAGGCCAACTCCTCTCCCCTATGGCTTTTTGAGCTCCCGTAAGGATCTGCAACTCCATCGTTGCGTTACACTGAGGGTTGCGCTGGGCGCCGCGGTGGAGTTGCAACTCCAGCAAGTTACACAACCAATTTGGGCTTCTTTAGAAGAGACTAATGAAGGGTTAATATAACTGTCCAATAGTAAGTGGTTTTAGATTTTTAAAAAATACAGGGAATATTTAGATTTATTACTTACATTCATTTCTGTGGAAAATGCGAGAGAAAATTTGCCATCACTGGTTCTTCCTGCTTGAAAGTGGTACATCGCGTTTATTGGTATGTATGTACAATCTTTATTTCGACAACTCACATGTCATAAAAGCTATAAAAGGAACACCAGTTATAATACAAGTAAATATATAAAAATGGACAATTCATGCAACACATATTACAAGAAGCGTACAGATTTTTCTTTCCACAACAGTATAGGTTCAGCATCCTGCTTCCTATGCGGGGATGTCGTATTAAAACGGCATACAATAGTAACTTAAAACACACAGTGCTATTACCTATGACACCTCTGGTGGAAGGCGATTCTGATTGTAAGGCAGTGTAGGGGTGTCATGCCCATTCAACATAAGCCAATTAGGAACAAGTTGTCGTACAGGCTCATTCTTACAACAGAAATAAAAATTAATTTGGTTTGGAACTGCAACAATTAAGAAAATAGAAGATTTAAAAAGTCAGTGTTAAAAACAATTGACACATCATTACAAGGTTAAAAAGTGCTGAAGACGGTATGGAAGGGGAAGAGAGACCATCACAGTATTACAGCACTTAGAGTCTCCTAGATTGGTCTTCGTACCCACCAGTCATATTGGTTATCTTTTCGACCCTCTCAAGGCAGAATTACAAAGTGATTATATACAATAAGGTGCATGTGCATAACAGCTGAAGGAATCGAGAGTTTCGTGGGTTGGTAACCTAATAAACCCTTGGACAACTAGGTATAGAGATCATCCTGCTGGTTACTGTGGTTCTCCTGTTAGGGCCTTCCTCCTGATACCCCACATATGACTTAAAGACTTGGGCACTCCAAAGGCAAAAGGTGGTCTGGGATTCGATTTTAAAATGCGCAAGGCTTCCCGATGGTTCCATGTGCCCAATTGTCGGCAGATCGGTTTTAGACATTTAGACCTGGGCTGGACATAAGCCGGAGAGGCAAACATAGCGTGATCAACGGACTTCAAGCCTTCAAGCCAAGTTGCTTTGCAACTTGGCTAGTTGCTGGGGGTTGGGTCGTGTGGATGCCACTTTGCTGTTACCTCACAAACAGGGAGGGTACCAAACCTAAAAAGAATGTATAACATCCTGTCCTGAGGGACCTGGATTATGTCTAAGTAGGGCTCCAGGAACCTGGTCTGTTTATGGAGATGAAACTCTGTGGTGAGTTTTCCCTGGTTGAGTTTGTTAAATTCTTGTTGCTCAACCCATTCCCAATAATGTTGTTTGAGTACCTCTTTTCGGGGTTGATCTTGTTTTTCCCATAGGGCCTGAAGCCCTAATGCAGACATCAGTTTCCTGGGGCTTCTGAGTCAGCCTACCATGTTACTCGTGTCTAAACGGATGACCTCCGATAGGGCTTCCGCGTATTTATTTATTTATTTGCAGAGTTTTATATAGCGCTGGCTAGACCCGGAGGTATCAGAGTGATTTACATAGGATCAGTGAGTTACAGGATTACAAAAATTACATCAGTTACAGTTACCGTTACAAGTAAAGGCATAGGAGAAAAAACATGAGATAACACAATAACAAAAGTTATTAGTGTGTTGCATAGCCAAGACAGACGACTTATGGGGAATGGAAGGTAGAGGGGGAAAGGTAAACAGGGGAAAGGAATGCAGATAGAGTCAGGCAGACCAGAATGGGAAAAGTACTTCAGGGGGAACAAAGGAGTCAAAGCAGTCAAAGTGAAAGACAGACCAAACCGTGAAGAACCGTTAAAAAACAATGTCCGATGTCCGGCTGGGTTGGTGACGGCCGAGGGGGTGAACCAGAGCCAGACTGCTCTATAGCTGCATAGGACAGCTCCACCGGGCAAGGGCCAATGGTATTCGGGCTCCGCGGTAAGTACAGACAGTTTCGGTTTTCGCCCAAGGGGCAACATCATAGTTCAGTCGAAGGCATCGGTCCTGGGAAAACTGGGATGCGCCATCCGCCTCGTCCTCCCGCTAGCCCCATGGGAGGAGAGGAGGAAGAAACAAATCCAAAGTCAGGAGATCTTTCCCATTCCCAGGAGCAGTAGTGAGTGTTGGGTATTTGTGCAGGAAAGACCTTCAGTTGTTCCATAGAAGCCTGGAGGTCCCCCTTTAACTCTGTGCGCAATTCCAATTTAAATTCTTTCAGGGAAGCCAGCAGGTCTTCCTTGGTCAGTGCCATGCTGGCTCCGGCGGACCCCTGCTCAAGGACTTGTTTCTTCTCTGTAGGAATGAGGAATTGGGATACCTTTGTCGGGGCCTTTTTTAGTGGCATAAATGTTCTTTCCAGTCCCCGCTGGGAGTCACCCGACCCCACTGCTTACTTGGGCATCTGGGTCTTGTAGCGCTTCTCAGTTGGAGGCCCCGTTGTGCACCTTCGCGCTCCTCTGGCATGTGAGAGAACCCTCTCCATGGATCAGATAACCCCAGCGGCGGCCATCTTAGAGTCAGGCACTGGCCACAGCTCTAACTGCTCTTCGCGTCGGGACTACCCTCTGCTCCACTGCGGACCCCGGGACCTCCCGGTTGTGACCTTTTCTCCTATCTGGTGACTCCCGGGCCTCCACGTCTCAGGCTTGCCAACTTTGGCGTAGCGACAGCCATTTTAAAATAGGCGCTCTAACGGTGGGGATCGGGTCCAAGTATGCTGCTTTAACAGTGCCTAAGACAGCACCACACTGTCCTTGGGGGGCGCAGGCGACCGCATTCCGGCTTATGGGCCGCGCACTCACCCCGATGTCTCTCTCCTGGAATCCGCCCTCCACGGCAGACGCGAGCCCCGGGGCACCCGACTCCCAGCCCCATCCACGACCGCACCGCCGCGCGAGCCGGTGAGTCGTACTGCTGGCAGCCTATTGAATGCTCGGTGCCCCTCCGATGCCGTCACAGCTCCGTACCAGGCTATTCCCTTCCTGTCTCGCCCATCGGCGTTCAGCTGCAGCGGCCTCAGGAGCCTGGCGCCATTTTGATATTACTTGTTGCGCCGGCAGGCTGGCGAAAAAACAACGGATTCCCTGTGGGGAACCCGCTTACCTCGGGCTCCCGCAGTTCTCCACCCTGTCTGACACCGATTTATGCTAAAATCAGTTTCGTTGGAGCTCAAAAAGCTGCTCCAGACAGCAGGCTGTCGGCATAGCCGGATCGGATCACGTCCGACCGGCCATCCCATTCAATGGGACTCAATAGATCAGAGCAGGAACTCCAGGGTACGCCTGATGCAAGTCCAGTAAAACAACTGGTGGAGCCTCGCTATATCACCAATGGAGTGCCTGCTCATATCAAGCGTTAGGGGAGTAAGCGGGGTACATTGGGGCTGCATCACAAGGTCCCTTAGGAATTTATGCTCTGATTTGCTGAGCTCGGGTATCTTATCGAATCCCCACAGCTCTGCTCCATACAGAGCTGTGCTGACTGCTTTTGAGTCGTAGACCTGCAGAGCAGCAGCTACGGGTCTGCTATATGAAGAGCGATGTTTCTTTCCTAGTACCCCGTGACTCGCTTGTGGCCCAGTAGCATCTTAGTCAGATGAGGCTTCCATGACATTTTGTCTGAAAGGTGAACACCTAAGTAATCGAAAGTACTGACTCTTTCCAGAGGGGTCCCTCCTAGCATTGTATTCCCTTTATAAGACTTGTGAGGGTTACAAACCATTAATTTAGTTTTTGTGGTGTTAATAACTCAACCCCTAGTGTCACAGAAGGGATGAAATCTATTGAGTAGGAGCTGCAACCCTGTTGGGATCTTCGATACCAGCAGTGTGTCATCAGCGAACAGGAGAGTTGGTACCTTATCCCCCCCTAGGGTTGGTGCGTTGGTAGGGTCTTGTTGCAAAAAGCTGACCACTCCATTCATGTACAGATAGAATAGGGTGGGTGCCAAAACACAGCCTTGTCAAACTCCCCTGCTGACTGGGATACTCTTGGTGAGTTGTCCCTGTGACCCCCATCTGATCTGTGGGTGAGTTGTCCCTGCGACTCCCATCTGATCTCTGTGTAGTTCCCATCGTGCAGCGAAACTACCAGGCTAAGAACAGATAGCGGGATGCCCATGTCTTTAAGTATGTGCCAAAGTTTGTACCTGGGGACTAAATCAAAGGCAGTCTTTAAGTCGATAAAGGCTAAGGAAAGGCTGCCCTTGCCAATCACTACCACTTTCCAATAAAGGAGCAGGAGGCAGAATGCCTGATCAATTGTCCCCGTCATTTCCCTAAAGCCAGCCTGGTATTGGGATAAGATTGCATTGTCATCTGCCAACAACTGGATCTTCTGCAGGAGGGCTCTACAGAAGACCTTTTGCAGGGCGTCGATCAGGCTAATAGGCCTATAATTAGAAGGTTCTTCTCTGTCTCCTTTT
This sequence comes from Calotriton arnoldi, assembly GCA_963921515.1. Taxonomy (NCBI): domain Eukaryota; kingdom Metazoa; phylum Chordata; class Amphibia; order Caudata; family Salamandridae; genus Calotriton; species Calotriton arnoldi. The sequence goes on along the minus strand of CAWUFW010012301.1, from coordinate 376,842 downwards.
TTATAGATTGGAACCACCTCTGCCCCCTCCATGACCCTGGGACTGAGGCACCGCTAGCTACTGCATTTGACAAAAGTAGAATGTAACGGGCCCAGCTTGAGATGTCAGCTAAAAATAGATCCCCGGGATACCATCGGGCCCTGCAGCTTTAGACTGGATTATTCAGCCTATAGAGGCCTCGATTTCGCCCAGAGTAAATAATTCCTCATTCGAAGGTTGATTGTAAAAAGCAGCCACCTCTGCTGAAGGTGTGTCCCCAGAGTCTGTATAAAGCTTCCAAAAGTGGTCGTACCATGCCAGGCCAGTGATGTGATTGGGGGATGATTGAGCACACTGAGCAACTGATCTGTTGCCCCAAGTAACTAAGGACCAAAAGGACTTGGAGTCTTTCTCAGCACATGCTTCCTTGAGTTGCTGCCATCAAGATTCATCCCACGCCCTTTTTGCATGCCGCAAAGTTGCGGTATAGCGCTTCCTGGAAGCTTTAATTAGGGCGCAATCTTTGGCTTTGATGGCTGAGGCTAAGGTCGAGCGCTCACGTCTACAATCCCTTGTGTACCATGAGTGCACTCCCCCTGTTGAGGTGCTAGGCCTTCGATCTGTCCTCGGTGCTACAAAATAATAGCTGAATCTCTCAACGATTCGAGAGTGGGCCATGACTACATCAGCCACTCCATCAGTGCTTTCGGCCAGAGACTGAAGCTCGATGGTGCCCATTGTCAAATCATGCTCCATGCCCTTGATCTTATTTTCATGCAGACCCACCTTCCGCCATTTAAGTGATCGCCTGTCATTGGAGGCATAGATCTACTTGGTATGACTCAAGGGTGGATTTTTCTTGTGGTTAGAGGAAGCATCCCAGAGAGGCTTCATGCTAAGGCAGAGGGGATTATGGTCGCTGTCGGTTGTGACACCCACGTTCATATAGACCAGATCTCTCCAGAGCCTCATGTCAAAGAGGATGTGATCAATGCGGGATGGGCAGCGAACTCTATTAAACGTATTTGCACCGTGTCTATCCGACGGGGTTCTTCTGTTTACAGCCCTCAGACCGTACTCGACGTTAAGGGCATCGGCCCACTTATGGTCATCGTCTTGTGTACCTGCTAGATCCTCTTTGTCAAGAGGCTCAAAAGTGCTCTGAAAGTCGCCTGCTACTATTAATCTCAAATAGGTTGGGCATCTGGCTAAACTCTCTTCCAATTGGGTGAGTGTGGCTGAAGGTCTACCCTCTCTTAAACCCCTCATGTAGATGTTAAACAAATCAATAGAATTGCCCCCCATAAGGCCCTTAATGTGGATCCCCAAAATGTCTGGGCTAGAACTTGGAAGAAGGGTAATCTGACATCCCAAAGCGATCCCCACCCAAATAATCAATGCCCCTGCCGGGCGCCCTCTCCCTATTGTGGTTGCAGGTGAACAGTAGCATGCATATCCAGATGATATCCCTGAAAAATACAAGTGTCATATCCCTCAATTAAGTTATTCCAGTGAGAGAGTGACATTTTTCTATTTAGCCCGGCCACATTCCAGGATATTACTCTAAGCTGTTGATGGAGTTCGGGGCTAAGAAGCAGTGCAGCGTTTGGATTGGCAGGGCAATGGATAATAGGTGCCTGGGTTGGTACTTGGGAGTTGGGGTTCGTGCTGGACACTGACCCTCTAAGATTAATCAATGTGCTACCCTCGTCTGCTTCTTGCAGAGGTCCAACCCCCCTTGTATGGGTTGACTTCTGTAGATCCGGTGGGCTAGAACTGGTATCTACGTAAATGGAGTATGTAGAACATGGCCTAGCATGTTGGTGTTCTTCCCTCAAAAGTCAATCATTGGTCTCTTAAATGGGAACCTCTAGTCATTCCGCCCAGGGGGAAAGGTGGGTTGGAATTGCTCCATTCTTGGGGTATATAACGTTTAAACTGCATTATAGAGGCGTCAGTGGAGCAAGTTCGGTATTCTAGGGCAAGGAGATTTTCAGCCAGCTCTGCGCCTTTGAATGTAAGTTCAATACAATCGAGGGGTTGGTCAGGGGAGGTACATCTTCGTGCCCTTGCGATGTCATCACGAATCACGGAATGGCATCTCCTGACGTGACGTATCCAGTGAATCGCTTTATCGATCAATGTATCTTCCCCCTCATACCCCGTTCTTCCACCGAGTTTGGGGACATTAACCATATAGATTTTCCGGGCAGGTGGAAGACAGGGGGGACTGGTGGTGTAAACTGGGTCCTTCTTTGTTTCGGCAGTGCTAGCCCCTGATGCGGGCTATTATCTCTTATCCCAAGACATTTAAGGGGCTATTCTCTACCATTGTATTAGGAGGGTAATTGATTCAATTGACAATAGATTCAGATTCTGCTTGTGTATGTGGAATAACAGCAGTGAGTAAGTGAGAGCACCCATAATAGGGGTGGTCCCTTTTATGTGTGCTGGACCGATGTGGCATGAGTTGGTTGCAAGTGGATTGGTTGTCTACTCCCAAGGTGGGTTCGGCGGGCAAAGGAGATCGTGGTCCATTCTGCAATAGTTGTTTGACTAGCATTGTAAGGCCATCTATCATTGTTCTCATAATACCTACTTCAGCCCTAAGATCATTAATGAGCTGATGGGTGCTCAAATTCTGATAATCTGAATTCGGTGCAGGTGCCGTCTCTCCTAGCATATCAGAGGACTGATGGATAGTATCACCCCTGGGGTCATCAGTCAAATCCAAAAGGGGGGTAAACGAGTTGGTGTATTGGAGGGCGGGTTCTGGCTGTATTTTCGGGCTGCAAGTGGGATTGGAGGGTGGAGAGTGGACCCTCACAGTGTGGAGTGCTACCCCCTGGTTGCTTGAAGGGCCCCCCTTAGAAAGTGATCTCCTGAACATATCTGGGATAGCTGGTGGACCGCTAGGGCTGGTGGTACTGATAGAGGATTGGCTAGCAGAGATGCGTGGGGTGGTAACTGGCTCAACATCTAAAATGCCTTCACATTAAAAGGCAGTCAATGCGATCTAAGACGCAATTGCTGCCTGGATGCTTGGACGATTTCCTAACCTTTTCCCCTTCCTGGCTGGCCCACCTCCTATACCCTCCACAGCTTTCCTTTTCCCCATCCCTCAAGCCTCAAAGGGCACAACCTAAGGTGGATTCAAATCAAGGGTCTAAGCCTTGTCACATGTTATGAACAGGATGCTAAACAGGGTAGCAATAGCACTTAAGCCAACAAAAGAATATGCACAGCCAAGGGACTTTGACCCTCCCCGTAAAGTAAATTGAGAGTACAAAATCAGAACCAAAGAAAAATTCTTTCCGAAGTCACAGGGTGAAGAATGCCAAAAATAGACCTCTCCCAAGGGCAGGTAGAGGGTCCTGATCTGATATGAGCAATTGCCTGAGTTGGCCAAGTAGAGATCTAAAAACTGGCACAATATCAAATAATCAGTGCTGAATAATGAATTGGTAAACAGTCCCAAAATGGTTGGGCCCAAGTTGATCAGACCCGAACCTAGACCTAGGCCAGCAGATATACAAATGGGAAAGTTGCAGTACCTCGTGTTGCAGCAGTAAACCCACAGGGACCATCAGGAGACCAGACGCAAGGGGAATGCCCTGCCCTGCCTCTTCCTGGCTCTGACGGGCAAGGACGGGCTTGTCCATGGCCCGGGCGCTGCTCGGGCGCGGCCCCTGTGTGTCCCGCGCCGCGGGGTACAGCGGCTTCCTTTATTCGCCTCCTGGTGCAGACCCGCGATGCTGGTGAGGAGCGGGGCAGTCTGGGGGCTGTGGTTCCTTCTGCCTGGCCTGGCCTTCAAGTTGGAGCGACCAGCGCCACGGGGCACACCGGCTTCCTTTGTGCGCCTCCTGGCGCAGACCCGCTATGCTGGTGAGGAGCGGGGCAGTCTGAGAGCTGTGGTTCCTTCTGCCCGGCCTTCAAGTTGGAGCGACCTACACTGCAGGGCACAGCAGCTTCCTTTATGCACCTCCTGGCACAGATCCATAATGCTGGTGAGAAGCGGGCAGTCTGGGGGCTGTAGTTCCTTCTGCCCGGCCTGGCCTTCAAGTTGGAGCGACCCCGCACGTTTATTGTGCGGAAAAGAAAAATATCTAAAAGTTTCTGAGAAGTTCAGATTGTACAGTAACATTTCACAGTGTGATCTATGGCATAGGATCTTTAATTGATTGTAATTCATTTTTTAAGTATGTAATGAACTATTAATAGAAGTTGTGAATCATGTTTTCAGAAAAAATATATATATATTATTAACTGTGTCTTGTATTGCTGTAAATACTGGTATTTGTATTTGGTTTGATATGTGCAGAGCAACACATAGTAATATATAAAGAGATTAACAGTTAATATGCAATAGTATACATGTATTAAATAGTTATTTCTATAGATAAGTAAGATTGTTAACATGTTTGAGGTGTGAAATAATAGAGGATACGATAGTATGAGTAAGCAGTGAAAATAGTAGATATCTGTACAGGTGCTCACAGTAACAAGACAGTTATACACATGAGTCAGTTTCATTTTGCTTTAGGAAAGGCACTAGAAAACTCTTGGCCATATTCTCAAGAACGGCGATAACATTATCGCCGCTTTAGCGGCAGGAAACTGCCGCTGAAGCAGCGATAAAGCCCCTTATCGCCGCTTTAGCAGCAGTTTCCTGCCGCTAAAGCGGTGATAATGTTATCGCCGTTCTTGAGAATATGGCCCTCTGTGTCTTAATGAGACTGGTAGGTAAGTGTGACCTCCTACAAGCTTTAAACACTATCCTGGTCCATATAAGTTGACTAAAAAGTACTGTGTATGCACTCTTTTCAAAGGTACACTGCAAGTAGTCTGTTAATAGTGATGTGATCTGTAAAATATATTTCCAGAACTTTGAAGCACTATCGTAGTCCATATAACTTGATTGAAAAGTAATGTGCAAGTACTCTTCACAAAGATAGGTTGCAAGTAGGTCGTACATTGTGATGTGTGTGCTTTAAACTGAAAACTCTGTCAAGTTTGAATGTCTGACTGCTACCATGTCTCAGGTTTTTCTGTACTTCTACGTGTAGTCTGACACGTGTGGTGCAGCTGATGACCCTAACTTAAAAACTATATAGTCTCTCATACCCCTGCACAAATGTTGTCAGAGCTACTTCAGCATTCAGTGCAAGAAACAGAGATCCCTTAGCTAGGCAGGCATCACGGAAGCAGTTGAATACACAGCTACATAGCTGACTGCCCTGTATAATGAATAGAAAGTGATCTATGCAGCTTCTTCTAGACATATTTAGAGAGTTTGCGGTGTGAAACAGAAGTAGTCTAGGACCTATAGGCTTCTTTACCTGTGTCATTTCACCCCTAAAAGGCTCAGACACACTCATTGAGGTGTTTAGAAAGATGCTGAGACTCACAAGAGTGGCATGACAGGAGTCGGTTTTTCATTTTGGCATACGCCTGGCATTGTGAGCTCTGACTCTCTAATGAAACTGGTAGAGACAAGTGAGGTTTAAAACATGTTGGCAAATGTATTAACCTCTATCCTAGTCCATATGAGTCTCTGCAGAGGTACAGTTGAAGTAGGTTGTAGCTAGTGAGGTGTGTGCTTTAAACTGAAAGCGTACTCTGTCAAGTTTGAATGTCTGACTGCTACCATATCTCAGGTATGTATGTACTTCTACGTGTAGTCTGACATGTGCCATGCAGCTGATGATCCTAACATGAAAATTAAACAGTTTATCATATCCCTCGGCAAATATTGACATAGCTACTTCACCTTTCAGTCCAAGGACCACACATCTCTTTTCTAAACAAGCCTCAAGAAAGTACTTAAACACAAAGGTTCATACCCCGCTCCCCTGTACAATAAGCAGAAAGTCATCCATGTAGCATCTTCTACACACAATTACAGAGCATGCGGTGTAAAACAGAGGTAGTCTAGTGCATATAGGCTACTTTCTATGTAGCATCTCAATCTTAAAAGGCACTGACACACTCATTGAGATCTCTAGAGAAATGCAGACACTAATAAGAGTGGCACAACAGAAGTCAGTCTTTCATTTTGGGTTAGGCCTGCCACTGTCATCTCTGTCTCACTAATCAAACTCATCAACAAATCTGAGGTTTAAAAAATGGCCCCAAGTGTATTAACCGCTATCCTAGTCCATTTAACTCTCTGCAAAGGTACATTGCAAGTAGGCCGTACGTAGTGATATGTGTGCTTGAAACTGAAAGTATATTCTGTTAAATTTGACTGTCTGACTGCTACCATGTCTCAGCTATGTCTGTACTTCTGCATGTAGTCTGAGACGTGTGGTGCAGCTGAGGATCCTAACTCGAAAACTCTATGGTCTATCATACCCCAGGGCAATTATTGACAGAGCTATTCCACCTTTCAGTCCAAGAACCACACATCTCTTTTCTAAGCAAGCCTCATGGAAGCACTTAACCACAAAGCTTCAAATCCCACTATCCTGAAAATAATAAGAAGAACGTCATCCATGTAGCTTCTTCTAAACACATTTACAGAGCATATGTTCTGAAACAGAGTCAGTCTACTGCCTATAGGCTACTTTACATGTATCATCTCACCCCGAAAAGGCACTGACACACTCATTGAGATCTCTGAAGACATGCTGATAGTAATAACAGTGGCATGAGAGGAGACGGCATTTCAATTTGGATCAGGCCCCACACTGTGAGCTCTGTCTGTCTAATCAAACTGGTAGAAAAATATAAGGTTGAAAACATGTACCAAATTGTATTAACCATTATCCTACTATATATACATCTTTGCAAAGGTAGACTGCAAATAGGCCATAGATAGCTATGTCTGTGCTTGAAACTGGAGACGTATCCTGGCAAATTTCAATGTCTGACTGCTACCATGAGTTAGGTATGACTGAACTTCTCCATGTAATGTAAGACATGTGGTGCAGCTACTACATATTCACTCAGCCAATCACCCAGGCACTAGTCATTCAGTTATATAATTAGCTAAGCACTCCCTACACTCCCCAGCAATCACCCTGCCATAACTTGTGCAGTCATTCAACAACTCATACACTACTCATGCACTCATCCAATCACCAATGCAGTACTAATGCACTCTTACACTATCTGTTCACTAATTTGATAACCCAGACTGTACCCATGCACTCATATAACCAAACAGGCATAACCTAAGCTCTCTTACAATCACTCAGACACTATCTATACAGTCATACAATCGCCCAAATAGTACCTATGTACCTATGTACTCTTGGAATCACCCAAACACTACTTCTACACTAATTCAATCACACAAGCACTACACATTCACTTATCCTAACACAAACGAATACCATTGCAGTCATACAATAAATATGGTACTACACATTCAATAATCCCAAAAAAACAGACACTACCCAAGCAACCATACAATCACCCAGTCAGCACCCATGTATTCATCCAATCACTGAGGCAGTACCCATACACTTGTCCAATCTCCCAGACACAACCTATACATTCATCTAATCACCTAGACACTACTCGTGCGGTCATGCAATCTCCCAGGCACTACTCTTCCACTCATTCAATCATCCGGCCAGTACTCTTGCACTTATTCAATCACCCTGGCACTGCCCACACAGGCATTCAACCACCTAGACAGTATTCACACACTCATCAAATTACCCAGGCACTACTAAGGTATACAACCAATCACCCACATACTATCCATGCACTCATTCAATCATCTAGGCAGTACTCATGCATTCATTCAATTACTCAGGCATTACTTATCCAAACAAACAACCTCCCAGGCAGTACTCATGCACTCTTACAATCCCTTATGCACTACTCATGCACTCATCCAGTCACTGAAGCACTACTCATACAATTATAACTCAGCCAAGCAGTACCCATGTATTTACCCAATCATCCACCCTTACAATCACTTACACACTACTTATACACTCAATCAAACGCACAGACAGTACTTATGTACTCATACAATCAGTAAGGCTCTATTCATCCACTCAACTAATGTTTCTAACACTAATCATTCACTCATCACATATACATACAATATTATACAAATCACACTCCCACACACACATTTATCCATCCAATCAATTTCACAACATATAATTTTTTTTACATTTTTAACCAGAATAGGTGGTTCCGTAAGAACCTTTTTTGGAAAACTATTTTGAGCTTTTTTTTAATATCTTCTGTCTATTATTTTTTTGGATGTTTTTGACATTTTTAGAAAAAAAACATGAAGTTCAATCTTTCAAACATAGTGTTTTAAAAACCTGTGAAAACCTGTGAAAACCTGTGAAACCTGCTGAAAATCCAACAAACAAATTACATTTATGTCCTTTAAGGAGAGTAATAATAGCAGAGATCGACTGCTCGCCAACACATAAAATGGTTAGGCACTTTCTACAGTGCACTCCAGCATTTGCCAATTCAGGAAAGATCTGTGGTTGTGGTTCTGTGAGTACAGCTGCAGCAGATGTAGAAGACCGATCTAATTCACCTTGTGCAGCTTACTCCCTCTTCTCCCTAGCCATACCTTCCCTTGCCAGGCGAGTTGGGTGCATTGTCTCCAGATGTTTTTTCATGGACTATGTCCCACAGGAATACTTCTTCTCCAATCCTCTTGACAAGACCTTTCCGCATAGGGAGCAGGTGACCTTCCTCACATTCACTTTTTTCTCACCTTCAGGGATATTGAAAAAGGTCCAAACAGTGCTCTCTTTCCTTTTCTTCGCTGGTTCTTCATCCTCCTCAACGTCTTTCAGCTCTTCTTCTTCTTGCAAATGTGGAGGTGCCATTTCCTTTTTGCAAACCAGTTGGTCAAAACACCAAAGAAGATTAAAAATAAAAGGTGCAGACAATACAAAAAGCTGTCAACAGATGCAGACACACCCAAAAGAAGAAGAAAAAAACAGGTGTTGATTCCTCCTTCTATCAGAATGAAAAGCTTTTTAACAAATGAAAAGCTTTCTTTCCATGTGACATGATGTCGCGACAGAGTCGCCTCCCCATCGCGTATACGTCGTGCACCCGTAAAATTTGTACATTTAATTTAAAAGTATAAATTACTATTAGTAAATACATTTTTTAAGTATTTTAGTGAAAAGTCTTGAACTAAAACAAATATTTAAATTATGCACAGGCCTATTTCAAACTTTTACAAATCACGCCAGAGTCGTGACCCCCTAACCAATCCCGGAAATACATGCCGGTACGGTGCGTGACACCGTTGTGGTTCTATAATATATTTATATTATGACGATGTAATTTGAGATGTCATCAGTGATGTCACTGACCATGTCATGAGTGATGTAATATGTGAGGTCCTAAGCAGTACATTGCGGTGGCGCGAGTTGTAGTTAGCTCAGTTATCTGAATTTGTACGAGTGAAATGTCAGCCTAACTATAACGTCCCTGTAACCTTTGGTTTTTTCAGTGAAAAAAATAAATATATATAAATATATATATATATAATGAAACACCCGATCGATTTAGTTTAACCTTCCTTTTTAGGTCAAGCCTAGCGTTGCAGCGCATGCGCTGCTCGCTCTGCAAGGCATTCTGTAGTAGGGTATGTTTTAGAAGTGGTGTGGAAGCCCCGCCCATATTTTTCATTGGCTGGTGTCATTGTCCGTGGTAAACGCTGGCTTCTGATTGATAATGAGGCTTCTTAGTCCCTCCTTGTTACCGCCCTGTCTCCTTATGTGACTGCCCATCAGGACTGGATCTTTTACTTGCGGCGTTACACTGTCTCCTTCATTTAGTCGGTAAGCACTATTTTTAGGCGGCCGCCTGTTTATTTTTGCGTCGTGCTTTCACTTTAAAAATAGCTGCCGCCCCACCACGCGAGTGCTGTGTGGGGCGGCAGCTATTGTGAAGTGAAAGCGCGATGCAAATATAAACAAGCAGCTGCCTTTGCGCAATGGCGACAGCTTGTTTCTTTATCCTGCTGCTTTCCGGCTCCACGCTGCCTTTACGGGGTTGATTTTATTATTTAAGTAGAATCCTAAAACAGTTCACTTCATTCAAGGGTGCAGCACCGCTGGCATGCCCCTACTAAAACCCATCTTTAATGAGCCCCGACAGAGGATTTGTGAAGCTTTCCATAACATGTGATGCCTCGGACGAAGAAAGGGCTGGAGGGCGCCACTCCTCTCAGACGAGATCCGCTAGGGTGAGAGTCAGGAGACCCCTTCCCCACATGTGAGCTCCAGACCCTCCCACTCGGCAGCCTCCCATGACTCTCCCCAAGGAAACCCTGCACCCGGCCCTGGGCTACGAGGTTTGCGGCATGTCGGGTCTGCCGAGACAGCCGAGCGAGGCAGACCTGAAGCACGCCCCAGGGGAGCGGGAACCACCTCGCAGGTCCACGGGCCGGCTGGTCATGCACAGCATGGTCATGTTCAGACGGGAGTTCTGCTATGCGCGGAGGCCTACTACGTCATGCCCGTGCTGCTGAGCGTGGGCCTGCCGTGCAGCCTCTACAGCCTGGTCTGGTTCATCAGCCCCGTGCTGGGCTTCGTACTGCAGCCCGTGGCGGGCTCTGCCAGCGACCACTGCCGCTCCCCATGGGGCCGGCGGTGTCCCTATATTCTCACCCTGGGATCATGATGGTGCTTGGAACGGCCCTGTACCTCAACGGTGACACCGCGGTGTCAGGTAAGTAGACTCCCACTGCCATTGGGCTGGGCGCGCACCTGATAGCGTAGCCTCGTCTCCATGATTCCCAATATAAGCAAGTAACATGGGCGCCATTGCTGCTAGTTTTGGTTGAAAGTGCAGCAGTAGCCAGAGTTCAGCGTGTTGGGAGTGAGTAAACTCGCGTAAGTGTGCGCGTGACACCTGCAGACTGAGACTTACTGCCACAGTTTGGCTCTGTTTCTAATCCGTGCGCTTTCCCCATGCTGCCACTGGTATGTTGCACTCTTACTCAGTCTGCACACTCTCTCTACCATAGTCTCTTGATCATGTGAATGCTTAGCAGTCTCTATCTGTGATGTGCATACCAGCGTGCCCTCTCAATGAACTGTTTTTGAACTGTCACTCTTGTTATTGTTATCCAGACTTGTAAAGCGCACTGTAACCCAACGGGCATCCTGGCGCTGAGATACATTGTATGTAATGTCATGTGCACTGCCACCACAATGCCACAAGGACCATGTTACTATAAAAAGGTTATGCTCTGGGGAATAGCCAGGTTTTTATTTTCCTTCTGAACTTCAGCAAATCCTGCATCTGTCTCAAATCAGTTGGGAGACCATTCCAGAGCCGCGCTGCTGCAAAACTGAAAGCTCTTCCCCCCGATTTTACTCTTTTAATCCTGGGTACTATTACCAGGTTAGCGGAGACTGCGGGTGGGAACATACCAGCTAAACTTGTTCTGCAGCGTTTTAGGCCCAGTCCCATGCAGTGCCTTAAAAACGATACAGAGTGATTTAAATTGAATCCTCTGGAATACAGGGAGCCAGTGCAGCTCCGCCAACGCCAGAGATGTGGATGACCATCGAGGTCTCGATAGGGCAAGCTTTGCCGCTACAGTCTGGATTCTCTGTAGTCTCCCAATCAGATACCTTGGGGACTCCAGCAGCAGCGCATTGCCATAGTCCAGACGGCTCAGGATTACACTCCTTACTACTTACGTTCGTGCCTGGGTTGGTAACAACAGAAGAATCTTCCGGAATACTCGGATAAGAGAAAAACTGCTCCCCACAATCTTGTTTACTTGAGTTTCTAGGTTCAGCTTATCGTTGAAGGTAATTCCTAGATTACGTACCGTTTCAACGGGTATCAGAGATGTATCCGTGGGGATGGGCCAAAAGCCCATTGGAAGTGAGAGTGGCACTTTACCTGCTGCACAGCATAGTATCTCCGTTTTATCGCCGTTGAATTGCAAGGAGTTGTTTCTCAGCCAGTGCACCGTATCTTGCATGCAGGCATGAAAATTTGCTAGTGAGACCGCATGATCTCCCTCCAACGATAAAATAAGCTGTGTGTCGTCAGCATAATTCACGAGGCTGACATTATGCAACTTAATAACAGCGATCAGAGGACTCGTATAGGCGTTAAATAAAATTGGGCTAATTGCAGAACCCTGGGGTACCCCGTGCCTAATATCGACAAAGTCCGATTGGTAGGGGAGGAGAGCCACTGCCTGACATCTATTTGCCAGGTAAGATTGAAACCATTTCAGGGCTACGCCCACTACCCCTACTCTCTCCAGTCTTGGTAGAAGGACTGCGTGGTTGACCGTATCGAATGCGGCAGACAGGTCCAATAGAATCAGTATAGCCGATTGTCCCCTGTCTGCTCGCATGCGCAGATCATCCAAAACGGTCACCAGAGCAGTCTCCGTCCCGTGACCCGGACGGAAACCAAACTGCACGTCCTCCAACTTGTTATTAACCTCCAGAAACTGGGAGAGTGCCCTGCTTACCAGGCGCTCTGTGATCTTCACTGGATAGGGTAGGAGAGAGATGGGCCTATTGCTCTTTGGGCAAGCTGGGTCAAGCGTGGATTTTTTCAGAAGAGGTGTTACTATTGCTTGCTTCCGGCTTAGCGGTACCAACCAGCTACTCAAGGATTGACTGCACAGCTGTTGAAGTATTGGGAAGAGTTCAGATCCTAACTCCTTCCAGATTTTATGAGGGAGGGGATCCATAGGGGAGCCAGAGGAAACTCCTAAGGCTACATTATTAAACTCCTCCTCTGAGGGAAGATCAAAACGATCCAGGACCACCTGATCTGCTGACTTAGCCCCAACATCCCAACTCTCTTGCTTACTTGGTGATAGCCTACCATCTGTCTCACCAGAGATGAACAAGTCATCCATTTTCAGACCTTCAATGATTTTACTTATCTTATCCTTAAAAAAGGTGGCTAAACTGTCACATAACTCCTGGGTAGGGAGAATCTTATTTTTAGTACAATCTGGACTAGCAATATCTTTCACAATTTTAAAGATACTCTTAGTACTATTGGGTGCCTTCAGAATAACTTCTGCATAATATTCTGCTTTTTCAATCACAATAGCCTTTTTATAGCTAACTATTTTCTCCCTCCAAATGGCTTTATCTGTTTCTACATACGCCTTCCTCCACTGCCGCTCAGCCTGTTTGCATCCCTTTTTTAAAATCCTCAATTTTTTCATTGTACCAAGGGGCAGAAGGTCTCCCCAATTTCCTGATATTTTTTAAAGGGGCAATCTGGTCAAGCTTTCCAATAACATGTCCACAGAAAGCTGCATAGTTCTGTTCCACCTGTCTCCCAGGATCAAATGACCCAGTAACATGGAAAACAGGGGTCATTTTTGCCCTTTTCACAAGCCCCTTCCAGTCCCTACCTAAAAAGCTTCTACCCACCTTGGTGGTGGCTGTACTCAGCCTGGGAATGGCCATCTGAAACTTAACCAGGTGGTGATCAGACCAGCCCACCGGTAGAATATTTTCCACTCTGACGGAATCTTTTCAAGCAAAGATCAGGTCCAAAATATGCCCCCCCTTGTGAGTAGATTCTGTGATCTGCTGTAATAAATTCAGGTTCTCGCAGGATTGTATAAGATTGTTATACCCAGAATCCAAACTTCCATTGGCCAAAGGTTAAAATCTCCTAGAATAATCAATCTAGCATGAGTGAGTGCCATGTTACTAAATACGTCAGCCAAATCCTGCTGATGTTGAAGACTTACTGTCCCAGGGGGCCTGTAACATACCATACCAGTCAGCAAGTGTCCATTATGGTCTTTTAAACAGAAACCCAGCATTTCAGTGCCTGTCACTTCATCAATATCCATTGGTGAGATATCCCATATCTCCTTAAAAATAATTCCAACCCCCCCACCTCTACCACTAGGTCTTGGCTTGTGGAACGCTTTATAGCCTAAGGACAAGTCAAGCCTAACTCCAAATCAGACCCGGAATGCGTCCAGGTCTCTGTCATAAACAAGACATCCAAGTTATGTGTTTCCAACAGTAATTGAATCTCCAAATGGTGCTTTGGCAACGACCTCACATTCAGCAGGCCACACCTCAAGGAGTCCTTCTTGACAAAATCTATCTGCGGGCCAGCAGTCCTTTCCCACTTGAATTCCCCCACTCTGCCTCCCCGGTCACCTATAGCCCTCAATTGGTCACCTGTATAGCTATAGTATGGCTTCCTGTTAGCATCAGTCCACATACCGACAGCATGGGTGGCGCTGTGCGTGCCCGGTGCGTGGACGGGCGCATACAGGCTTGGTCATGGTGCGCCTTCGGCGCGCCTGCGGCGCGGCTGCGCCAGCGTGATGCTTTATAGCAGGAAGTGGCCAAAGACTAGAGCGCTAACCCCCATTATGTTGTTCGGTACACACTCCCTAGCTTGGACTCTTTCGATATTCTGCTCATACCCACTTCTCTTCTCCATTTCAATTAGAAGTGTGATCTGATAATGTGGTCTGTTTACTTTACCTTTCGCCTCTAGATCACAAGATGCAATGGTCTTCAGCCAGTAGTAGTCATAAGTAATTATGAGTGACACTTTAAACAGTCCTGGATTTTTGTTACTGGCTCTTTTCAAGTGTACCCCTCACCATCAATGCAATAAGAGAAACTAGAGGTCCCAGAATGCAACGTTTTACCAGGGAAAGAGCCAAGGTGTGATAAAGGTTTCCCTGTCAGACATGACATGATCTCACTTGTCACCAAGCTGACCTATGGTCGGTCAACTGTACACGAGGCACAGGTGTGTGTTCCCTATTCCGGACCCTTCTGAAGTGTATTTTATGACTAATCAAACCTCACACACGCACGCAAAAGGGCATTGGACAGTAAGGGAGTTATTAACGTATTAAAACCTTGCCGATAGCACAGAACAAAGTATGGCAAAAAGTTTCTCGTATTATTTCTTGCCTTTTCTACCCTCAAATAAGTTACTTTCACTTGTTTATCTTTTGTTCAGCAGTATTGATATAATGCTTCTATACCTTTGGTGTGATGGAGATGGGGTAGCAGGCAGCACCACAGTGATCATCTGTGTATTGGACAGTCGTTCTGCTTTTATTGGGCGCTGAAGTAGAGAGCAGGACAGAAGTACAAAATCAGGGTCCGTATATTTTTAGGATATGTCCGTTTTTGTGCTCCTTGCGCTGGGATTGCAATTATAACTGGGGTAATGTTTATCTCACCCTGTAAATACGGGGTGCAATGAAGTTTGCATCCTACATTTAATTTTGACAGGTCAAACCTGTCGGAATTTATCTGGGGAAAATGCGCAGCATTTACTGGAACATGTAGATTTTAGTGCAATAAGCACAAACATCCACGCGTGTTTCTCCCAAATGTCGGACTACGCATAAATCGCACCATATGGGTTCCAAAAGCACCAGTGTTGGGTTTTATTGAAGTTGATTATTACTTCTGACACGAGACACTTGTAACCAGCTCTTTGCTTCAGGTATTCTTCACTTAGGAAATTCATATAGAGACATGCGCAATTATTTGATTTCTAAGTGATACAACCTGTCGGATGGAGAACAAGAGTGGCGATTGAGCTGGCACATTCTTTACTAATAGCTTTACCGACTTTGCAGTCCACCACACAACATGCCTCCACTCCACATAATACCACTCAGTGCCACATCATTACACTAAACATAATTACACTCTACTCAATACAACATAAATACACCACACATAAATGCACTTTATGCCACATACCAAAAATCCACATAAATGAACTCCACACCATAACACATTATTCCAATAAGCATATTTTAGCTCTACGTCACACAGTTCCACACCACACAATTCAACTCCACACATTTCCAATACACACCACATAATTCCACACCAAACCACATATTTCAAATACTCAACACAATTCCACAACACACCACATACCTCCAATACATACCACAGATTTACACATCATACCATAACTAAAAATACAACCCACATAATTCCACTCCACACCACGTGCATCCACTACACTCCAAACCAAAACACATAGATAAAAAGACATTGTCATTTACAACGCCAATAGCTCTGACTCTTGCAAATGCGAGACCTTTTGCATAGCAAATGCTTGTTATGTCTTCTGAATTATATTTGAATTTTCAGGATAATGCATTACACCAGGCAGTAGGACTGAATCGAACAGTTAAGGGGGAATGACAAGTTCTCTGGCGATTCATCATACTCACCGATTGATATGCAGATTGCTTCCGACGACCACAGCGTACAGTGACAACCAGAAGTAGTAAATGCTGGAAGTTTACAAAATAGATTAGAGAGGACGGGAAGTGAAAACACTCCAGCTCTGCTCCCTGGTGGCATTAGCTTTCAGCTTGCATGTTTAAAGAAATGGAAGCAGGAGCAGCTGTGAATGTGATAAGAATCCTAGGCGGCTGTACTTTTACTGGTAGCATTTAAAACCTGAGATGCATTGAAAGATTCAGTAAGGATAACATCAGAGAAAGCATCATGCTTCATATGGCTCATAAAGATGGCAGTTTACTTTCCAAATCTATCAGAGTCACTGTATTAAAATGTGTGCCTTGAATTTACGAGTAGAGTTTTAGTGATGTGTACTGGCAAAGTATGAGTCCTTATGTAGACAACAGCGTTTTCCTGAAAACAAGACGAGGAGCATGAAGTATGCATTATGAAATATACACAAATTCCAAACATAAACGTGGAACTTTGCATTACATAAGGTAAGAGTGTTTTTTTAAGCACTGGGGGGCAGATTTACAAGCCCCTTGCGCCTCCTTGCGCCGCCATTGCTTCACTTTTCTTTGACGCAACAGCGGCGCAAACTATGCGGCCTATTTATAACGTGACACATCTAGGGAGATGCGTCACGTTGTAAAGCTCTGCGTTACATTATACCTGCGTCAGGTATAATGTATGCAGGGTGGGCGTTTCCACGCAGGAAGGCCTCGTAAAAGTGACGCAGTGAAATCTACAAGATTTCACTGCGCCACTTTTAGGACGCCACTGCGTCAAAACCTTACGCCTGCTTGAAGTAGGCGTAAGGAGTGACGCAGTACAGTAGGTATATGCCTCAAAATACATTGCTGGAGTTGTGTCGTGCTTGTGACAAAACTCCAGCAATGCGTGACTTTTGGGCCAACAGATGCGTCAGAATTTCTGACGCATCTGTTAATCCTTGCGCCATGGAGCACTGTATTGTAAATACAGCGCATCCATGGCGGCGCAAGGACATTTGACTCTGGTGCAAGGAAACTGACGCATCTATGTAGATGCTTCAGTTCCTTGTAAATCTGCCCCCGAGATTAAATGATCTGCCAAGAACAACAGGATCTTAAGTAGTCTTCCAGACACGAACGTGGTTCCCAGTTCCTAAGTCGGCGGCACTGGACGTTAGGACAGAGATGTGTGCCCGAGAGCCAATGAACACGCAGACATACATTCTACGTTTCAATGCTATGCTCTTCCACAGATAAAACGTTTTACCATTGATAAATGAACGTGTTTTAGGAATGTAAACTTCTTGGCTATATTTCAGTGAAAACACATGTAGAAATATTTACTTGATTTAAACATTTGTCTCTCTCACAACTGTACAGCAAGGTTATTATGAAGTTGATCTCGGTGCAATGTAACCATGGGTTTTGTAGAACTATACATGTCTTTAAAGTATTTACGGTAATCTAGAGCAGCCAAGAATGAAAAGGAACCAGTTTATACGACGTGCTATACGTGAGGGCACAAACTTCCATTTTTCTATTGCCTAACATCCCCAAGAGCGGCTGTTGGAGGAAGCAGAACCCACATGGGGGATGGTAACAGGTACACCTACCAGTTGAAGCCCGGGCCGGGGAAGGCGAAGCCGGACCCAATGGAGGCCCGGGACAAACTCCGCCCAGGGCGAGAGCCCGCGAAAGGGGGGCGACCAGGATTGGTGCAGCCAGTGCCGAATATCTCTAGATGTGTTCCAGGATATTTGCTCTTCTTCCATACAGAGTAACACCCTAAATTTGGGGGTGCTGGCAATGTGATTCACAGTCCTCTCAGTTTTCTGTACCACTCTCAGAGCGCAGATGCATCCCAATCAGCTTGTCAACCCAATAACTTGAAGGAGGCAATCGCAAAAGGGGAGAGGAGGCATATTGCCTGGCATACCAGAGCACAATTTGCCCAGTTGCATTGTGGTAAATGCAGTCCATAATATCATTCACTTTAGGGTAAAGTCTTACATATTCATCATTGTTTGTGCAGCCAGTGCTGCATATCTCTGGACTCGTGTTTTAGGATCTTTGTCCTTCTTCAGTAGAGAGTAACACATGAAATTTGGGGATGCTGGCAATGTTGCTTCCAGTCTTCTCAGGTTTCTGTACCTCTCCCACAGCGCAGGTGCATCCCAAAGAACTTGTCAGCCCAATAATTTAAAGGAACCAATCACAAAAGGGGGGAGGGAGCACTCTACCTGGCACACCGGCACACCAGCACACCACACTGACTGCACCAACCATGGTGAACACTAAAGACTGTCAACTAAATTGAGCATTATATTGCACAGCATTTACCACAGCACATCTGGGTAATTCTGTGCTGGTGAGCCAAGCAGTGTGTTCTCTCCCCATGTGTGACCCTTTAAGTATTTCCTCAGTGGTTAAACTCCCAACATCCAAATGTCCTCCATGTCCTGATCTTGCTCACTGTGTTCCAGTCCCAGGAACCTCACCCACTGCAAACGAAATTGCGTGTCTGCAATTTAGTTTGTCAGCTCAATTACAGGTCATGCTCCTGGTACAATATTTATCCATAAGATACACGAGTACTATAAGAAGTTGGATTATTATTTGGGGTGGGTGACTACCCACCTCAAGGAATAATCACAACACTTGGAAGGGTGACCCTCTAAGTCACTAAATTAACCTGAGCTCAACTCACTAGTCAAGAGCAGCCGGTGCAGGTAAGCGCGGAGGTGCGAGGAGCCAGGGTGGGAGGGGAGTCGACAGACGACGATGAGGAAAAAAAAAAACACTTACCTTGCACTCGCCGCATTGCTGAGTTGGCGATGCAGCAAGCGCAAAGTAAGTGGTTTTCTTTTTTTTTAAATTTAATTTTCCCTCGTCATTGTCTGACGACTCCTCCCTCCTCGCCTTCTGCCCCACCGTGCTTACCTGCACCGGCCGCTCCTGTCCCTGGTAGGTATAGCACAGAGCTGATAGGCTTAACTTAGGGCAATATGAAAATAATTTATGCAGTGCCTGAACATTAATAAAGTCAAAATGTCAAGCAATAAAAATCCAAAACAGAATTAAAAAAAGAGTACAATTTAAGAAACAAAATGACACCAAATTACAAAAAATCAATAAGGTGAACCAAAACATGAGTTTTTTAGAGTGATTTAAGGGAAAACAGTGCTAAAAAGGACAAAGCACTAATGATAGTTTATGGTCACAATAGACCAGGGACTAGGCACACTTTCAGGCTGACAGCTATAGAGTGCAGTATACATGAACCGGGTTCATGCTGGTCAAAGATTTTACCTTCTGACTTAGACTTTAAGTATTAATCAACTACAGGAGAACACTTCTAATGCCCTCCAGGATCTCAGAGGAGGCACTTAAAGACTCGCAGGGTGTAAGACAGCGGCCAACAGCAGGGTCCAGTCCATGTCCAGTTTCCACTTGTTGCCGCTGAGCTGGCAAGCATACCCATGTGCAGAGGACAGTGTGTCAACTAGTTTCAGTTGGCGTGGTGCATGTAGTAAATGGGTTCAGTCTACTTTGTCCTCCAGGACTTTTCACATATGATTACTAGGTTTTCAGACTTTTTCTGTGAGTAAATCTCACTACCTGTGTCTCACTCAATGCAAATTCACATTAAATGGATCGACCATGTTAATCGCCTGTGTCCTCTTTTCAAGATAAGGCTGTGCTTGCACAGCAAGGGTAGGAAGCTCAGGGCGGATTTCATGTCAATATGTGTGCAAACACGTGTCTGCATGTTTGGGCTGTGTGTGTGAAACTACCATATTGCTCAGCCCGTATCTAAGCATAGGTTGTCTATCACAGAAAGGACTCTTCAGGGATGGGTGCTGACCATATAATGTAAGTGGGCATTCATGGTGTAGGAATGTAGTGCTTACTAAAGTTCTGAGTTGCTTACCCTCTAAAGTACAGTTTCTCGCCATGTAGGCCTAAAGGATCCAGCATAAAACATGCACCACAAATATTCATTTCCAGCCCCGAAAATACCATATATACAACTTATGGCACTTTAAGATGTGTCAGATATCCCTGCTGCAGCTCAAAGTCAGATTACAGGCCTTTGTCCCCACTAATAGACCAAGTTAATTACTCTGCTCCCCAGCAGAGGGATCAAATACCTGCCCACACAAGAGAGCAATTAACAGCTCTTGACCCAGTTCCTGGTAAAGCAAAGGGTAGAGAGGTAATCTGCATCTCTTAATTAGATTGTCACACTTCACCTGGGCGTGAACAACCCAGGCCCACTGGAACAAAGGAGGAGGGCGGGACCTCTGTAGCTAATCAAGAAAGGGCTCGCCTTTGACATTTTTTTGGGAGGATATCAGGCATCTGTGTCAGAGCTGAGGCTCTCAGGTGAGCTCTTACAACAGACAACTTGAAGTCACCATATTGATTTGTCCCAGAATGCTATGCAGGAGGGTTGCAATGAGGTGGAGGGACAGTAGCGGCCCGTGGAGGGAGTTCCGTGGAGCGGTGAGGCGGGGCGGGGGGTAGTAAACACCAGAATATGGATGAACGGAGGTAAGTAAACAATTAAATAAATAAAACGAATTTCGATGCGTGCGCTGCATCGCATTTTGCAATGCAGCGCACGCAACGAAATTAATTTGATTTATTTAATTGTTTACTTACCTCCGTTCATCCATATTCCAGTGTTTACTACCCCCCGCCCCGCCTCACCGCCCCACGGAACTCCCTCCACAGGCCGCTACTGTGGAGGGATGATGTTGCATCCTAGGATTGGACAGGGTTGACTGACACCTACAACTTTTCACCCACTTACAAATTCCTGCACAAAGAAGAGACAGATGAGAAGACCCTGGACCTGGGAGTGACAATGGCAAAAGTATTCCAAGCTAGAAAGGATGGCAAGTTGCAAGGAGAAACCACCTGATGCCCTGAAAGGATGGACTATGGACTTTGGCTCAAGATGACCCCCAGGACTACGATAGGTATGTCCAGGGCTAGTGGTGCTGGCCTCCTTATGCCCCCTGAGGAACAGTAGGGGGAGGGATTTTTGGCATACCCTGTAGGGTTCCTCTGGACTTTCTGTGGACTGATCCTGGACTATGCTGACAGAAACGTGCCTTTGAAGAAGCGAGGAGGCCCTGGGACGAGGGAGAGTGTCAGGGCTGCACAAGATGCCTCCATCAGCACGGGAATAGCTCCAAGAGCCATGCGGAAGACAGGTGTGGCACAAAGAGTCTTTAAAAACCCTGCTCCCTGCAGAAAGCACCTTTAGGGGACAAAAGGCCTGAAGAAAATTCTCCTGATAGCTAGGTATGGCCATCAGGAGTCAAACAAGCCTACTAGCATTAAAATTGGCCCTATGGGGCCAGAGATATGCCTGTTTAAAGCTTTGTCTCAGGGAGAAGAAAAACAAGTGAGCGAGCGCATAGTTCTCTGTCATATTTTCAAGGATTACCCCTAAGGAGAGCATGTGCATGGGACCACCTTCCCCAAGCCAAGATTTGGCCCTGGGAAACCTAAGGCCCAACATATTAGTAAATGTTTCTTGGAACTCCATCCCCTGCGATAAAGGAGACCAAACTGAGTGCCACTGCACCCTCAAACTCTCACTGCACCATCTCCTACTCCCAATGCCTGTGATTGGGGTGAGCAGGGGAGACACAGCAAGATAACAGCAGACTCCCGAGGACAACGGCAGGAGAATGCCCACTCCAGCTCCCGTGCCAGTATTAGATCATGTCAGCAGGGTGGAAAGCTGGAGTGGCAGCGTGGGAATGGGCTGCACGCACTGCCAATGCCCTCAAAACCATCACTGGCATGTGGTTGCCCTGGGTGTGAATGGTGCATGCATAACAAAAAGCAAAAATGGAACATAAAACATGGGGTACAGCCACCTGCCTTGGCCCGCTCATCCCCTATTCATAAAACATGCCACATGAGCACCCTGTTATACCTCGCATGGATGCTATTCTGCATATTTCCTTGCTCCTGTGGTGTCCCAGAAAAGAGACCACTTTTGTGAGGACTGCAGGGAGCTCAGCAGTCCCCCCAAAAAGTTATTTGGAAAGTAACCCTACCTTTGCCCTTGATTAAATCCCTGACCCCAGGGGAAGTTTATCTCAATTTCAAAGTACTCCTGGAGCCTGGACGTTTGAGCAGAGGCTCTAAATGGTGGGGGGTGGGTCCCATGGCTGCATTATGCAGTCTGTTGAATGTTAGTGAAAGACTCCGACACATGTTGAATTTTGATGCTTTATTTATAGTGTTTTATTGACAAGGTTTTGTTGGACATATTAATGACTGACAATGTGATGGTTTCCATTAGAAAGAATCTGTTCATTATTGGTATTTTCCCAAGTGATTTTATTATTATTAAAATGTTTCATTATCATGACATGTGGCTAATTTTATTAATGTGGTGACACGCTGACAAAGTCAGCAGGCCTGCCTGATTTATAAAGACAACAAACACACAAAAGTTGTTGAGAGGCTGCTTGCAATAAGTCTAACCACTGGCAACTCATTGTTTTTTTGCCTACAATGCCACCTCACTTTGGAACCAACGATATGCAAATCAGTCTTGACCTTGCTCCAATAGGAACAGTCCAGCCCAAACTGCCAAGCCAGGTCCTCCCTTACCCGGAAGACAAACAACTCAAGACCGGTTTTACCATGGGCAGGAATGCTACCCCGAGCGATTGCAAGCATCCTCCCATCACCTTTTGTTTGTTTGATGTACCACCCTAAGTTGCCAAGGGTATGCCCAGATGTGCTTCCTTGCTCAATGTGCCACTAGAACCAAGCTACACCCAACTGATGACCCCCAATTGTGGCAAAACTGGTCTTTGGTTGCTTGTGTGCTGGTTCTGGGAGGACCTGGCTTGACAATTATGAATTTATTACTTGTAAAGTACTAACATCCTTCACAATTAATACCCCAGCATTTAATGTGGATACCAATTAATGGTTGGAAATAAGTGGGACAGGCAAACTGCTGGACATGTATTTCACATTTGATGGTCCATTAGCAGGCATCCATCTCAACCACATATCAGTGGCCAACTCAGTGGACTCTGTACACAACACCCTGCTAGCTATGCTTCAGTGAATGTGCTCTGGCCCCTAAAAGCTTGTGGAATTGGTTAAAATCCCTGATTGGCACATTTAAATACCTACAAGTCCCTAGTGTATGATACTCCATTGGCACTAGAGGACTGCATCACTTATTGTGCCATCACTAAAGTGACCATGTAAAACATGACTTTAGGCCTGCTACAGCAGTCTAGCTGAGCAGTTTTAAAACTGCCATTTCAACCTGTCAAAATCACTCATTTGTCAGGCCCAAAATGTCCTTTTAAATAGTAGTAGGTCACCCCTAAAGTAGGCCTTAGCAGGCCCAATGCAGGGTGTATACTTTAAAAGTAGGACATATGTTTAATGGTTTTAGATGACCTTACAGTGAAAAAAGTCCCAAACTCGTTTTTTGGGTAGCAGGTCTGGCTGTGCCATACAAACACTGTGTTACTTTATTATACTTAATAAAGTTATTTCAGATTGCCACTAGCTAGAAAAATACTCCAAAGACTAATTTTCCTAGTTAATCAAAATCTAACTTGATACTAAAGTCACATTTTGTCTGTTTCAGACGTAGTGACTTTAGAAAGTCACAATTTTTCTGGCTAAAGCCCAGGAGAAGAAAGGTTCTGCCATGTTGAATTTTGACAGAACAGTGCAACATGGGATTATTTAGGGACAGAACCCCAGAAAATGATGTCAAAGTGGGACGGGTTTCCCCATGGGACATTTTCCCTATTGGCCGGGGAGTCTTTCCCACCCACAAGCTAGTACCATGTACAAATGTGGCACCCCTGGATATCTTCTTCAGAACACATCTTAACCTGTGGAAGACAAGAGGGCTGAATCTGCTGTTAAACCTGTGGAAAGAGACCCCAGGACTGGACCTGCTCCCAGTTGTACACATGGCAAAGAAGTGGACTCCAAGGGCCAGTTGGCTGACCTCCTATTAATCTACAAGGCAACAGAAGCTACAATAAGCCTACTTTATTCAAGAGCCCAGCTGACCAGTTCCAATTGGATTTGCCCTTGACCCTGCTTGTGGTTTTTGGGAGAGTGAGTTCTAACCCCCTAGTAGTCCCTGCAAGGTCCTGAGCCCTTGGCTGGTATTAGAGCATTGATACTCAAAGTACAGCCCGGGGGCCGCTTACAGCCCTCTTGACCTTTACATGCGGCCCCCGGGTGAACAGTAGCATGATCTTCTGTTTAGTTGCTGAGCACTAATATTTTTTTTTTAAAACATTAAAAAACAGGCAAGCATTTATTAACCTGCAAATAAATGCTTGACCATTTATTTAACATGTTTTTGGACCTCCGTGCACAATCCCTGACCCACCCAGAACCCCTACAGCCACCCTGCTGGCAGCAGTGCGGCCCTTAGTCACACTACAGACCATACTTTGTGGTCCCTGGGCCAATGTTTGTGAGTACCCATGTATTAGAGTGTACTACTCTGACCCTCCAACCTGTAAAACGCTACACTTAAAAACCTTTCCAGAACTTTTCCCTCAGAAAACCTTTGCGGGGTGCGGTGCATGCCTTGACCATACCAGCCCCTCCTGCGGCCACGGGCCTCTTTTTTTCTCACCACCCTGCAAAAGAACAGCACCTCTCCACAGCGCCTCTCAACTCCTTCAGACATCAACAGCACTTTCCAGCAGTACCAAAAAGATGCGGGGCCCAGATGCTGGTCGCCGTATATCTCCTGGCATCACTCACCATGCTTCAGCCTAGCCTGTCTTCCTCTTCCGCAGCATCTCTTGAGTGCCACCACCCTGCTGGATTGGATATCAGATGTGGCGTGGAACAATTTCTTTCTCCGGGGTGACAGCTCTGAGTGGATCGCTATTCACCAGGGGGTTACAGTACATTTAATTGCCAAGACCAGGATGTTATTGTCAATATCAAGTCTTCTAGTCAATGCTTGCAGAGTCTTCTTCATTGGAAAACCAAGGCTGTTTGTTTCCAGAGGCAGTAGCGGAGTCCAGATTGAAATAGAATTCCCAGAACTGCTCCAGAAACTAACCCAGCCAGAAGTAGAAAAACTGGAGACCAGAAAAACCTTCCAGATGATCAGCTCAAGCAACAGGAGGATGAGCAGAGAATTAATGGCAGGAACTGAATAGACGCAAAATCAAAAGTGTCCAGTGAGTGAGCAATGGTTCAGGAACAATTGCAACTCAACTACACCAAACAATGGAACTCCTTTAATAGGGCAAAACAGGAAGTAACCTATTCCAAAAATGGCTTCAGCCATCCTGGATTGGGAAGAAGAGGGATGAAAACATAACTTAACAATTAACAAAAAAATAGAAGATTATGAGTGAATATAATACATAGGTGTTCTACAATTGTATAATGTGTCTAATCCCTTAAATACAGAGATCTTCCTGCATGCAGCATATACCAGAAGCCATCCGGCAGAAAGTCTCTGCAGAATCCCTTGTGTGGATGGAAAAGCCAACACATGCAGGGTTAAAAAAATGATGGAAGGAGTGAGGAGACCAGTGTCTTCTCTGAAAGGAAAATGTCCTGCGGCGTGAAGCCCCTCCAAAACCCTACCGCTGTAGTGCCTGCATGCAGGGAGCAGGTAAATAGGAACTCCTTACATCTGCCTCCTCCTAGGTGCTCCAGGTTTATGAGGAGTCATTGTGTAGAATTGTTTGACCAATCGGGGAGCATGAACTTGATTTGCTGGTTCCCAGGAGCTTTCACATGGGTTATATTCTTTCCAGTCAATCGAGTACTGTAGTTTCCCTTTAAAATATCGGGAGTTACAAATCTCTTGGACCTCATACTTATGTTGACCGTCAACATGTACAGGAGGAGGTCTCAATTTAACATAATGACCTCTATGGCAAAAATAAGGCTTTAAGTGGGAAACATGATAGGAAGGATAAATACTCCAAGAGGGAGAAAGAGTTAATCGTACAGGGACAGGATTTATTATTTAGAAATGTTAAAAAGGCCATAATGTCTCACAGTAACCAACAAATGGATTGTGATAGATTTAGGGAGGACAACCAGACTTTGAAACCTGTCTTAAAGATAGGAGCTGGTCATCTATGTCAGTTGACTTGAGATATTCAATTTTGTTTTAGAAATTTGTAAATTATGAAGCAGTTTTTTCTGACCCTTTTTTTTCCCTAGAGACGTTTGGGCTTCAGGGACATAGGGGCATATTATCAAGAACGGCGTTAAAATTATCGCCGGTTTAGCGGCAGAAAACTGCCGCTAAAGCGGCGATAATGGGCTTGATAATATGCCCTGGAGAATTCCAATAGAAGCCCATGTTCACACCAGAACATGGACTTCTATTGGAATTCTCCAGGGCATATTATCAAGCCCATTATCGCCGCTTTAGCGGCAGTTTTCTGCCGCTAAACCGGCGATAATTTTTAACGCCGTTTTTGATAATATGCCCCAGAATCTTTTATTTCCAAGTATAATGGGAAGGCTCAGGGATGAATCCCAGTTAATGCAAAGTAGGGGGAAATCCAGTGGCGGTATGCATGGAATTATTGTAAATAAATTCAGCTGCTGGCAAGATGAACTTCCAATTACCTAGAGTAGCAGATATGTAGCACCTTAAAAACTCTTCAAGAGTTTTATTCAATCTCTCAGTTTGGCCATTGGATTTAGGATGGAAGCCAGAAGTTAGAGCCCTTTGAATGACTAGTTTTTGACACATAAACTTCCAAATCGTGGAGAAATATTGAGGCCCTTGATCAGAATTGCTATAAAGGACAGTCCATGCAGTCAGAATATATCAGAATAGAATATTTCAACCATTTCAGATGCAGTTTGTAATTTTAGGAGAGCAGAAAAATGAGGGATTTTAGTGAAGGAATCTATAGTGACATGATTGTGATTAAGTTTTCGGATGCAGCTAAATCAACAATTAAGTCAGTAGAAATGATCTTCAATTGCTTGGAATGTATTTCAGGGAATCATTATAATCCTGATTTTCTTTGAGTTTCAGACTTTTTTTGGGTTTAGATTTCACAAGCCCTGACAAATCTTAAGACATCCTGGTGAGGAGTCTTTAGCTACACGTTGGCCCCTATGTCAGACAGTAATGCATCGTGGCACAATTGTAATATCTGTTTCTGAGATTGTTAATTGGGATTAAAAAGTATCTGTTGTACAAAAATCTAAGGGGCAGATTTACAAGCCCCTTGCGCCACTTTTGCGTCACTTTTAACATGGGAAAAGTGACGCAAAAGTGGCGCAAGGGGCTTGTAAATCTGCCCCTAAGTGTTTATACTTTTTATCTGAAAACGGGAATGCGGTTGTCTTAGTTTTTGTAGGTTGCTGTGTCTAATTTTCAAACAAATAGATTCAAGAAATGTGGAAGTCACTGTAGCATTAAAGGCTTTGGGAGCAATACTCTTCTCCACTGTTTTGAAGTAATTTGATTCAGGAGAGTCAGCTACTAAATTTTCTGATCCAGGAATGTAAATGTGAAGAAAATGAAACTGTTGAAAAACATACGCACATTTGGCTTGTTGGCTATTTCGGCACTCAGTTTGATGAAGTACTTAAAGGATTCTGTGAACTGTATGAATGACCACCCAATGCTGAGCTCCAAGCAAGAAATGTCTCCATACTATAAAGGAGGTCTTGCTAGCATCCTCCCAGGACGGAAGTCCACCCACATGCAGGGAGCACTGTGTGATCCAGGAACTTGTGCCCAGAGGACAGAAGGGCAGAGAGAAAACTTAAAATAGATCTTGCCAAATTGAAGATGGAGAGAGAACAAGCTCTGGAAGAAAAGAAGCTGGCCATGGAGGAAAAGAGAATGGCCCATGAGCTAAGCCTCAGGTAGTTGGACCTCAAAGCCATGCAAACAGAGTCCAGCAGTAATGGTGGCAGCA
Source organism: Calotriton arnoldi (assembly GCA_963921515.1). NCBI lineage: Eukaryota > Metazoa > Chordata > Amphibia > Caudata > Salamandridae > Calotriton > Calotriton arnoldi. Next base: position 348,708 of record CAWUFW010012301.1, on the reverse strand, counting down.
TACCTGCAGTGTCCACTAGAGAAGGGAATGTTCACATCCCAAAAGTTTTAGTACCTAGTTTTGTTGTGGGGGATGACATTGACAAATGGTTGTCTGCCTATGAGGTGGCTCTAAGGTTGCATAAGGTTCCTGAGGAGTCCTGGGGGGCAGCTTATGGAGACACATGCCCATGATGGAGAGGGAAACTCTCCTAACACTAGAGGCAGAGGATCAGACACAGTACATCCCTGTGAAGGCCAAACTTTTCAGTAAATTTTAGCTGACCCGAGAGAGGTATAGACAGAGGTTCACGGGCAGCCACAAAATCTCTACACATACCTAGGTGGACTTTCTTGATTATGCTAGCAAGGCACTGAAGGACTGGGCGAGGGACAGAAAAGTTGATGATTATTCTGGGCTATACAACTTGATTTTGAAGGAGCACATGTTAGATATTTGTTTTCCAGAGCTTCGCCAACAGCTGGTTGGTAGCAAGCTGACTGACCACAGGAAGCTTGCTGAGGAGGCGGGCATCTGGATCAGCACCCGAATGTACAAAAAGGGACCAGAGGGTGATCCCAAAAAGGCTGGTTCAGGTTCCCCCCAGCAGAGGGAGGGAGAGGTCAGGGTCGACAAGTTAAGGGGGAAGGGAAGGGTTCCCATGTTCCTTCTGAGAAGAAGGAGGGAGGTTCTGGAAGTTTAACTTAAGTTTAACTAACTTAAGTTTAACTTAAGTTTAACTGAAGTTTAACTTAAGTTAGGATTTTGTCTTAAGACCAAAACTTAAGACAAACTTAAGACAAAATCCTAACTTTACTACTCCTAAATGCCTTTTGTGAATACCGAAAGTCGTAAAGTTAGGATTTTGTCTCAGATTACTTTTGTGAATCGGGCCCAGTGTGTAGGAGGCTGGCTCACTATATGGTGCACACCTATTTAAGTGAAGCACCTTGCACTAATCCAGACAACCCTTATGGTGATTTTAGTGGTCTTATACAACTTTAGAAAACTCTCTAAGTGGTAGCTGTGGAGAGCAGCCTTCAGGCTTATCCAGACGGAGTGTTAAGTAGCTTGTTTTACCAGATCGAATCATGTAGTGTAGGTTTAACGAAAAAGAACCACACAGTGTATATATAAAAATAGGTCTATTTATTACACAACGCTCACTAACACATCAGTATATCTCCTACTTGGAGATATCAACACAAATGCACAACAATATTTCAATTGCAAATAGGTAAGTAAGCACAATACATAGTGGTCTCCAGGGGGAGATCAAGCCATATACTAAAAAATGTGAAATGCGAACTGCGACCGGAGTCGGGACTTGGACCGCAAGAGTCAGAGGAGCTGGGGACACAAGGAACCACCCAAAATGAGTATGGAGAATCCCTACGGAGGCAGTTTGCAGAGTGGAAACACAGCTGTGTCTTCAATAGAAGTCAATGGAGAATTTGCGGTTGCAGTTTTAAAGAAGAAGGACCCTTCCCCGTGGACCCTGAAGAAACCCCATAGATCACAGAAAGTTGAAGAGTCACCCCACCTGTGGATACCCCAGAAACCAGGATACCTACACCAGGGAAGCTGGGTGCATAGGTGCGAAGTGACGTCGGAAATCAACACAGACCACAATGGAGGATTTCAGGAAAGATGCCGCTGGCGAAGACTGACCATGAGTCCGGTGGAATCCAAGGGTGGATTCTAGAAGTGAAGATCCTGCAAGCAGAGTGGACAATGTCTTTGCCACTCAGAGGTGACCAGGAGGCACAGACGAGCAATGCCCACCGATGTCGTAAGGTGAAGGCAACCTTGTCACTGCAGCTGTGAGGACCAGGCAATGCTGAGGAAGACTAAGAGCCATTGCACTAGCTGTCCCATGTTGGACGACGAGAACCAGGGAGTCGGTGTCTTGCGGGAGCACAAACAAGCCTTGGCAGCTACAACAGGTGTGGCAAGCGAAGAAAGAGCAACATTGGGACCAGCAAGGTCCAAGGGACTCACCACAAACAGGAGAGTCAGATCAGGCCCCAAGAAAGCAGTGGAGCCCACTGCAGCAAAAAAAGACCCTCAGGAGGACCATAGGCCAGAGGCACAGGAGTCGCAAGAGGACCTCAAGCAGCTCACCAAGAAGGAAGGTCCATGGTGCAGAGGATGCAGTGAAGATGCTGTACTTGGCAGGAAGAGATGCAGGAGGCTGTAGCTTCTTGTAGCCCTAAGATCTCTGGAGTGCAGAGCCAACAAGTCTTGGCAACAGCAAGTCAATGTGGTGCATAGGGGTTCAGTCCCAGCAGTTCCGAAGAGGGATACTGGCCTCAAAATTGCAGAGAAGACAGGTCAGGCCTCGAGGGAATTTCAGAACCACCACCTGTGTAGCTGAGCCTTTTGAAGTCTGTGGAACATCAGGAGCAGCAGAAGGGTCAGCTTTGTTGCGGTGCCTGCAGATGCAGGGGAGTGACTCCTTCACTCCAAGGGAGATTATTTCGGGTGTCCATGATGCCCAAAGGTCTATTGAAGATCCTGAAAGAAGCACAGACACAGATGTCTTAGAAGATTTGCAGAACAGCACGACCAGAAGCAGCAGGAATCTTACTTGATGCAGTCTCGGTTCCAGGCGAAGTCCAGCTAAGTCAAAGTGTCAAGATTGTCGGAGAGTGACGTGGTTTCTGGCTTGAGTCTTATCCCACGACGAATCGGAGCACCCACCCATGGGTAAGCCCTTTTATACCCCAAAAAAGGGGTTAGGAGGACTCAGGAGTCCCACCCAGTGGAGGGGCTGGACAGAGAGGAGGATACTCCTTTGTCCAGTTTCGCACCAGAGCGGTAGTGAAGGGCTCCCAGAACTGGTTCCAACTGGAGTATGGAAGGAGTGCACCAAATGTGCCCTTCAAAGTAGCGTGGTGGAAGTGGCAAATGTCCCCACCCCAGCCCAATACACTAAGTCTTGTCTAAGAGGTGGTCACACCTCCCTGTGACAGGATCCCTATTGTTCTACCTTCCCCTGCTTGAGCTCAGCTCAAGACGCACAGATGATGGACGGAATGCAGAGCAAATCAAACATTCACCCCCAGTCAAAGGATCTGGGTTAAATCCATCGTTCTTTTGCTCACCATGCCACCCCAGTTTAGATCCAGCCATAGGCAAATCAGTCTTGACCCTGTTCCTCAGAGGAACAGTCCAGCCCGAACTGCCAAGTCAGGTCCTCCCTGGACCGGAAACAAGCATCCTGGGACCGGGTAAAGTTTTAAAGTGTACCAGGCTAGCTTGAATCCAGTGGCGCAGTGAGCATGGGACCCATGTCTGGGCATACCCTTCCCACTTAGGGCGAGAAAAGCAAAGCCCATTGTGGAACTCTGGCTTGAAGTGCTGATGGCCTTCACTATTGAAGAGGTTAGGATAGGGTCATAACCATAGGAGTACCCCAAACAACAGACGAAGAAAGACAGCTGGACCACCACCCCGGCTGACTGTCCTAGGTCATCAACACTCAAAGCAAGCTGAATAGCTTGCTATACTATGAGGCTCCTAGTCCTCACTGCGGGGTACGGAAACAGGTGATGAGTGATGGAGTGCGAAATATATGGTAAGTGCAGGGAGGAACAAAAAAGGCTTCAAGTTAAAAGTTTTAGACTGTACAGATTTAGCGGTACATGATTGCTAGAGACTGAGGGGCCGATTCCGATCTCGGTCGGAAGCTCTCTGAACGGGATCCGGCCGGAAAAAGTAGGAGCCGTACGCGTTTTTTCCGACCGACTCGTACAGCTGTCCGACCGAGCGAGTACGATGCGACCCCCTCGCCGCCAAATCCAACCTCCATGAAGGAATGAAGGCCGTCGCCGATTGGATGAAGATCAGCCGACTAAAACTGAACACGGACAAGACAGAGGTCCTCATCCTGTGGAGAGGTGTGGTGCAGCGGCCAGGGCAGCTGACTTCGGAGCACAGGGTTAACGGTTCAATCCCCGGCTCCGGCGGCAGCTCAGCTCAGCACCATGTGACTCTGGGCAATAGCTCACTTAATTTCCACTACGGCCCCCAGCGCCTTGAGACCCGTAAGGGTGAGTAGCTGCGCTATATAAAAACGGACTTACATCCTCGGCTCCAACCCCTCAGCCTGGGACGACTCCTGGTGGCCAACGACACTGGGAGCAGCCCCGACACCCACCGACCACGCACGCAACCTGGGAGTCATCCTCGACTCAACGCTCTCCATGGCCAAGCAAGTCAACGCAGTCTCCTCCTCCTGCTTCAACACCCTCCGCATGCTTCGCAAGATCTACAGGTGGATCCCGACAGATACAAGAAGAACAGTCACCCAGGCCCTCGTCAGTAGCAGACTTGACTATGGGAACGCCCTCTACGCGGGAGCCCCGGCCAAGCTCATCAAGCGACTGCAACGCATACAAAACGCCTCCGCACGACTGATCCTCGATGTACCACGCCACAGCCACATCACCCCCACCTGAGGAACCTGCACTGGCTCCCCGTCGACAGGAGAATCTCCTTCAAACTCCTCATCCACGCACACAAGGCACTCCACAAGACTGGCCCAGCCTACCTCAACAGACGACTCCTCTTCTACGTCCCCAACCGCCAGCTCCGCTCTGCCGACCTCTCCCTCGCCACCGTCCCTCGCATTCGAAGAACAACCACCGGCGGCAGATCCTTCTCCCACCTCGCCGCCAAGACCTGGAACACCCTTCCACTAAGCCTACGACAGACCCAAGACCTGCTGACCTTCAGGAGGCTACTCAAGACCTGGTTGTTCGACCAGTAGCAGCACCCCCCCCCCTTTTTTTCTCCCCAGCGCCTTGAGACCCTCGCGGGTAAGTAGTGCGCTCTACAAATTCTGTGATTGATTGATTGATTGATTTACGTGTGTGTTCCGACCGAACCGTTTCCGGATCCGAACCGCTCCGACCGACTCGTACGGAAACGAATCGCACCACGCAATGGAGACATTATCCGACCGAGCGAGTACGATGTACGCGTCGGACAGCCGGATTGAGTCGGAGCCTCCGACACGAAAAGGCTCCCGGACGCGGACTTCGGGGGTCCGTGCCGTGTCGTACATGTTGACTTCAATGGGAGTCCGACCGAATCGAGTCCGACAGCATGCGGCCGCATCGTACTCGCTCGGTCGGACTGCAGGAGTCCGGCTCAGTCGGAAATCTCTCCGGATCCGTCTCGGTCGGAGAGTTTTCCGACCCAGATCGGAATCGGCCCCTGAGTTGGGGGGAGAAATGTTCTTCACAGTGAATGCACTTTGATGTTTTGAGATGCTTTATATAAGGCGTATAGACAATTTACAATTGTATGTGTGCTCCAGCTGTTATACAACCATCTGTATGTACTTAAGCTGAAAACCGCAAATAAAAAATAAATATAAAAAAAAGCTTATTAACATTTGAAGGTTGATTTATTGCTGTTAATCTTGAAGCTGGCTGAGACATAATGTGTGTTTTCAATATGAAACTTCTTACCACTTCTTTTGTGAATTTTTAAGGGCCGTAAATAACAGGTATCTCTAGTACCCAACTTCAAAAGTACTAAAATGATTGCCATGGGGAGTATGAAAGGCCAACCTTTAGGTCAGATCTAATGTAAGAAATAAAGTCATTTTACCAATTTCACTGGCCATGTCATGACATCAAACCTGCAGGATGGCCCGTGTATCATACTTTATTCAGTCTCAATTTACATTTTACACAATTTAAGTTTTAGATTTATTTTGCAATTTGCAACTTGCAAAGCAAGAAAGAAATGAGCAATACAGTTTACAAATGAGACAGAAGAGAGGCAATTAACCCTTTCTGTGCCAAGAACATAACAGTTATGTCCTCCCCCACGGTGGCCGTGAGGGAGGATGTAAACATTACGTCCTCTGCACATGTCCAGGAAATCCTTCTCCTGTATACAGCAGTGGGAATTCATTTTTTTTTAGCCTCAGAAGCAGGGGAAGAGCTTCCCATGCCATTTCTAAAGGGAGACCAGGGGGAATGCTGGGTGGAAGTAAGTTTGTGGCTCCCTGCAGATTCCAGAACTTTTCATCACTGAAATGTGAGGAAAATGTGTGTTTTTATAGTCAAAGTTTGAGGTTTGCAAGGGATTCTGGGCGATAAAACTTGGTGAGAGTCATGGAAGTCAGGTCACCCTGGACAACCCTAGGTAGGCTAGGTGTCCTTGGGTGCTGGCTGAGCTAGGGTCCAAAATGTAAGGGAACAAAAATGGTAGAACAAGTGTTATTATCATTTTTTCAGGCCCAGGGAGCCTTCACCTGCATGGCCGGGTGTTGGAGCCCTGCCAAGGGCCCGGGACAGGGTTCCATGAGGCCTGGGGAGGCCTTTCCTGCTTCGCCTGCATGATAAGGTGCCTGTGTGCCCCGGGTCGGAGCTCCGTCAAGGCCCTCCTTGCAGCCCCGTGCCTGAAGCCTAGCTGGGGCTCCAAGCACCCGGGCCACAAGGACCCCTGAGCCTGGCCCTTTGGTCGCATGCCCTGCTTCCCACTGGCACTACCAGATGCTCAAGCCACCCTGGAGGTCCCGATGGGGGCTCATCAAGGGCTTCAGGAGGCTGGGAGCATTCTCATCTTCGGTCCCCTCTGTCACTCGATGCACACCGATTACAAGAAAGGAGGGTAGCCTTCCCCCGGAATACTAGGGCAGGGTACTCCAGAACCACTTGGGGTCTGGCAGTTCACAGTTGTGAACAGATGGCCCAGGATGGCCCACCTCCATCATGGGCTCTGTCCTCGGGCTCCCTGCATGCCAGAGACTCCAGGACAGGGTTCTGTGGGCCTGTGGAGGCCTCCCCTGCATGTCTCAGTCCAGGAGCTGTAACCGGGGCCCAGCGGGCACGAGGGCAGGCACTCCCGCCCTGGGCTCCGTCCTCCAGCCTACCCCACAGCCAAGGTCCTGGAACTGGGGTCCACCAGTGTTATATAGGGTTATGTAGCCCTTAGATACATTGTCGACATTGCTAAGTTAGCATGAGTTTTGCTTGCCCTATGCTGCTGCTTTTGCGCACGCCTCTGGTAAGAGTTTGTTTTCGCGACACTTTGCCTCTGCCCTGTACATGATAACAGATTGTTTTTCACGTTCTCAGCTTTCCCTTCAATTCTGTCTGAACATAATGTGCAAGGTCGGTCAACAATGTCTCTTGTTATTCTGTTCTGGTCAGTCCCTATTATCTAGACAAAACATGTTACCAACAGCTGCAATATGGAAGAATCGAGCTTTGACATAACGTTGTTGCATGTTTTTGAAACACACTCGAAGAAAGCCGTTCCATGGAGCTGAGCTCTGCTGTTCCTATGATGTAAACCTTTACGTTTAAGCTTTGAGGTAGGGGTCTGCTAATAATGCCTAGAGATCTTCTGTTATATAAAATAACTTCTTACTACCAAGGGGAGGGTGATTAGGCCCAGTTATTTTTGCCTTTTTCACAGTCTTTATAAAATGACGACTGCTTTTGTATTCTATGGTATTGTAACAATGCTAATGATTCTTGCCTTATGCATTTTGCTGCTAGTTGTGGTTCGCATACTGTTTTATGAATCACTATAGTCAAAATAAACATTTTGAACGTATTTAGTGACTCTGATTATTTTTATTGTGGACAAGTACGTGAGACCGAAAGAGTGTCTTGTTCCTGCGACTCTGAGGTGAGTCGGGAGTGCTCGTGTTCTGGGTTGTCTCAACATTCGTAGCTTCTTGATATTTGTAGGAGACCGAATGAGACACTATTGCTAGTCGGTTGGGATTTTGGGTACTAAGGTGATAGGAGGTACACCCCTATTTACTGAGGTCCTGTTTTCTTGTGCATAGTTCTGTGTATGAGCAGAATCCCCGCAACAGGCGCAGCCAACGTTTGGTCTGGTTCTTTTCTGCGAGACTCTTGAGTAGTGCTCGTGCTGGTCCACAATACCCTCACTTCTGTTTCAGGAGACAGCTGTGACGGAGTAACCTCCTATATTGACATTTTTATAGGTTTATTCAAGCTTGAAGTTTTAAAAAGGTATTTCATTTCTTATAACCCGAGTTTGCGCTGCCACTCTTTAAGTTGTTCTACTGTCTTCCCTGTAATGGCTGTTGATATTCCGGCTCATAGCAGAGCCGCGCTGAGGGCGCACTTGACTCAATATGCAGTCCCGGATGCTGGGGCCACGCTTATTTTCGTGGTAGAAGCCGATCGGACTCACCAGTTTGAAGTTTTTACTCTTGGGTCACCTTTCCGGCGGTGGATGGGACTGATGATATGTTTCACACATATACTCCCACTGCCATTCCTCAGCAGTATCAGCCTTATAGAGCTCCTGAGATTCCGCTTACAGCTTGACAACACCGTATTTGGTTTAATGGCGCCCTTCCACACCCATTAACGGCAGTCCGTTTAGGCCCTTTAACTATAGATAGGGCCACATGGCCCGTTTTGGCTGGGTTTACCCCACACCCACGTGCTTTTACAACTGCAACTTTGGCAGAGCTCCGCGTCTTACATACATCGTTAGTGCGCGTATATAGGGCGGTAATACAGTACGTAACCCGCACCATCCAGGTGGGACCACCTGGTGCTGCTGTACAACCTACGGGTCCTGGTGGCGTGACCATCAGTCCCCTTATGGTTAATGCTGTCATGGGCAAGCGCCAACAGAATAAGGATGAATTTCCTTATTGGCTTGCTGAGAAATTTGGACAGATAGAAGCTGTCTTTCCTAATACCATTCCTGTGGAGAAACACAGGATCTTAACTATTAGTTTACCCAAAGACTTAATTCCCGAATTGGCTGATTGTAACACCTGGGGCAGGGTGTTTGTAGCGGTATATTTTATGTGTTTCGGCACCCCCTCCATTACCGTACTCCCCTCTGTGATTAAACGCATTCAAGACGAACACGGAGCAGAAGCGGCTGTTGAGCTGGGGATGAGACTGGAGGGAGTGTTCGACGTGGTTGCTGATATGATCCTTGCGAATGTCAAGGGCGATGCCATTAGCTTTCAAGTAGCAAACCGCTTAGAAGCGGTCGCAGAGGCTGACAGACCACGAGAGTTACCAAAGATTATTGCGAAGGCTTATAAAACCATAGGCCGCAATAGTCTGGGGAATAAGCCTACAACTCAAACACAAACTCAGTCTCAAAATCAACAGAAAGCCCAGCCTGACAAGGATGGGCGCCCTTTCTTTCCTAAAAAGAATTGACAAAGAAATAAGAAACAGGGTTCCCAACACCAGAAGCAGGGCTCACGTGCCAGTTCACCGACCCCTGATGCTTCTGAACGTACTTATGACTTGCGCGATCGCGCTAAAATTAAGTCTCCTGATAGATTTCAGGTTCCTGATCAGCATTCTCCTCGTACTTTACAGGAAACATCAGGCTCACAAGCCAGTGGAGGTGATCGCCAGGATCGGGGTAGAAGTCAACCTGCCTCACAACTTCGTGAACAGCCTCGACAGTTTGAAGTCAAGGACAAGCAGGGTGATTTCGCTCATACCCGACCTCCTTTTCAAAAGAAAAAGGTTGCTGCTTTAACGGCGAGATATGCCACAGACGGTGAGGACAGACTCCTGGATTGGACATGGGCAGTGACTCTGCTCGACAGCACGGCGGAAGTTACCATAATCAGGGAGGCTCTGCGTCCCTGTCTGGATGTGACAGCAACTGACACATTTGTTACTATTGAGACTGCAGATACCCGGGTTGCCCCCCCGGATAGACTATACGAAGTCCTTTTCCAAATTGAAGGTGATATACTGCGTCCCATTATGGTTGTTTTCTGGGGAAATCTGACCGCTACATATGACATTTTATTGGCGGAGAAGGATTGGCCTCCGCCCTTTGTGTTGGCCTCTTCTAGAGGGGAAGATGTGATACTTCCGAGTTTTTCACGTTGTGTCCCTGAGGAAGAAGCGCAGGCTTTTGCGGAGGAATGGGCTTTGGCCTTAGCCCCAGCGGTGTATCGCAATCAGGTGGGTTGGGACGTTGATTCGCCAGCTCATGAAATACCATTGCGCTCTATGCCACAACCTCAACCTCAATATCCCATCAAACGAGAAGCGAAGGCTTCAGTTTGTGACATTCTAAGACAATTGGAGTATCAGGGGGTCATTGAGTCATGTGTATCACCTATGAATAATCCTCTCTTTTCTGTCCCTAAACCTGATGGTTCTTTTCGGATTGTATTTGATTATAGAAATTTGAACAGCCATTGCCGCACCTTTGCGGTGCAAAACACACACAGTTCAGCGCTGGTGAATAATATTGTTCGTAAAAAGTACAAAACGACACTTGACATTTCGAATGGTTTCTACAGTCACAATTTCGAACGTGCGAGTGGTGACCTGACAGCGTTCAGTGCCGTCGGAAATCAGAAAAAATGTACACGTTTGCCTATGGGGTATAAGAATAGCCCCGGGGCATTTGCGGCGCGCTTAGTGTCTTTGTTGCATGACATTGACCCTGATGCCTTGTCGTACGTTGATGACATCTATTTGACTAACGACGACCTCGCCCCGCATCTTGACCGAGTCGACCACATAATATTATCTTTTGCCAACTACGGTTATGAGTTCAATTTTGCAAAGTCACACATTGCCCATCTGGCAGTGCTCTTTTTGGGCTATGAGCTCAATAACGAGGGAAAGGGTCTAGCACCTCACTTCCTAGAGAAATGTGCACATTTGCAACCACCTTCTTCTTTGAAAAAGTTACAATCCCTGCTGGGTTTTTTGAATTTCGGGAGGACTTACATTCCCGATTTTGCCCAGCGTCTCAAACCGCTATATGCGTTGATACAACCTAAGTTTTCATCTGCCAGCTGGCTTCCTGAACATTCTTCCGTTCTGCAGTCTTTGCAGGCGGATTTGCTTGCGACTAACTTCTTAATGACTCGTGATAACACCACCAAGCTGGTCATACGTATCGTTTCAGGGGCAGTGGGTTTCACGTATTTAACATTCAATGAAGGTGAGACAATACCTATAGAATACAAATCACACTTGTACACTGCGGCTGAAATGCGTTTTTCCTCTGTTGAAAAAATCTTGACGTCAGTGCAGATGGCGATTCTAAAGGAACGCTCACTGGCGCAGGGCAAACGCATTCTTATGGTCACTCCCTTCCCTGCTTTGGAAGCGGTGACTAAAGCTAGTGTGCCTAACTCGAAGGCATTGCACCCACGTTAGATTCAGTGGGCTACTTCTTTGACGTCTTTGGATGTCACATTTGTCTTTGATCCATCACTTCAGACTCAGGAGTATTTGCAGTATGAATTTGTTCATCCTCCTCCTTTGTTGCTTCTTCCTTTGAGTGAATACAAATGCATCATTTATACCGATGGCTCGGCGCAACCGGCCACGGGTTCCAAACATGCTTATTCTGTGGCTTGCGCTATTGTGGCTGGCTCCATTGAAGATGGAGAGCTTAAGTCGTCCATTGTGCACACACAGGCACTAGGAGACTGCACGGCGCAATTGGCCGAGCTGCGTGCTCTTATACTAGCTCTAGAGTTTACTGATCCTCTTGTGAATACTCTTATTGTTTGCGATTCTTACTATTGTGTCCAGTCGTTCACTGACAGCTTATTCTTTTGGTCTCAAAATGATTACCAAGATTCTAAAGGCAGCGAAATTAAGCATAAAACGCTTTGGGTTCGAGTCGCAGATCTTAAACAACGTCTGCCTCTCACACATGTTATTCACACTCTTGGCCACCAGCGTGTCGGAACACATGCTCTTGGTAATTCTTTGGCTGATGAAGCAGCCAAGTCTGCAGTAGCCACGTGTTCCGTAGCAGCAGTTACGAGATCTATGTCTAAGGTTGATAATGAGATTCTGGCAGCGGTCGCTGCAACTAGGGAGGGAAGTAATTATCCTGCGGGTTTCCCTTCTAAATACTCTTATCATGTAACTCCTGAACAGGTTCTTTATGCTACCATTCCTTCGGTTGAGGATCGGCTGATTCCCAACTCGGACCGCAGACAATCTTTGATCAAAGCCGCACACGAAGGCATTGCTTCGGCACATGCTGGTGTGTCGGCAACAGACTCTATTCTTCAGCAATGTTACTGGTGGCGTGGTTTATATAAAAAGACTCGTAACTATGTTCTTTGCTGTGATGTTTGTCAACAAATCAAGCCTTCTACGGTCCCACGTCCGCCCCAAACACAGCTATGTATTTCTAATAGGCCTTTTGGCTGTGTCTATCGTGATCACTGCGGTCCTCTTTCTTCTGATACTGCATACAAGTATATCTTGGTTGCGGTTGATTCGTGCACTAGATTCCTGTGGGTCTGGCCACAAAGTAGTGCTGACGCTCGAAATGTCATCAGGGATTTGCGTGTCTTTATCGGGATGTTTGCCTGTGGTACCTTCCATTCTGACCAAGGTCCAGCGTTTGCCTCTAAGACTTACAAAGATGCGATGAAGTCATTCGGGGTACAGGTGCAGTTTTCGTCTCCATACAGGCCTGAGGGCAATTCAGTTGTGGAGCGAATGAACCGTGACTTAAAGCAATCCTTGACAGCTAGATTCTTAGGTACTGGCAGGGACTGGCTGTCCCACTTGTATGGGGTCCAACGTGCACTAAATAATCTCCCTAGAAGATCTCTGTGTGGGCGGACCCCTTACGAAATGCTCTTTGGCTTTCACATGTTTGTTCCTGACCTTGATGGTCTGGACATTGTGGCGGCTGCCTCTAAGCTTGACGTAGATAATCATTCTGCTATGTTACAGGATCTACAAAAGTCACGTGATACTCTGTCTACTGAGCATTAACCATCTTCGCCTACTGATGCACAACTGATTGCTGTTACCGGTTGGCTTCCTAAAGTTGGAGATCTAGTGCGGGAGAAGATTGAAAACAAAAAAGAATTTGGCCCCTCTTACAGTGCTCCGGTTTCCGTATTTGGACTGAAGGGTACTCGTACTGTCATTCTACCACCATTGCCTGGTCGCAAAGACAACAGGTACATCTCAGTGGACCATGTCAAGTTACACCGTGTGGCCGATTCTGAATAGTGTGACACCTGCAGTTTTGTGCAACGCTATATCCTTAGCACTGTTGACTTTGTCGTCACCTGCTGCCGCAAGAGTGTCTGCTCATATGATGGACACTGTAATTGATCTTCAGCCTTTGTGACAATCATCTTCTGCAATGGATATTGTGTGCCCTTTTCCGGCTATAGATTCCGTGAGTGAGATGCCATCTAGCCCACGAGTACGAATGGACGATTCGACGCTTTCACCTTTGCTTGCATGTCCAGTGAGTGCCTGTGATGGAGAACCGGCACACTTTTCTTCTGCCTCATCCTCCTCATCCTCCAGTTTGTCTGATGCACCTAAGTCCAAGTTGCATATTTTTTACTCCTGGTTCAAAAAGACATACTTCATTCCCCCATGGACCTACATTTGGTTGCTGCTGATCCTAATTTTCCTCTTCATGTCAATTGGATTTGTGACAGTGTTCTTTTTGCTTATAAATGGCAATTATCTCCCTGAACGCTCTGCAGTAGAAATGGTCGATGGAACTTTGGCTCCTCACACATCGTCCCATATCATGAAACATGACCAGTCTTTTGTGAATATTTCAGCTTTCCCAGTTGCTGATGGCATCGTTTGGGACAATGTAGCTTATGAAATCCATGGTCCAACTGAGGTCCTTCGTGTTCCATACGTGTTTCGCGTCTCCTTAGGAGATGTGGTGACACGGGACATACATTCGGATGATTGGGATGTGCAGGCAGTTCATGCATTGTTTTCTGATTTAAAATATTATGCTGCCTTTGATGCTGAAGATTTGTATTTAAATTCTGCCAATTATGGTGATCTCTTTTGCTATCAACATTATGGGCATCATTTTTTACACAAATCAAACACCATGAGAACTGTTTTTAATTTTACCCAATGGGAACATTGTCCAACTCCCTTACAGGGGAGTTCTAAAACGCTTAGGGATAAGTTCACCTATTTTTCTGACTATGATTTGACTAATCCTGAATGCTATTATTTTCGGCTTCAAAAATCCTCTACATCGAAGTACCTGTTATCCCACACTAAACTAATTTATGCCAACTCGTTTAGAACACAGTTGGCCACACACGGTTATGACCATTGGAAACAGACTATAGATTTAAAATCAATATGGGGCACAAAGCCATGGCAGGTTCAGGGCACTGAAGCGTTACATCGTGCCTGCCTGATCCCGACTCAATTGCTGTTTTTAAATAGAACCATTTACCAAACATCCTGTTATGGCCTTGCAACTGTCAAAAACCTAAATACCCCCTCCATTCCTTCATTAGCTGAATATGACAATTGGCGGTTACACAATAACTACACCATTGAGGCTTTGCAGGCTCGCCTTCAAAATGCCTCCTTAAATGTTTCTGAGATTGATTCAATAGGATGGTTGTTGTGGCAAACTAATGCTAATGCATGCCAGTTGCGTTACTATAATGTTACACCTAGTTTCATTCAGACTACGCCTGATCCTCTTAATCCACCTCATCATTCTGTGACTACATACTCGGTGGGTAAATTGTGCCAGCAGTGGCTAGAACACTCTACCCTTGCATCTGTCAAACAGCACCTTTCCATCTTATCGAATGATATAGATTTGGCTGATTTTCTCCTAGGCCCACATATCCAAGGGCCAAGCGATTTCTTTATGCCTCTTATAATGAAATTTGGAAACTTTCACAGATGGAAGCCACCTTCCGTCTGCGTCAAATTGACCAGGCAAACTTGGAAAAAGTCCTTGCTGTAGTGGACAACAGCATTAACACGCTTTCTTCACGCATCTACACCTTAGACAATATAGTTTCTTCTGTAATAGATATTGTGCAAAGTGATGTTTCTGTGTTATATCATGGTCAGAATCAGTTACGGTCGGTCATGCAATTTGCTTGGACGTTGCAGACACTGAAAATGGGTAAAGTGCCTTGGGATTATTTAAATGCCACTGCTTTATTTTTGCCTTTTAACCTGACTGATAGTTTATGTCCATGAAAGATGCTGTATACACGCTGTTACATATTGAACAATTGGAGCCTTTGCCGTTCTCCGTAGCGGAAACGGACTCTGCTGTTTGGTTAATTCATGGCGTTATCACTTTACCCTTTTCGCTTTTTCAATTTAAATCATGTATGCACCACTTTCTTGTTGGCCACTTTGAACCGCTTGGCAGTACTTTTCTGCATGAATTATGGGTCCTGCCCTTTGCTTATCGGTGTTTGAGGGAGGACAAAGAAGTTTTCCTCACAGGGGAGGAGTGTGATTCGGTAGTGGGTCACTCTCTAGTGTGCAAACACGTTAAATTACATGGCAAGTGTAACGTGTCAACGCCCAATCTAGCTTGCTTTTTGAAAGGGAACCCCGGTGCCATCCATCACGCCTGTCTTTACTTTGCTTACTAATGGCAGCTATCTCATTTTAAACAATCAAGACTGCTGTGGTTTGCGGGCAGGTGTCCCATACTTGGTAACTGTTTCCCAGCGCGTAATTTGCTGTAGCAATGTCCTTTTCCCGCCCCCGAAAGGGAGTTTTGAATCTTCGCTTTGGCCTTCCATTCCGACTTTGAAAACAGAGTTCAACAAGTTGAGTAGGCTCAAAGCCCTTTTATTCCAACAAGAGGTGGCCCTCACTTCCGCCCATGAAACATTCCGGTTGCAGGTGGCTCGGACCTTGAGTGAGATACAGTCGCTTCTTAACACTAACCTCCCCCTTCATTTTGGGGAATTGGTAAACCAAATATTTGATGCATCTGATACGACAGGCCTTGCCCATTTTTTTAAATGTGTGGGATCTGGGCTGCTCTCTTCCTTTCAAACTATATTCGGGGTAATACCGGCTTTTATTCCTTCTATATTTTCCAGCATTTTCGAAGGCTTCCCCTTAATATTGGTGCTGGCTACTGGTGTCCTGCTTCTCCTCCTTGTGCTTCGTAATGGCTGCTCACTTTGTGGCTCTGCACAGGCCGGCCCAGCTACAACTGTGCCGTGATCGCCTATATGAAGCTTTTGGATGCTTGCCATTAGCAACGCTTGGTGTGAGTTAGGACTTGACATTCCGCTTTGCCTATTTTACTTGCGTGCAGCCAGTGCTTCATTGCAGAGTATGTCATTTCTCCTGGGCGATGGAACTTTGCTTATCGAACATGTCGTGTCCAATCCCTGATTTCAGCCGGTTGATGGGTCCCTTAGAGACGCATGACGAGGCTTGTTCTGTGGATGGTCAAATGACGTGTGCAGCTTTACTTGGAATCTTAGATCAATGGGATATCTGTGCGGCTGCGCAGACTTTCCTGCAACGAAGTTTCATTGAATATCACGCAAGTTTGCCTTTTCTACTTTTGGATGCTCCTGCTTGTGTGGAACATGTCTGTTCTTTCGACTTACTAAATTGGATGTCATCACTTTTTTCTGCCAATGATGAAGATGAACTATTGGAAGGAATTGCATTCCTTTGCACCCGGACCTTCATGGATTGACTGCTTGGGTCGTCCCTACTCCACTGTCTGCAATACAGACTCTTTTTTCAAGCGCAAAATGCCTTTAGCTTTTTCTTCAAACTTTCCCTTTTTTATCCGATTCGTTTTTTTTGTTTTTTTTTAGAAAGTCCCTCACCAATATTTTAAACAATGCATGACTTTTGAACTCTGTTTTTGTTTTTCTGTCTATGTCCTACTGACTTACCAGGGGGAGGGTGTTATATGGGGTTATGTAGCCCTTAGATACATTGTCGACATTGCTAAGTTAGCATGAGTTTTGCTTTCCCTATGCTGCTGCTTTTGCGCACGCCTCTGCTAAGAGTTTGTTTTCGCGACACTTTGCCTCTGCCTTCTACATGAAAACAGATTGTTTTTCACGTTCTCAGCTTTCCCTTCAATTCTGTCTGAACATAATGTGCAAGGTCGGTCAACAATGTCTCTTGTTATTCTGTTCTGGTCAGTCCCTATTACCTAGACAAAACATGTTACCAACAGCTGCAATATGGAAGAATCGAGCTTTGATATAACGTTGTTGCATGTTTTTGAAACACACTCGAAGAAAGCCGTTCTATGGAACTGAGCTCTGCTGTTCCTATGATGTAAACCTTTACGTTTAAGCTTTGAGGTAGGGGTCTGCTAATAATGCCTAGAGATCTTCTGTTATATAAAATAACTTCTTACTACCAAGGGGAGGGTGATTAGGCCCAGTTATTTTTGCCTTTTTCACAGTCTTTATAAAATGACGACTCCTTTTGTGTTCTATAGTATTGTAGCAATGCTAATGATTCTTGCCTTATGCATTTTGCTGCTAGTTGTGGTTCGCATACTATTTTATGAATCACTATAGTCAAAATAAACATTTTGAACTTATTTAGTGACTCTGATTATTTTTATTGTGGACAAGTACGTGAGACCGAAAGAGTGTCTTGTTCCCGCGACTCTGAGGTGAGTCGGGAGTGCTCGTGTTCTGGGTTGTCTAAACATTCGTAGCTTCTTGATATTTGTAGGAGACCGAATGAGACACTATTGATAGTCGGTTGGGATTTTGGGTACTAAGGTGATATGAGGTACACCCCTATTTACTGAGGCCCTGTTTTCTTGTGCATAGTTCTGTGTATGAGCAGAATCCCCGCAACACCAGGTCCAGGGAGGCCTCCCCCTGCTTCGCCTGCATGTTAAGGTGCCTTCGGGCCCGATTCGGAGGCCTGTCGGGGTCCCCCTCGCAACCTCATGCCTGAGGCCTAGGTGGGGCTCCGAGCCCCCGGGCCGCAGAGACTCCGTCCTGTCCAAGGACAGGCAGAAGCCCTGTTCGTTAAGGCACAGCGCGACCAGATGGCTGTCCTTTGAGCCCAGCCATATGGTTGCATACAATTCATTCCAATGGCGCTACCAGATGGCTGAGTTGCTCTGGAAGTCCTGATGGGGGCTCATTTAATTCCCTGAGCCAAGAGGTCGATGCTTTCACACCTTCGATCCCCTCTCTCACTCGTTTCGCACAAGTTACAAGAAAGGGGGGTAGCCTTCCTCTGGATTTCTTGGGACAGGGTACTCTGGACCCCCCTGGGGTCTAGCGCCTCTCAGTCAGTGACCAGATAGCCCAGGACCGGCCCACCTTCATCATGGGCTCTGTCCTTGGCCTCCCAGACCACCCAGAAGTTCCACGGGCTTGGGGAAGCCTCCCCTGCCGTCCAGATCCAGGCGCTCTAACTGGGCCCGGGGCCTCACAAGGCCCCAGGGTGGGCACTCCTGCCTTGGGCTCCATCCACGAGCCTGCCGCACTGCCAAGAGCATGGGAAGAGGGGGGTCTGTCTGGCCCGGGGAGGCTTCCCCTGCTTGGCCTGGACCAGGAGCTCCAACCAGGGCCCTGGTGGGCCCTGGGGTGGGTACCTCCCATCCTGGTCTCCTTCCTCCAGCCCACCACATGGCAAAGCACCTGGGACCGGGTCCTGCAGGCCCGGGAGGGCTTACCTGTGTGTCCTGGCCCAGGAGCTCCGACTAGGCCCTGGGGCTCCACCGGGCCCAGGGGCTGGCGGTCCCGCCCCAGGCTCCATCCTCCCCATGGCCAAGGTCCCAGGTCAGGGGTCCTCTGCTTCACCTGCAGGTTAAGGTGCCTGCGGGCCCCGTGCACAAATAACCCACTCCCGAATCGGGGAGGTAGTGATGAAAAATAACAATACAGTATTCTTTTGAGGCCCTCTAATTGGAATGAGTACACTTCAAATCTTTAACGAGGATCAATTAGAGGGCAAGTCTGGTGCCAGCAGCCACGGTAATTCCAGCCCCAATAGCATATATTAAAGTTTCTGCAGTTAAAAAGCTCGTAGTTGGATCTTGGGATCAAGCTGGCAGGCCGCCGTAAGGCATGCTTACATCTGTCCCAGCCCATGCCTCTCGGTGCCCCCTTGATGCTCTTGACTGGGTGTCCTGGGGGTCCGAAGCGTTTACTTTTAAAAATTTTGAGTGTTCAAAGCAGGCCAGTCGCCTGAATCCTTCAGCTAGTAATAATGAAATAGGACTCTAGTTCTATTTTGTTGGTTTTCGGAACTGTGGCCATGATTAAGAGGGACAGCCGGGGGCATTCGTATTGTGCCGCTAGAGGTGAAATTCCCCTAACAAGTCATGTCCGGGTTACAACATGGGCAGTCACAGCTTAGGTCTATTATGCTATTGAGCTGGACATTACAAATACTACATTCTGACCATGTGCCATGGCAACATACCAGTGTCATAAGTCTGTTTTCCCCATACCATCTTACAGAACAACAGATACTTATGGCACGCAAAGATGCTAAATACACTATGTTACACATAGAGAAGTTATCTTTAACCGTTGCTGAAGTTGCATCTGCGGATTGGATAATCCATGGGTATATTACACTGCCAATCTTGACATTTCATTTTCAGTACTACCTACAACACCACCAAGTGGGTGGATAAGAAGCGTTAGGAGAAGGGTTTGTACACGAGACTTAGGAATTTCTTTTAAGTTTTGGTGTTGAAATAAGGGAACTGGAGTATTTCGTAGCAGTTCAGACAGCAAGAGTACTTTAAGTGCATTGTTAGTTTGCAATAACATTTTGTTGCTGGGGGCGAACCTGTCCTGCTACTTGAAAGGTACTCTGGCGGCTGTTATACGTCTGAGTTTGAGATTGCTCTCTAATGGGAGTTACCTGCTTTTGAACGGTCAAGGTTGCTGTGGAATGTGGGTTGCCTATCTGGTGACAGTTTCTTCCATTGATACTTGTTGTACACAAGTACTATTTCCATCTACTCATACAGTTAGGGATGCAACACTTTGGCTTTCAATTAATCTGACCACCATGCATTTTCATGCCCTGAGCAAACTGAAAGCCTTACTGTTTCAAAAAGATGTGGCCTTAACTTCTGCTAAAAAGATGTTTGATCTTCAGGTGGCAAGGTCATCTTCAGAAATACAGACACTACTCTGCACTAACTTCCCACAACATTTTGGGGAGCTGGTGCATCGTATTTTTAACATGTCTAATACAAAGGGAATAGTGCATTTTTCCAAAAGGAAAGGCTCATGGTTGGTTAGCACCTTCCAGACAGTTTTCGGAGTCATTCCATCTTTTATTCATTCCGCCTCAGGAGTATCTTTGGAGGTCTTCCGCTAGGCATGTTCCTGACTGCCATGACAGTCATTTTACTATTTTTGCTCCGCAATGGATGTCCCATTTCAAGATCAAAGGGAGGTGGCACTACCTCATGTGCTACTGTGCCGTGAGCGCATGGTGCATTGCTTTGGCACACCTTTGCTTCGAGAACTGAATGAGCATTGGTTCTTATCTTTTCGGCCTGTGTGGCTTCTCTGCATGCAGCCTGTGTCCCACTGTCTGCAGTGCACTTATGAGTGTGTCTTGGATTTATTAATTGGATCTCAACTGGTTGAGCTTTTGGACATAAACGTACTAATGGACCCCTTAAAAAACCCATATGAATAGTTGTCCATCACATATTCCATTCCTCCGGGTCGCATTCTACTAGCCTCCCTGGGATGCCTCTGCCCTGGATGGATTGGACCTTAGCTTTGGTTCAACGGAACCCCAATTGGCTGTTTTCGCTCCCTCAGCGGCTGCTGAGTGGGATGGATCAGAACATATTTGCTCTATAAACTTGCTCCAAGGTGTGCCTTTGGGATCATCGTCTGCGGATGCTGGGAACAGCAAGGTTTCATTTACCACACAGAACACATAAACATCTGATTATTCTGTTGGCTGGGAACATTTATTTGGCCTGTTTTTAACATCCTAAATTGACTCTTTAAATTTGACCTTTTTATGCTTTTAGATTTCTTAAGTAGGCTTTCTTTGTGCTTTGGGCTTCTAAATCTCATCACTGCCTTTTAAACAGTTTTTACTTTAATTTTGATGACTTTTAAGATTTCCTTTGCATTTGCTACTGCATTTTTAGCAATAGTGTTTTTTCTATTTGGATAGCTTCTTAGTCGACTTATGTACTAGGAGCGGGTGTCATGTGTTCTAGTTAGGCCTGGAGGGAAACACTGCCATTTTATACATACAAGGGTCTTTCATAAAGTTACCTTCACTTTTGCACAATGACTTCTGGCACACATTTGCATCGATGACAGTCTGGATTAGTTTCTTGGAAACTATACTTGCTTACACTATCAACTTCGCAAGAACACTATCATGCTACCCTGACACCATGTACAAGGTTTAGACATACATTGTGCCAATGTGCTTGTTGTTTTCATACATATAGCAACATAGCTATCTATAACATACAAACAATGGCAGCCTGATCTAGATCTCAGCCCAAGGTGAGGATGCCCTTTGTTATAAATAAACATCTGTTTCTGGGTGTTGGCAGAGGAGCGCTTTGCTGTTATTGGCAATATCTCTACTTGCTGATGCTTCAGCCCAGCAGCTTACTGATCTCTCTATGAGGGTATTCAGTCAAAATATTGAGTTTGAAATGTCGACTTACATTAATATCGAGTTTTAAATATCGTGACACAGAAATATCGACAGCAAGAATATCGTGGTCAAGAATATCGACTTTAAGGTAAGAAATACTGATTTTAAAAATATAGAAGTCATCAATATTGTTTGCAATAATATAATTGTTTAAAATATCGATTTTTTAATTAGTTTTATGTATTTTAGTATATATTTTAAATGTATGTGATGTATTTTTTGTATAAGTATTGTTTATGTTTTTTAATATATGTGTACATTTTTAGTAGTTATTAATATTATTTTAATTAAATTTTGTGTTTTTTAGTTCCGTAGCGGGTTGTGGGTTTATAGGGGAATAGGGTGGGAAGTAATTTTTTATAATACATTAATAAATATATGTATTTATTAATATTTTTTTAATTGAGATTTTATAATGTTAATTGTGTTTTTAATTTTTTGGGGTAAATTTTAGGTGCAAGTTGTGGGGTTTAGTTGTTAATTAATGTTAATTAATTAACAATTAATTACTGATAATTGCGTAATTAATTTTAGGTGCGGGTTGTGGGGTTTATAAGGGTAAAGGATGGGATGTAATTTATTTTTAATTTTTAATAATTAGTTGTTAATTAATATTAATTAATTAATTGACAATTAATTATGGTAATTGTGTAATTAATTTTAGGTGTGGGTTGTGGGGTTTTTAGGGGTAAAGGGTGGGAAGTAATTTATTTTTAATTAATTAATGATTAGTTGATAATTATTATCATTTAATTAATTGATAATTAATTAGTGAAATTGTTTAATTATGTTTTTTGGGGTGTGGGTTTTGGGTTTATAGGGGTGAAGGGTAGGGAGTAAATTAATTTGACTTTCTTTACAATTAATTGTTGAGGACTATTAGTTATTTAATTGAAAAGGTTTTTTAATTGTGTAATTAATTTTTTTACAGTTTAATTTTAGGTGTGGGTTGTGGGGATTATAGGTGTAAAGGGTGGGAAGTTAATTACATTTTATGTGTTTTAAGTTGTTTTTTAATTAATGATATTTGTTTAATTGATAATTAATTATGTTAATTATGCAAATACATTTTTATGTGGGTTGTGAGTTGTGTGGTGTTATAGGGTAGGAAGTAAATAGACTACATTTATGTAATAATTAATGTTTTTGTTAATAAATAATTTCTACATAAAAATATTTATTTGTTTGAAAAATATTTTTTATTTTATTTATTATAATGTTTGTAGGTATTTTTGATATGTATTTAACATTATAATATGTTTATTTTTATTTTTACATTAAATATATTTTATTTTTTATTTTAACATATTCATATTTTTTATTTACTTTTTCAAATATTTTTATTTTGTTGATGACATTTTGTTTGTTTTTAGTTTTGAACTGACTAGAGTGAGAATAGTAAATTGTACCCCTCCGCTATCCAACACTTTCCCTACTGTTGCACTCACTGGAGTGGAAATAGTAATTTTTAACCCTCGGTTATCCAACACTTTCCCTACTGTTGCACTGACTGGCGTGGGAATAGTACCGCTATCCAACACTTTCCCTACTGTTGCACTCATTGGAGTGGGAATAGTAATTTTTACTCCTCCGCTATCAAACTCTTCCCCTACTGTTGCACTGACTGGAGTGAGAATACTAAGGGGCCGATTCCGATCTCGGCCGGTAGTGCTCCGAATCGGATTCGGTTTTACCGGATCCGATCCGGAGCCCTATTTTCCGACCGAGTCGTACGCGCGTCCGGGCGAGCGAGTACGATGCGTATTCGCCGACCGACTCGTCCGGGCGACCCGACCGCTCCGACCGACTGGTTCCCGGATCGTACTGCTCCGACCGACTCGCTCGGACCCGATTCGCACCGCGCAATGGAGACGTTTTCCGGCCGGGTAAGTACGATGCGCACCTCGACCGCTCCGACCGACTCGTGCCGTCCGACTCGAACTCGCTGTCGGAGCCGTACTTTGGGGGTCCGTGTCGGACCCCCTGTACGCGTACCCGTGCGAGGCGCACACAGGGGGACCCATGGGTCCCCCCTACCTGTGCGTGTACGCCGCGAGCGCTTCGCGGCGTACTCGCTGTAGGGGCGCCCTTGTCCGCCTCGCACCCATTGAGGCAATGGGAGCCCGCGTACGCGTTGTACGACCGGCTCCCATTGAGTTCAATGGGAGTCCGACCGACTCGTGTCCGGTGGCATACGAATGCATCGGACTCGTTCGGTCGGACTGCACGGGTCCGATTCGGTCGGAAATCTCTCCGAGGCCGGCTCGGTCGGGGAAATTACCGACACGAATCGGAATCGGCCCCTAAATGTTATCCCTCCGCTATCCAACACTTTCCCTACTGTTGGACTCACTGGAGTGGGAATAGTCATTTATACCCCTCGGCTGTCCAAAACGTTTCCTAGTGTTGCAATCACTGGAGTGGAAATAGCATTTTTTACCCCTCCACTATCCAACACTTTTCCTACTGTTGCACTGACTGGAGTGGGAATAGTAACTTTTACCCCTTCGCTATCCAACACTTTCCCTACTGTTGCACTTATTGGAGTGGGAATAGTAATATTTACCCCTCTACTATCCAACACTTTCCCTACTGTTGCACTGACTGGAGTGGGAATAGTAAATTTTATCCCTCCGCTATCCAACACTTTCCCTACTGTTGTACTGACTGGAGTGGGAATAGTACATTTTATCCCTCTGCTATATATATATAATTGTTAAATTTGTTTATAATTGTAAAATTATAAAATACATTAAAATTATTAGTTTAATAATTATTTTAAAGTAAATATATATATATATATATATATATAGATATATATATATATCTATATATATATATATATATATATATTAATTATTATATATGTGTTTAACTTTTTTAAGTTACGTTTATTTGTTATATTTGTTAAAATGTATATTAAATCTAATTTATGTTTTTAAAATTAATTTAATTTTTTAATATATTTAATATTTATTTATTTATTTTATACAAAACAATATTTTGTACAACTATATTTATGAGATCGATATTTTGGGGGGATATTTTTGTACTTACCATTATTAGTATGGGATGTAACTATTTTTGACATTGATATTTTGGTCACATTATTTTTGTATGGGGATATTTTTGGTGTCGATATTATGTCAGTGTACCCTCTATGAGGGGTGTCCAGCTTGTGACCACGACAGGGACCTACATTCTTTCTCTTCAGGTAACGGGGGTTGTATCATCTAGTACGGGTATTCTTGGCAGAACACACGCCCTAGACACTTAGGTTAGGGGACGCATAGTAGGAGTACATCAGATTTCTATATTGTTTTATATGCTTGCATATAAACATTGTTTCAGCACGATGGTGGAACTTTTGATTCTATTCATTATCCTAGTACCGCTAATAACTTTCATTTGCTTCTGTCTGTTGATCATTGCAGCACATATATTTTATACAAGAATCATGTTGGTTCAATAAATAATGAAAACGCCCCACTGTGTATTCCTCATACATTTTTCTAAGAGAAGGAGAACAAGAGTGACTGAGTGAAAGGGTTCTAGATCTGTTACCATGGTTCCTGGGGGAACAGGGTTGTCATGTTCAGAAGTTGCCAGAACCATTTGCTACCCGCCTATGGTAAGGGGGGTTGATAGTGGCACTGTGAGCTAGCTGGCCTATAGGATGAAATGTACTGAGAGGGTGCATGGAATCAGTCAGGCACTATCCCAAAGGTTATGCTGTCCACAAACTCACAGTTCCTACAGTAGGGTAGAAACTACATGACACATTTTTGTGTGGGGGGACTCCCTCTGCTACCCCCACACTGGGTTCTGGAAAGGTCTTAGCCTTCCACTGTCGAGGCTCCAAACTGTCTGGGGGTGACAGAAGGCAGGGCAGGCATGGTGTTAGGTTCCTTTATGTGTGCAGGAGGCAGGGATTTTTGGGGGCACAGCCCCGCCCCACACAACCTGCCAGGATTGCTGTGAGAAAGCCATGCCTTTTGCCTTGTTCACTCCCATTTTTTGTATGATACTGATGGCAACTGACTTTGACTGTGCTTTGGGCTCCTCTAACCATGCCCAGGGCCAGTGCTTTGATGAAATCGCTATATGGTAATTAGGTATAAGTACAATTCGCACTAACAGACTTCTGTAAGTCCCTATTATATAATAAGGCAAGGGGGATTCAAACTAGCTATAAGTCCCTAGTATATAATAGGGCAAGGAAGTTTAGAGGCCCAGTAGATTTCCTGCACTGGATGGTGCACTACTGTGTTGCCTGCTGTCATTTTTAAAGGTAGCCCTGCTTTGCAGACTGTCTTTAAAAGTAAATTATATGCAAATTCGACTTTAGAATCAAGGGTACTTCCAAAGTGGTAATCTACCTTATGTTTACATGTAAGTCACCCCTAAGGTCTCCACTAGGTGCCCCAGGGGTGGGATGACATGTACCTGTAAGCAGGGACAGGATAAAATATGTTTTATATGCCCTGGTGAGGGAAAAACTGGCAATTTTATTTGTCCCCATTGTGGCTACTTAGCTCCATAGGCAAATATTAGAATATTTTATTTAAGAATAAATATTGCTAGGAAGTAGCTAAAAATGTCATTCTAGGACTTGAAAGATTGGTAATGACAACCCCAACAACTTTCCATGGTTGAATGTATCATAACTAGTATATAAAATAGGTTATAGAACTTTTTTTTCTGTGAGCCAAAATCCAGCCTTCTAGCAGCCTCTCCAAGATTGGCCAACCTTAACAGGCTTTGCCAAGCTGCTTCAATGAGGTGATAAGTGGCCTGCATAGAGCATAGGTTATCTGGTGGTGGGAGCTCTGCAGCTGCAGAGAATAGGTCAGAAATGGGGCTGGGTAAATCAAAATGGGCTTCAAAGAGAGCAGGACAGTAAGGAATGCCAGCCAGGCCTACCCCCTCTTCCTGTACCCCCATCCAGATGGCAGGCCCAGGAATGGAATTTGCAGAAGTTCTGGAAGGGGGGTGTTAATGAAAAAGAGCAACACCAGTAGGTTGGTTTAGCCAGGTCTTACTCTCCTGGAGAGGAATTCTCCATCTTGAATTTTAAAGTGCACTGCTTTTTAGGACAAGAATATGCCTCACAAGGAAGCTGTCATGCTTTTGTGTGGCATCCTGCACCTCATTGGACAGGGGTGCCCCCCTGCTTGCCACTCCAGATCATTGAATAATTATGTAAGAGCTGCA
The DNA here is from genome assembly GCA_963921515.1 of Calotriton arnoldi. Classification (NCBI taxonomy): domain Eukaryota; kingdom Metazoa; phylum Chordata; class Amphibia; order Caudata; family Salamandridae; genus Calotriton; species Calotriton arnoldi. The sequence continues at coordinate 322,078 of CAWUFW010012301.1, read as the reverse complement.
TACCAATTTTGATTTGCTGCCTGAAACGACAGGAAAAGAAGGACTGCCCTGCTGGAATCATGGTCTGCACACCAGAGGATTGCAATCAAAAGGACTGCTCCTGCTGCACACTCGGAACTACAGCCTTGCTTCAAAAAGAATTAAAGAGTGGACTCCCTGAAAGTAACAGGTTGACAGAGCTTCCCTGCACCATCTCCCTCAAGACATCCCCAGCCTGGAGTGCGTCCAGTGTACTCTTAAAGATCTTGCCAGGTACATTGTGGGAATTGAAGTCTCAAATTTCCAAGGACTATCTCAGAGCTTCTAGATCCTTGGATTTGGGTTTTGGACAATTTGAACCCTCAAGGGGAACTTCAGGAAGAAGTTTGGAGAACTTTGGAGCAACTTTTGGAAAACGCTCCATGAGTGGACCAACGCGACGTCGAGATTCAAACCGGCTACCTTCAACTGCGACCCGGCCTGGATTTCAGGTTTGTACCACTAAAAGCCCAGGAGCTCCAAACTTCCACGATTTGACTGGGGCCTCGCCAAGAAGCAATCCAACAATGATGCATAGAATCTGTCTGCTGGAGAGGATAGCACGACATCGAGAGAAAATCCTTCAGAAATGTTTCTAAGTCCAAAGGTAAAATTTTGACTTAGGCCTCCTGCTTAGTGTATCCGACTAGGGCTCCATCGGGGTCGGCCTCAAATTTTGATTTTGTCCATGTCAAGCGTGACCAGATATCCCAAGTTGGCGCTATATGTTTTTAGGCACTAAAAAGGGTTTAATCTTTAAAAATTCATATCTCTGGTTCCCTATATTGGTTTTGTTGATTTGGTGTCATTTTAAAGATAAAAATATTTCCTATCTTTTTAAATTGGTGTGGTATTTTTTTGTGTGATGTGTCTTATTTAATGTGTTATTGTTTTTAAATGCTTTACATATCTGTCTCCTGAGTTGAGCCTGCCTGCTTGCAGTCAGCTACCAAGAGTTTAGACAGGGTCTAATATTTTGAGACCTGGACTGGGCCTTATATTGTGTTGGTGGCCATATTGCTAGTGGTAAATCCCTAATTGAACCTACTAATAAACCACCTTCCAACAATGGCCCATCCTATCTGGACCTAAGCCCTTTTTGTGTTATTTTCTGGAAGCAATACTAAATCCCAAACCGCGGAGCCATCCAGAGTCACTTGCAACAGGACACTAGCAAAAGGCACAGATGGTTGGGACAAGAAAATTAAAACTTTTATGTGTTATTTTCAGAATTGTGGCTTAAAATTTGACTTTACCATTTAAGATGATTTAAAATTACAATTAAGTTTAGTGTAAACAACATATCTCTACCTGCTTCCAATCGAATGGTATTAAGGTAACCCAGTGTTAGTTAATGGAAGAGATAGTCCGTACAGCAGTGAAAAACGACTTCAGGAGTTTTTCACTGCCAAGACATGTAGAACTTAAGTACACATGTCCTACTTTCTAAATACAAAGCCCCCTGATCTATGACTCTTTAGAACCTACCTTAGAGGTGACTTATAAATATTGAAAAGGAAGGTTAAGGCCTGGCAAATTTTGCCAGGTTGGAATGGTAGTTTAAACCTGCACTATAGGTTTTAAAGTGTGAAAAGAAGACACGGGGTAAGGATTGTATCTTCTTTATTACCCACAAGACAGGAGCAGCGATGGGCAGAACCATCCAGTGTAAATCCCCAACAGTCATCTCCCCTTGTCCTTCCAGAACTCCCAAGGGTAGGAATTCTGAGAAGGCACGAGGAACACAAAGAAGATGGTTGGCATGGATACAACCTAACACATCTTCCCCCTATACAAATGAAAATACAGGAGGAACAAAATAATTACAAAGGTTCATAACAAGAGATATACAGGAGAAATAAATAATTACAAAGGTTCAAAACAAAAGAACAACATCATGGAACAATTAAAATGCACGGAAGTGAATGCAACGAGCTAGTGGAAAAGAACACTAATACATAATATAGTCATGAAACTTACTGGGTGGCTTAGTAGATCTGGTAGAAGGTACACGGATGTATGGACCATGACAGGTGCTACTTTGGTTAGAACGGATTAGATGGGGATGTTTAGAAACAGAGATCTTACTTTTATTCCACCATCTCCCGTCTTCCAATTGTACCGCACTTTTGTTGACCCTTACCACAAGCTTGGGATCAGAGAATTTGGATGAGCCCTTGGACAAAATTCGGGAACATTTGACTCTGACAAAATCACCTACATTTACCTTAAGTTCTCTAATACTAGGTTGAATGTATTTCCTTTGAGCTTCAGCTCTTTTCTTGTTTACATCTTGTATTTTGGCTGTAGGTAAATCAAACGCACCCATCCATCCCCTTAACAATTTTGAAGATGGAATACGGCCTCTAAGTAAGATAAATGGGGAAACCTCTGTGTCAGAGTTGGGGGTAGTGCGTACAGCCCACAACAGGTTTTTAAGTTCATTTTTGCAGTTTAAGTTACTAGCTTTGGATAGTTGTATATTGTCCTTGATCACCCTATTGAATCTTTCAACGAGACCATTACTCCTAGGGTGATAAAGAGAGGTTTTACTGTGCTTAATGTCCATAAAAATTAAAAAATTCTCGCACTCTGAGGAAGTAAATTGACAACCGTTGTCTGAGATAATTTCCTCAGGGATGCCATCCCTAGCAAAAAGAAACTCCAGGAATTCTATGATACAAGAAGTTGTGGGAACTTTAACAAATTTTAACTCCGGCCAGCGGCTGTAGTAATCTATAAGGACAATACCATATTCTGAAACACCACCGTCTGATAATGTCAGGGGGCCAATGATGTCGATGGCTAATTTAGACCAGGGTTTGGAGGGAACACTAACAGCTTGAACTGGGCTGAGAACTGTTACCTGAGACTTGTCGCTTACAGCACAGTGGAAACAATCTCTAACAAAATTTTCTACTTGTTTATCAAGACCAGGCCACCAGAACTGTTCCCTAACTCTTCTCTTCATTGCACGCATGCCTATGTGGCCTTCATGAGCTAGAGTAAGTACTTTATCTCTCAAGCTTGCAGGAACCACAAGTGAAGCAGAACGATATAAAAGATCATTGATTATAGAAAGCTCGTCAAAAACATGCTTGAACTTTCCAATGGATTCATCAAGGGAACACTCTCTAGTCCACCCTGTGTGAATCATACTCATAAGCTTCATGATATCCAGATCTGTGGAATAAGCATCTCTCCACTCACTCTCTAAGATGGCTCCACTGGATTGAGATATGGCGTAACAAAACACATCATCACATTTTATATCCTCACAATCATCCGTGTTATAGACGCTTGGTAATCTGGATAAACAATCTGCCAAAACGTTCCGTATGCCAGGAACATACTCAACAACAAAATTATGTTCCAACAACCTACATTGCCATTTGGCAATACGGGGAGTAGCCTTGTCCACCCCTTTTGTGGTGAAAAGCTGGACTAAAGGTTTATGATCTACTCTTACAGTGAATTTAGAGCCCCATAGGTAGTGTTTAAAATGAACGATGTCCCACCAACAAGCTAAGGCTTCGCGTTCTATTACGGAATATGTGGCTTCGGCACCCTTGAGACCCCTGGACGCAAACGCCACTACCTCATCTCTCCCATTCCTATGCTGCATTAGTACAGCACCCAGACCTTTCTGACTGGCGTCAGTCATGATTATAGTGTGATCGTTGATGTCAAAAGGTTTAAGGGGAATGGCATGAGCAATTTCATTCTTGATAAGTTGGAATTCCTTGGTGCATTCCTTACACCAGTTAAAAATGACATTTTTCTTAAGGAGATTTCTCATGTGAAATGTTTTGGATGAGCAATTGGGTACAAACCTGGCATAGAACTCAATGAGTCCCATGAAAGATCTCAACTGTTCTTTGTCATTAGGAACACAAAAATTTTCTATGGCTTTAATTAGGCTGGCTTTAGGTTCAACACCCTCAGCAGATATTTTGTAGCCCAAGTAATCTACGGAAGTTACGTTTATCTTACACTTTTCAGGACTCAAAGTAACACCTTTTTCTTTTAAGATAGAGAAAACAGTACGTAATGTTGCATCATGTTGAATTTGGTCTGAGCCATAAACTAGGACATCATCTTGAAATGCCATCACCCCAGGAATGTTCTTGAACATGCTTTCCACGATCCTCTGAAAAACTGCAGAGGCGGAAGCAAGACCAAACGGCATACGCTTGTATTGGAATAAACCTTCTGGAGTGATGAATGCAGTGTAATGTCGCGAATCGGGGTACAAATCGATTTGATGGTAAGCTGATGTCATATCAAGTAAACTAAACTTTTTACCATTCTTAAGGGTGGTGGTCATCTCAGTGATGTTGGGTAATGGGTGTTGATCAATCCAGATGTGGCGATTTAAATCGCGAAGATCAACACATATGCGCAGGTTTCCGTTGGCTTTTCGAGCTAGAACGATGGGAGAAACCCAATCGGATGATTCGATGGGTTCTATGACATCACTGGCACAAAGTTTTTCTAATTCTTTTTAAGTCCATCACGTAAAGCCAAAGGTACTCTGCGGACCTTGTGTACCACAGGTTGGGCACCATCAAGTAATTTAATTTTGTGCTTGAAACCTTTAAATAAACCTAATTTGTTATTAAAGATCTCAGGGTAGGCAGATTCCCACGTTTCGTCTTTAAAGGTTTGCACATAGACTAAATCTTTTTTTAATATGACTTGATGGGGATCATTAGGATCTAAAATGATTCCTAAATTACCTTGATCGTGCCAACCCAAAAGACTGGTATCATCTTTGGCAACATAAACAATACCCTGAGCATTATTGCCTTTAAAACATAAATTTGCACGAAATTCACCTAGGACATCAATATTTTTACCACCATAAGCAATAGGATGAACCAGTGAATGATTTAAAAGGAGACCTTGGGATTGAAACAAGTCTTCCCATATTTTGTCACTTATGAGAGTAAATGGGGACCCTGAGTCGGCCAACATATTGATGTCTCTTCCATTGACAGTCAAAGTACATAAAGGTCGTTTTGATTCTTGAAGAACCGTGGAAACGACGTCTGCACAGTGAGGTTCTGACAATATGCAAATTTGATCTTCTTCACTTGAAGATGATACATCCGAAGGTTGTTCAAGGTTGAGGATTTTCTTGGTGGAGGAAACGCCAGGATTGACGGATGACTTGCCACTGGATCTACAAACATTGGAAAAATGGCCTCTTTTAAAGCATTTGCTACAAGTTTTGTTAAGAGCAGGACAGAATCTAGCATTACCGAGGTGAGAACTGCTACCACAACGGTAACACTCCCAACGTCTATTAGAGGGTCTGGAATTGGTGTTAGGTTTGAAATATCCCTCTGTTCTACCTTGGCGTGGATTGTCCTTCGAAGTTTTGAATTTACCCTTAACAGCTGAAACACTTTGTGCTGGAGGAGCGGAACTGGAAATTGACATTTGTTCCAAGTAGGATGTAGTGCTTTCTATCTTGGTAGCAGTTTCAAGTGCTTTTTGTAGAGATAAGTCAGGCTTGGATAAAAGAGCCTCCTGGACTTTTTTTTTATTAGTCTTTTCTACAAGCTGGTCCCTAATCATTTCTTCCTCAAACGTTTTATAATCGCAGGAAACTGCTAGGATACGTAAAGCGCCAACAAAAGAGGAGGCGGACTCCCCGGGCAACTGCGCTCTTTTGCGGAATTTATGTCTTTCCAACGTGGTATTTTTACAAGCTTTGAACCTAGTGTCAAGGGACTTAATTGCAGTAGCATATTCATCTTCAACGCCATCGCCTTCGCCTTCAATAAATAAAACTAATACTTTGGGAGTGTGCTTAAGAATGGTACGACCCTCTGAACCAAGACAGTGTCTTAGAATTGCGAACTTCTTTTTATGTGTAAATGAGTCGCCTTCAAGGGCATCCAGGTATGCTTCGAAACTTTCTTTCCATTTCTCCCAATCCAACTCAGGAGAAGCGGGATTAGGTGAGAATGCCGGAGGAGCTGATAGAGATTGTTGCATAGTGAAGAAAATAAACAATGCGGAGTATCAATGCCGTCGACTGAAAAATTGAGTGATACACTAAGAAGAGTGAGTGTATCACCGCAGAGTTGGCATGAAAAATGCTATAATATATTGACACACTTGGGAAAGGTGTGTGTGTCACCGCAGAGTTGATTAGGAAAACTGGGGAGAATGGAGTTTAACTTGACGTGCGTGTCGTCGAGTGAGAAATGAACAGCACGCAACACGCTGTGGTTGGTTGAGTACAAGTTGATTGGGAGCGTGGAGACTATTCGTTTTTGAATAGTGTGCTCAAAGTGCGCATAGGGCAATGCTTGAAAGATCTGCAGAGCGATTTTTAATAGTGGTGTGCAGATCACCGTGAAACTTGTTGATATAATTAACCTAAGTGCGCATAGGGCAATGCTTGAAAGATCTGCAGAGCGATTTTTAATAGTGGTGAGCAGATCACCGTGGAACTTGATGATATAATTAACCTGGTGTGCAAATCACCGTAGGAGTGTGCTGCACGTGAACTGATATTGAAGTGTAAATAGTGCTGAAAATGGCAGTACGCCGCTTGGAATGGTTGGCAAGAGGACGTGGTTGGCAGATTGAGGTTGAGAGAGTCGTTGCTAAGCAGCAGTAACAAAAGGCCGTGCACTACGTAGGCGTTGGTTGGCAACGCTTGGTTGGCAAAAAGGAGAACACTGGAGGCGCGTGGAGGTTGCTAGGCAACGAAAGACGGCAACGGTAGAGGGGAGCGCGAGCACGTCGGAAAAAGTGCAGGCGGCAAAATGAAGGAAATGGACAGTACCTTGTTTCACAGGGAAGGGACAAGCAATGTTACGTCCGCCAGAGGAAGTCCAGGAGAGAAGGGCTGAACCAGGATCGCTGCTCCGGGTCGTCAGCTGGGCGCAGGAAACGAAGAAGACAGGCACACTGCTCCGGATCGTCAGCTGGACGCAGGAAACGAAGGAGACAGGCCAGGCACACGTGGTGGTCTTGAGGGCGGGTAGTCGCCAGTGAAAAGAAGACACGGGGTAAGGATTGTATCTTCTTTATTACCCACAAGACAGGAGCAGCGATGGGCAGAACCATCCAGTGTAAATCCCCAACAGTCATCTCCCCCTTGTCCTTCCAGAACTCCCATGGGTAGGAATTCTGAGAAGGCACGAGGAACACAAAGAAGATGGTTGGCATGGATACAACCTAACAAAGTGCTACTTCAGTAGGTGGCACAATGAGTGCTGCAGACCAACTAGTAGCATTTGATTTACTGGTGCTGGGTACATATAGTACCATTTATTATGGACTTACAAGTAAATTAAGTGTGCCAATTAGGTGTAGTCCAATTTTACCATGCTTGAAGGAGAGAGTACAAGCACTTTAGTGCTGGTTAGCAGTGGTAAAGTACACAGAGCCATAAAGCCAACAAAAATGAATTCAGCAAACAGGAGGACTGAAGGCAAAATGTTTGGGGGAATACCATGCCATGGATGTCAGATCTAACAATCGACCCAATCCCCTCCACTTTAATCAAAGAGATCCTCACTGACATCTCCCCTTTCTAGGTATAGCTGATCATCTTCTCACAAGTATTCAGCACATTTTCTGACTGTCTGAAAACAGGGAAAGTAACTCCTCTTCTTAAAAAAACAAAGGCTGGCCGGGATAACCTCATCAATCTTGGGCCAGTAATTAACCTTACACTCTCAGTAAAAATTCTGGAAAGTTTCATTGTCTGACAATTCAACCAATACATAGTTGATCACAAACTTCTAGAAGATTTTTAATCAGACTTCATACCTCGCGGAAGCAGCTCTCCCACACATTCTAGAAAATGCCCTTCAGATTCGAGACAAAGAAGACTTCTGCCTAGTCATTCCCTTTGACTTTTCCATGATGGTCAACACAGTCAATGTCAACATCCTTTTCAACCCTCTTAACAAAAGAATGGGAATTGGTGGAAGGGCTCTAAGCTGGTTCTCCTCATACTTAAACAACAGGTCTCAACAAATCAAACTGAACAGAATTCCTTACAGTCTGGCTCATCTTCCCGAAAGGACACCACAAAGTTCTATACTGTTCTCAAGTATTTTCAACCTCTACATGGACCCTGTGACCACAATCCTAAAACAATATCCTACCATCTCTATGCGGATGATACTCAACTGTATCTAAAAGTGACAGCTCAAAATGACATATTTCTTTGAGACCAAATTCTGTAGGACATATAAGCATGGCTATCTTTCAACCATTTGAAGCCAAATTCACAGAAGACAGAGCTCGTCCATCTTTCTACCTTCATAACTCGCCTCCGGTCCAAGATTGACTGGACTACCTGAATGTTCTAAATCATAAACCAAAAATAATTGAATGCACCAACGAGGCTCTCTTTCTAAGACCCTGTATCTCCAAGCATATATAAATATCAGTGTCAGAGTGCAGAGCATGAACTCATACTCCTAAAGAACATCAAACCTTTCATCCCAGAGTCAGATTTTTAAAATGGGGCACAATCCATATTCATCTCCAGACCTGATTATGGTAATGGCTTTCTCCCTGGTGTACCCAAAACACACGTAGCACCAATAAAGGCAGTGCTCAATGCTGCTGCAATGAGGCTGATCATAGGATGCAGATGTTTGAACCACATCACTCTCATGTGGCTACCGATTGAAGGGGCATATTAGCAAGACCCACGTTAAAATTATCGCCGTTTTAGCGGCAGGAAACCGCCGCTAAAACGGCGATAATGGGCTTGCTAATATGCGTTATAGAATTCCAATAGGAGCCCAGGTTAGATGTGCAGGACATTTAACCTGGGCTTCTATTGGAATTCCATAACGCATATTAGCAAGCCCATTATCGCCGTTTTAGCGGCAGTTTCCTGCCGCTAAAACGGCGATAATTTTAACGTGGGTCTTGCTAATATGCCCCTAAGTTCGCAGCATATTAAAAGTGGCGTGCATCACAGACAACGCCATATGGCTCGAAAATTAACCACATCAGCGGTATCCACTCTCTTTGCAGTCCTTAATCCTACCTTTGGAGCCAATTAAAATTCAAGAAACAGGGAAACATCTCCAGATCTTTCTCTGGTAGTGCGCCCAATACGCTCAACACCTTCAAAATGTTTTTCTGTTCCAGAAATGCCTACTCAATAAATGTCTTTCTACTCTGTTACGATCTTAGCTATGTACGATTTTCTGTTTAGAATCCATTATCATTCTTTCTTGTTATAGTATATTTTTGATATGCCTGCTGCAAAAAGTCTCCCTGCTCCTCATTAATTACTGAACGCTCCTAGCAGGTTATTGTAAAACACTATGATACCTCTGGATCATGTAGGCGCTATATAAAACTGCAAAAGAAAATAAATAAAAAAAAGTCTGTCCGTAGGATTTCATTGGTTCTGCATTTCCCTTTGGGTTGCAATAATATTTCCAATATTTCTTAAATTATTGCTAAACTATACATTCCTCTTGTACTGTTCTTTAGGGCTTGTTTGAACTGTTTTGTGTGTATCCTGTGCAGTGATTGGGTTCAGTGACAGGGACAGTGAAGATGAGTGTATGAATGAGAAACAATTCAAGAGTGTGGGCCTTCTGTCAACAGAGTTGTAATGTGTCATGTGTGGTTTGCCATTAAAGGTCTCTGAGTCATGTTAATTACAGTTGGTTTCTCCTCCCCTGTTGCGTGCTGACACCGACTTTGAAGACGTTAATTCTGCTTCGCTGTGGATTTGAGCCTCGGCTTCTGCAAGTCTGCTATTCCACACTCCGATGTGCAGAGGGTTTTTTTTCACAGAAATTCTCGTTATATAAAATAGCTGCACATCAGGACAGACAGTTGTACTGACGAGGTTTCCGTGGCAACCTCCTCCGTGATTTCTCGTTTCGCGAACCAGAGTTAATGCTGCTGGTCATACCGTCGCGGTGACTGGATTGCATTGTTCTGTATGTAATATACGAGTACTGCAGGGACCTATCTCTGCCTTGTTTGTAAAGCTAGGAAGCTAAACATTCCTTGCAGGGTTGTCCACATAAGAAAGCAGAGCATCCAAACATCAAGACCGCATGATATGTCATTAATATTCTGTGATGACACCATGCCTGTTTGACATCTCTGTTATTATTTCTACAGTACACAGTGCAAAAGAAGATGAAACATTTTCGCAATTCTGCATTGGTTTTGTAATTGTGAAAATAAGCACGTGTCAGGTTTCAGGCTGTGACTGGCAAAGTGCACATATAGGGGCTTATTTACAAGCCCCTTGCGCCACTTTTGCGTCATTTTTCCCATGTTAAAAATGACGCAAAAGTGGCGCAAGGGGCTTGTAAATAAGCCCCATATTGTCTGAATGGAGACGTAGTGGAGGTAGCAGACATGTAGGTAGTACCTACTAAAAGGAAATATTAAGTACTACTACTGTTCATCCACCGTTCCTATATCTGTGAGCCTGCCTCGAGAGAGGTATTGTGCTGTCCAGCGCGCCTGATCAGTATGCGCAGCGCACGTAAAGAAATTAGCGACACGGTATACTTGCGCTTTCTGGCCACGAGGTCCGGGCCCCGGGCCTTTCATTACATTCCCCGTACACGTCATGGCCAATACCATTGGGACCACGCGTGACGGGGTTATCCATTTACCTCCCCTCACTCATTTTGGAAGTTGGGATTCCCAACACAACATTCCTCCTTCACCCAAACAAAACAAAAAACATAAAACAAAACAAAAAAGTATGCTAGGACTTGCATACAAGTTAAGCATTTGCAAATACCATGTGCAAAACTTTATTACAAATAACTCAGTCATCATCATATGAAAAACTGGAAACACACATGTGCGGTAGTACACCTAAACAGTAAGAGAAAATATTGTCAGATCAATACGAAATTCTTCAACTTCGTGGAAGTCACTGGTTAAGGACGTAGGTCATAACTCCCCATCCCTTGCTGACTGGGAACAGGCTCAGCATCCCCAGGCTCATCTTGTTGTCCAAGAACACCCACATTAGGGGCTGTACCAGTGGTATCTCTCCTACTACTCCCCTGAGACTCAGAGGAATCTGCCTGCCGGTGGTGACCATCGAGCTCCCCCCGACTGTGATGGAGGGGATGTGGTGACACCACTTTGCAGACCTCTCGTGTTGTCCTCATCACTTCCAACTCTATCCACTGGAGTCTCACAGCAAGTGCTCTCTAATTCAGACTCTGGCTGCCTGTATAGTTTGAAGAAGGATACATTCCTCATGATTGTTTCACCATGTTTCCGTGCAGTGACCATGGTTCCTTTCACAGCACTCACTTTCCATGGCTCAACCTCATACAACAATAGAAACTTGCTCCCCAGACGTCGGTTCTTGAAAAGTACCAAATAACCAATTTGAAAATGCCTGTCTTCTCCTCGAAAATACCTGTTTTCTCCTCGAAATGCTGTCATTCTGTGCATGGCGCTGCTGCAAAGCTTCTGCAACCTTCTCTCTGATCGCAGAAGTTTCTCAACATGAGGAATGGTGTCTGCCATCATCCGGTTCATGCATTAGGTGCTGGGGGCCACTCTGGTTGTAGCATACAGAGTGAGACAGTACTCAAAGAGGAAAGTACTTTGTTTAAAGTTAGCATGAAGCGATCCGCCTCACCATTAGCTTGTGGTCCGCGGGGAGTGATCTTCCAATTATAAACATCTCATGAGGCCATGTACTCAGCAAACTCCTGATTAGAAAAAGGGGGTCCATTGTTGATCCTGAGTTCATTCAACAGACCATGAGTAGCCATGACCTTCTCCAATCAAGGTATGGTCTAGCCAGCAGTCAGTGATTTAAGAATCTCAACTTTTGGGTACTTTGAAAAATCGTCTATTATCACCAAGATGTGTCGGCATTCTGATAGGCTTCCAAAGTCGGCACTCCCTCTGTACCAAGGAACAGGGGGAATGGATTCTCTAATGAGGGGTGCAGGCGGCTCTGCAGGGTTAGCAGATTGGCACATGGAACATTGTCTCACAGTGGATTCCACCCGGACATCAAATCCAGGGAACCATATCTTGCATCGAAGCTTGGAATTCGTCTTCACCACTCCTTGATGGGCAGAGTGGGTTAAATCGACCACCTACTTTAGCAATGCAGCAGGAATTAATAAATGAGGACCTCTTAGTAGACATCCTTCGGTAGAGACAGCAAGTTCATGCCGGACATTATGTAATGAAGACAATGTCAATCGTGTGTCATCAGCATGATGAGAGGCATTGTGAGTGAAGGTGTGTCAGTTCCCAGAAACCACTGCTGATATCGCTAACTGAGTGGGTAGCTAATATGATATCCTCCAGGGAGATTGGCAAAGGCCTTGACCACTCTACTATCAGCCCACATACTCCTCCACATCCTCAGCTTCTGATACTTCACCAACCTGGCGTGCTGGATAGTCAGCGTGCTGGATAGTCAGCTGGATTTTGAGATCCTGGTTGATACACTACTGAGAAACGGTATTACTGTAATTGAAGGAACAAATTCTCAATCCTGGGAAGTGGTTTTGAAGAGGACCCAGTGAGCAAAGGTATCAGTGGTTTGTGGTTTGTGTGAACTACGAACAGTTGGCCATAAAGATAAAAGTGAAAGTGGCGACATCCCCGGTGGACCGCAATGGCTTCTTTCTCAATATGAGGGTATCACTGCTTGGAATCTGTTAGAACACGGCTGGCATATGGCACGGGAGCCCATTCACCATCATCTTGTTTTTGAGATAGCACTGCCCCCAGGCCAGTAGGGCTGGCATTCACTAACAGCTCGGACTCATGGCAAGGGTCAAAATAAGCCAAAGTGGTACGTGCTGACAGAGCTTATTTTATTGCATTAAAAGCTTCCTCTTGGGCAGGTCACCACCCCCAAACTGCATTGCTTTTGGTCAGTTCTAGAAGTGGGCCTGTGACGGTGGTCAAATTTTGAATGAATCAGCCGCAGTACATGTTCATCCCCAAGAAACTGCAGACTCATGTAACGCTGGTAGACGCCGAGGCTGAGTGAATGTCCAGAACCTTTGTGGGATCAGGCATTACCACATTCTCAGAGAATTGGACTCCGAAGAAAGCTACTTCCTTCTGGAGAAATGAACACTTCTCATGGTGTAGGGTGAGATCACTGTCCTGCAATCGTTTTAACCCCGCCCTCAGTCTGCCAAGATGTTCTTTGATAGTTGGGGCATGTTCCAGGATGTCATCACTGACATTGATGACACCATCTAGGCCAGCAAACTCGCCCCTGATTGTGTCTTGAAAAACATCCGCCACACATGACACTCCGAAACCAAGGAGTTTGTGCCTCCTTAAACCCACATGGGTGGCGAAAGTAGTAATGGCTCTTGATTCTGGAACCAGCAGCAGTTGATGGTACCCTGCTCAGAGATCCATCTTTGAAAACCATCTTGAACTGCTCACTTTCGCCACAATATCATCTAGGGTGGGTGTACGTCAGGTGACGTTCTCACCGGATGGCCATGTCAGGTAAACGCATGCGAATGCAAATCCTAACTTCACTGTGCCGTGTATGCTTGCGGGCCACCACAATTGGGAACACCCAGGGCATAGGGTCTTCTACCCTCTCAATGATTTCCACCTGCTCCAGTTTTCTCAGTTCATCTTCCATCTTTGGGCACAGATGGAAAGCCACCTGGCGATGTCTCAGTGCGTCACACACACAGTAGATAAGGGGTAGGAGGAGAAGCCCCACTCCGACTTCCTAATATACAACTCTACACACAAATAGAAATGGGGCTATGCAAAGTATGTCGCTGTTATATAGAGGTAAGTCGACAAGACACACATGTTGTTAAAACTGCCCTCACCCACAGAAATCTGTGGCATGCTTCATCATAGGGCTGCTAACACACCTCCGCACAAGCCAACGACAGAGGTGGAGCAATAGGGAGGGGGAGACAGAACAAACATAAAGAAAAACTATGCGGGATCAAGAAGAGAAAAGTGCAGAGTAGATAATGTTAAAACTAACACAGGGATCTCCAAACTACCCTTTATTGGTGGACTCCCTGGTCAGCGACCCTTGACCTTGTTAGGTAGGTCGCTCCCCCACCACACAGCTCCACCTGTGTGTCCTGATCCACCCCAGCTGCTGCTGCTGGAGAAGTTGAGGCCCTCCTCCACCCGCAGGCTACCACCTGCGCCTCATCCCTGGTGGCCAGTGGTAGGCCTTAGTCTGTATTCTTTCGCTGTCTTCCCTGCACAGCCCTTACTGTCCTCAGGTACTGTGACTGCTGTTGTCTGTCTCCCCCCCTGTGCCTGCATTCCTTTCTGTGCCCGTATTTGTCTTCTGTTTCCCCTTGTTGCCCCCGATTTGTGCCCGTATTTGCCTTCTGTTTCCCCTTGTTGCCGCCGATTTGTGCCCGTATTTTCCTTCTGTTTCCCCTTGTTGCCCCCGATTTGTGCCCGTATTTGCCTTCTGTTTCCCCTTGTTGCCGCCGATTTGTGCCGGTATTTGCCTTCTGTTTCCCCTTGTTGCCGCCGATTTGTGCCGGTATTTGCCTTCTGTTTCCCCTTGTTGCCCCCGATTTGTGCCGGTATTTGCCTTCTGTTTCCCCTTGTTGCCGCCGATTTGTGCCCATATTTGCCTTCTGATTCACCTTGTTGCCGCCGATTTGTGCCCGTATTTGCCTTCTGTTTCCCCTTGTTGCCGCCGATTTGTGCCCGTATTTGCCTTCTGTTTCCCCTTGTTGTGCCCGTATTTGCCTTCTGTTTCCCCTTGTTGCCGCCGACTTGTGCCCGTATTTGCCTTCTGTTTCCCCTTGTTGTCGCCGATCTGTGCCCGTATTTGCCTTCTGTTTCCCATAGCTGCCCCCGTGACTCTGTGCCCATTTTGCCTTTTGTTCCCATCGTTGCCCCTGTGATCCTTGCCCTTGCCTCCTTTCCCTCGCCGCTCCCGTTCCCGCCGCTGCGTCCCCTGCCGCCCCGCCCCCCCACTGCCCATTCGCTGCCCCTGCCTCCCGCCTCCCAGCAGCTCCTCCCTCCCACCTCCCCATATATGGTGGCCGCGCGCAGCGGGCGCGCCGCTGCCGCGCCGAAGGCACGCCTAAGGCAAGCCCGTCTGCGCCCGTCCGCGCCTGGACCGCGCCCAGTGCCAGAACCCCTGGTCCTCGCGCCCCCCGCGCCAGCCATGACGACCGCCGCCGATACGATGCCGCCACACTCCACGCTCTCAACCCCGGACGGACACACACCTGCTTCAAGGCCGCCCCGAAACGCACTCATGGTCCCTTCACCTGCCGAAACTGCAGCTACACCAGCCTCAGAGCCGCTGAAGCACCCGCCAAGACGGACCTCAACCACCTCCGATGCATCCTACTGAACACCCGCTCCGCACGCAAACACACCGTCGAGCTCTGGGACCTGCTCGACAGATCATCACCGGACGTCGCCTTCCTGACAGAGACCTGGATGAACGACTCCTCCGCACCCGACATCACCATAGCCATCCCAGACAGCTATAAGATCACCCGCAGAGACCGCACCAACGGAGTAGGAGGAGGAATCGCCATCATCCACAAGAACACCATCAGGGTCTCGACCGGCACCGACGACACTCTCTGCACCGCCGAACACATGCACTTCCAGATCCACACGGACCCCAACACCACCCTTAGAGGCACCCTCGTCTACAGACCCCCTGGACCCCATCCCCAGTTCAGCGACTCCATCGCCGACTTCATCAGCACGCACGCCCTGACCTCCACCGACTACATCCTCCTCGGAGACCTGAACGTTCACCTGGAGAACAACAATGACAGCAACTCCACCACCCTGATCGACAACCTCGACAACCTCGGACTGAGACAGCTCGTCACAACGCTGACCCATTCCGCCGGCCACACGCTCGACCCCGTCTTCTCCTCAAGCCCCCACGTCTCCTTCAGCCACACCACCGAACTCCTCTGGACCGACCACCGCTGCATCCACTTCACCTTCCAGAAACCCACCACACACCACCGCATCCAACAGATCCCAAGCCGCTGCTGGAGCAAAGTCACTGAAGACCAACTACAGGCAAACCTCGCTCTCAGCCCACCAACTGACCCCTTCAACACCGACGACGCTGCCCGCAACCTCAGATGATGGATAGATGACTGCGCCAAGACCCTCGCCCCGCTGAAAAAACCCACCCACAGAGACACCAGCAAAAGAGCCAGCAGGTTCAACCCGGAACTCCTAGCATCCAAGCGTACCTGCCGGAAACTAGAGAAGAAATGGCACAGTGAAAAGACACCGGACAGCCACGCAGCCCACAAAGACGCCATCCGCAACCACCATAACCTCATCAGGTCCGCCAAGAGGATCTCCTTCCAAGACCGCCTCGACAACAACGCACACAACATCAAGGAGCTCTTCAACATCGTGAAGGAACTCTCCAACCCCAGCTCCAACACCAACGACATCCCGCCGTCGCAAGCCCTGTGCAATTCCCTCGCCACCTTCTTCCACCGTAAGATCGCCGACATCCACGACAGCTTCAACACCCAGACAGCCCCAACAGACACCGACACACCAGACCCGCTGCACACCATCGACCACGACCCCTTGCCAGCCTGGGCCAACGTGAACATCGATGACACCATCAAGACCATGAGCACAATCCACTCCGGCTCCCCGTCAGACCCTTTCCCGCACCACATCTTCAACAAAGCCAGCAGCTCCATCGCACCCCACCTGCGCAACGTCATCAATCTCTCCTTCGAGACCGCGACCTTCCCAGAGAGCTGGAAACACGCCGAGATCAACGCCCTACTCATAAAACCCAAGGTGGACCCGAGAGACCTCAAGAACTTCCAGCCCATCTCCCTGCTTCTGTTCCCAGCCAAGGTCATCGAGAAGATCGTCAACAGACAGCTAACCCGATACCTCGAAGAAAACAGCATCCTGGACCCATCCCAGTCAGGGTTCCACAGCAACCACAGCACCGAGACTGCCCTCATCGCCGCCACCGACGACATCAGGACCCTGCTGGACAACCGTGAGACCGCAGCCCTCATCCTGCTGGACCTCTCCGCCGCCTTCGACACTGTCTACCACCGCACTCTACGCGCACGCCTCCACGACGCAGGGATCCGAGACAAGGCCCTGGAATGGACCACCTCCTTCCTCTCCGGCAGAACCCAGAGAGTCCGCCTCCCCCCATTCCGATCCAAAGCCTCCGAGATCATCTGCGGAGTACCCCAGGGATCATCCCTCAGCCCGACACTGTTCAACATCTACATGGCCCCGCTCGCACGCATCGCCCGACAGCACGACCTCAACATAATCTCCTACGCCGACGACACTCAACTGATCCTCTCCCTCACCAAGGACCCCCTCACTGCCAAATCCAACCTCCACGAAGGAATGAAGGCCGTCACCGATTGGATGAAGAGCAGCCAACTAAAGCTGAACTCGGACAAGACGGAGGTCCTCATCCTCGGCTCCAACCCTTCAGCCTGGGACGACTCCTGGTGGCCAACGACACTGGGGGCAGCCCCGACACCCACCGACCACGCACGCAACCTGGGAGTCATCCTCGACTCAACGCTCTCCATGGCCAAGCAAGTCAACGCAGTCTCCTCCTCCTGCTTCAACACCCTCCGCATGCTCCGCAAGATCTACAGGTGGATCCCGACAGATACGAGAAGAACGGTCACCCAGGCCCTCGTCAGTAGCAGACTCAACTATGGAAACGCCCTCTACGCGGGAGCCCCGGCCAAGCTCATCAAGCAACTTCAACGCATTCAAAACGCCTCTGCACGCCTGATCCTCGACGTACCACGCCACAGCCACATCACCCCCCACCTGAGAAACCTGCACTGGCTCCCCGTCGACAGGAGAATCTCCTTCAAACTCCTCATCCACGCACACAAAGCACTCCACAAGACCGGCCCAGCCTACCTCAACAGACGGCTCTTCTTCTACGTCCCCAACCGCCAGCTCCGCTCCGCCGACCTCTCCCTCGCCACCGTCCCCCGCATTCGAAGAACAACCACCGGCGGCAGATCCTTCTCCCACCTCGCCGCCAAGACCTGGAACACCCTTCCACTCAGCCTACGACAGACCCAAGACTTACTGACCTTCAGGAGGCTACTCAAGACCTGGCTGTTTGACCAGTAGCAGCACCCCCCCCTTTCTTTCCCCAGCGCCTTGAGACCCTCTCGGGTAAGTAGTGCGCTCTACAAATTCTGTGATTAATTGATTGAGATTAAAAAGATTTTGAACAACCAGTGGATGGTGGTATGCTGGGCTATAATGAACCTATTACCCCTTCAATCTGCAATCTGTGGACATGTTTCAGCCGGCTTTTGGGTTGTCCCCGGCTTTCATCAGGACTATGAGAATAGATCCCTAGAACACTCTCCCTACCTCCTACCTTGTGGAGTAGAGCAAAGTCACAGTCTGAGTGAATGCTCAGGTCAAATAGGTTGCGTAACTTACTCTCAGAGGAATTCCTGCAAGCAATGAGAAAGTTACACAGGTAAACACACAAAATGCAGTGCCCTTTGTGGTGAATATAATCAAAAACTTATAAGAAAAGGTGCAAAAGGTGGTCCCTTCCCTCTGAACTAGTTGTGCGACCAGGTAAGTGCTATAATTAGGTGTAGGCACCACCGATATAAAGGACCAATCATCCCGTATGAGCGTAGTAGTATTGCTCTTTAAATAAAAGAACACTGGGTCATTATTACTCAGCAAACCATCACAACCATGCACTCGTATCTCTTACCGAGTTGCATTGATAATAATGCTCGTACTGGCGGGGGAGCGAGGACGACTCCCTGTAGTCACACTCTGCATTGATAGAGATAAAAAATGTTGATTAGGTAACTAAATTGATGATATGAGGGCCTGTTAGGGAATGCTGTGTTTGGCCCCTGGTACTAAGCCCAACTCCATAGATGTTAATTCATGAGTGTATCCGATTGGTTTGTTGCCCTGTGTGACGAGGAGCCAGGTGGTGGACCCGTCTCATCGGACTTGCTGCAGGATCGGTTACCTCCTTACCTTTCTCCCTGTCAACTACTCTATTTATAGACCCCGTCTTTTGGACCAGATCAGTACTGTCCCCTTAAGACTCCACTGCCTTCAGCTACCTCTGCTGATCAGGTGAGGTGGTCAGCTGACTGGCTCCCTTACAAAACGGAAGAGAGAGAACATCCGGGGCATTCTCGTGGAGAATCACGGACAAAGACGTCGAAGCTGTCGGGAGAAGAATGGGACGTCGAGACCTTCTTTATTGGCCCTGGACTCAGGAAGCTGAGGATCTCTGCCGACACGGATGAGGATAATACCGGACGAAGAGAGACGCCGACCGAAGAAGATGAAAGAAGGGAACCGGACCTTCTCCGGCAACGCGCAGAAGACGGCCACAGCCCAGGAGGGTCGTGGCTCCACAAGGTACGGGGCCGGCTAGGGGCTGTGTGGGGAAGGGGAAGCAGGGAGGTGAAGGGAGGACTAAGCGGCACACAAGTACCATCTGCCTACGCTGATATATATAGCGGTAGTCACGGAGCGCGTTAAGCCCTACCACGAGAAAAAGCGCGAACCACTGGTGGCGGTCGGGTGCACCCTCCTTCACTCCCTTTTCCTTGATCACTACGTAAACCAGCAGAATAACCCCCTTACCAAGACCTTTCTTTTTCCTTTGTTTTATCGGTGCGGCTGTACGGCGAGACCAAGTCTTCCTATCCCGGAGAAGCCGAATGCCTGAAGAGGTTCCTTGCTCTCTGAAGTAAGAGAGTGAAGAATACGCACCAACCTGGGACTCTGCGTGTTGTTCTTGAGAAACTCCCCTAAGTGTGCACAGGAAATAAAGCAGTATTGGGAAACTCTATCCTGGTCTCTCTGTCTCCTTCTCCGCCACGTCACACGTGGTGTCAGAAGTGGGATAGTAACGCCTCCTAAGTCTGGAACAATGGAGAATCTAATCCAACAGCTTATACGTGGATAGGAGAAGCTGGAATGGGCTGTAGAAAAACAGATGGCATCAGCCCATGCAGACAGGGAGCTCTTTAAGGACACAATGACTAGCCAAGCAGACCGGTTGCAAGGTGTCGCTGATGACCGCGTACAGTTGATGGCCCAGCTGCAGAACTGTGCTGGGACCGGTCCCAATGTATCCCTTCAGAAATACATGACAGGCGAAGATCCTGAGGCGTTTTTATTGAACTTTGAGAGAGCGGCCAGGGCGTCAGGCTAGCCGGAGGCCAAATGGCCGTTCTTTGAGGCCCCCCTTCTTACGGGGGAGGCGCAGGCCGCTTATCAGGTGGCAAATGCAAACGGTCACACCCCCTATCAAGAGATAAAAGGGATAATTCTGGATCACCTCGGAATGGACGCCGAAGCGTTCAGAGTCCGATTCAGAAAAGAGCGAGGAACACCTACGGACAACCCTAAAACGTTATATTATAAACTGAAAACAGCCGCGGATAAGTGGTTAAAACCGCATACTAACACGAAGGAAGACATCATGTCCCTTATCTACTTAGAGCAGTATATAGAAGCCCTACCGTATCCAATTCAACGCTGGCTAAAGCAGCATACACGCTTGACAGCAGAACAAGCAGTGGAAATGGCTACTTCATTCTATAGGGCTCAACCCCGTACCTTATCAGGGGACCATGAGAAACCTGTACGTCCTTCCCCTCCCGTGGGAAAACCGGATAGAAAACCTGTTAAACCCTACCCAGAACCCATGAAGTTCCGTCACTATCGACCTGAACCAGCTGCTGTCAGGGGTCCCCAATGCTTCGAATGTGGAGAATGGGGGCACATAGTTAGAAACTGTCCCCGGAAAAAGCCCTCAGAAGAACCAATGGACATAAGCTGCATTCCTCCTACCATACTGTATACCGAGGAAATGGGACCCAGTTTTTACGTGAGTGCCCTTGTGGGGGGGGGGGTGAAGGTACGAGCCCTATTAGATTCCGGCTGTCGACAGTCGGTTATCCATCAGTCAATGGTAGACCCCTCCTCCTCTGCAAGTTGGAAGATAGTGCCTATAAGGTGTGTGCATGGGGACGTGCAAAGCTATCCCTTGGTTTACCTACCTATCTCCCTCCCAAACGGAGCGACCCTAGAAGCTAAACTTGGAATCCTACCCTCTCTTCCCGAACAGTTGATCCTAGGGCAAGACAAACCATTCCTTCTTAGCGCTCCTAAAGGACAGTCTCCGGTTCAGACCGACCCACCCATCCACACGTTCCTCCCTCCTCACTCAGGCCCCATGGCTTTCAGATAAGAGCTTTAGGTATAGCCAGTTGAACGATTCCACTCTTCAACCCACCTGGGATCATGCAAGACAACCCAGTCTGACTCAGAATCCAGTGTATCCCCTTTTCCGACTACAGAATGAGCTCCTATATAGGGTAGCGAAAGCAGGAGACCAAACCCAACTCGTGGTACCCCAAGCCTTCCGAGAGCAGGTTCTTTTTTTCGCACATTCACACCTACTAGCAGGTCATAGGGGGGCATAGAAAACCATAGAAACACTTTTACGACACTTTTATTGGCCCGGTATTTTTTCCCATGTCACAAAATTCTGTCAAGAGTGTGAAATCTGCCAAAAGAAAACCCATACAAACCACCCACTGTTCCACTGCAGCCTCTTCCCATCATTGGTACTCCCTTCAAAGAATAGGCATGGACCTCATTGGTCCCTTGCCACGAACCAAGAAGGGAAACCTCTACGCCTTGGTTATCGTGGATTATGCCACAAGGTACCCCGAGGCTTTTCCTTTACGTACACCCACTAGTCAGAACATTAATGACAGGCTCCTGGAATTGTTTTCCCGGGTTGGCTTTCCCCGTGAGATCCTCACGGATCAGGGGACCCCTTTTGTGTCCAGAGTAAAGGCCCAAGTCTGTAAGTCCCTTGATATTTCGCATATCAAGACATCAGTGTACCACCCCCATACTGATGGTTTGTGTGAGCGCTATAACGCCACCCTGAAACTCACATTAAAGAAACTCTTGAGTGTGGAAGGGAAGGAATGGGACATGCTACTCCCGTTAGCGTTGTATGTGATCAGAAGTCAGACCCAGACTAGTTTAGGCTGCTCCCCGTTCCAACTACTCTATGGCCGAGAACCACGTAGCCTGTTGGAGATCACTAAAGAGGTGTGGGAGCAGGAAAAGGAAGAAGAAACCAAGTCCTTACTAGACTACACACAAGGTTTACGTACCTGCTTACAAAAGTTGCGGGAATTTGCTGATGCTAATCTAGAAAAGTCACAAACCAAGCAGCAGATACTGTACAATAGGGGAAAGAAATGGAGACAGCTAAAAGTGGGCAACTGGGTGTTGGTCCTTATGCCGTCCGCCATCACGAAAGCAAGGTCGGGGTGGCAGGGTCCTCATAAGGTTGTACAAACGGTTGGGTTGACATCCTACCAAATCCAGGTCACTCCCAGACGAACCCAACTATATCACATCAACCTCCTAAAGAAGTGGCTAGGACCCCTCCCCAAGGACCTACATGTGGTTGCCCCTGTAACAGAACCTGACACCACTCTGAACCAACTGGTGGTTAATCAGGAACTATCAGTGGAACAAAAAGAGTCCCTACAGGAGACGTTATGTCCATTTTCCCCCTTGTTTTCTGACCTTCCCGGCCACACTCCTCTAGCTGAACACTCCATCCCCACTCAACCCGGAAGGGTCATCAAACAAAAGCCCTATTGCATTCCTGCTGCCTGGAGAGAAGCAATAGAACAGGAAGTCAAAAGCATGCTCGCCCTGGGAGTGATACGGCCTTCCCAAAGTGAATGGTCTTCGCCGATTGTGTTGGTGCCGAAACCGGACGGGTCCGTCCGGTTTTGCATAGATTTCAGAGCTGTTAACGCGATTTCCAAGTGTGATTCGTACCCCCTTCCAAGGGTAGACGAATTGATAGAAAAACTCGGTGAGGCACTGTACATCACAACCCTTGACCTCACCAAGGGGTACTGGCAGGTGCCTCTGAAACAGCAAGACCAGGAAAAAACAGCCTTCTCAACACCTTCTGGCTTGTTTGAATTCACTGTGTTACCGTTCGGGTTACACGGGGCACCTGCCACGTTTCAGCGCCTCATGAATAGGGTATTGTCCGAACACCAGGCATACTCCTCAGCCTATATAGACGATATTGTCATCTATAGCCCCACCTGGGATTCACACCTCCAACATTGTCGCTAGTTCTTCAGGCGCTTCAGTCAGCTGGGTTACACATTAATGCAAAAAAATCAAGGGCAGGCTTCCGGAAGGTCAAGTACTTAGGATTCATTCTGGGTAACGGACACATAGAACGACAGCAGGAGAAGGTTAGGGCGATATCCCAGGCCCCTTTCCCTACCACGAAAAAGGAAGTGAGGGCTTTTCTGGGCCTTCTCGGGTATTATCGCCATTTTATATAACAATATTCTGAATTGGCCACTCCTCTTACCAACCTCTTAAAAAAGGAAATAAAACCAAGGGACCTCCTTCACCCTCCTCCCGAAGCCAAACAGGCCTTCCTTGAGCTCAAAAGGGCCATCACATCCGGTCCGATACTGCGGTCCCCAGATTTCTCCAAGCCTTTCCTACTACAGACCGATGCTTCTGAGAATGGGCTGGGGGCTGTACTGTCACAGGTGTCTTCGGAGGGGGTCGAACACCCTATCCTCTTTTTGAACCGCAAACTCTTTCCCCGGGAACTTAGATACCCCATCATAGAAAAAGAGTGCCTTGCGATCAAGTGGGCGGTGGACAAGTTAAGATACTATCTTGAGGGTTCCCATTTCCTCCTGTATACGGATCATGCCTCGCTCCTTTGGATGAGCAGGAACAAGGGAAACAACCAGCGTGTATTACGTTGGTTCCTTGCCCTCCAACCCTTCTCTTTTGAGGTCCGCCATCGAAAAGGTTCTGAAAATGGGAACGCGGACTTCCTCTCGCGCATCTCCCTGTTCCCCGATCGTGAACAGGCTGGGGTGGGTGTGTGACGAGGAGCCGGGTGGTGGACCAGTCTCATCGGACTTGCTGCAGGATCGGTTACCTCCTTACCTTTCTCCCTGTCCACTCCTCTATTTACAGACCCCGTCTTTTGGACCAGATCACTACTGTCCCCTTAAGACTCCACTGCCTTCAGCTACCTCTGCTGATCACTTGGGACACTTCGCACAACTGCCTATTTCAGTTTATTAATTTGAGTAATACATACATATGTCAACAAAACCATTGGTGTATGTGGTTTTTTCTTTCTGACATCACCCCAAACCCTTGTATCGCGATTACGCATTTTTGCATTTACAAGGAAAATAAACACTCGATCAACGATTTGTTCTGGACAGTTTTGGACAAACCTAATATCCCTCTGACTGCCCATAACACTGAGAATGCCCTTTTCTTAAGGGAACAGAAATGGATCTGTAGAGTTCGTAGCCACATCTCTGGTCTCAACGACGACATTCCCTGGAATGCACTTAACAACCTATAATCAACCATGGGGATGGGTACATGAGGTTTAATGATGACAGAGCATGTACCTTGAGGGTATTGACTGGATCCTGAGCCCCCAGATGGCCATCTGGGTCCTATATCCGCACTAGACCATGTCTCCCTCTCCCCCTCTGTGTATATCCTTGGGTAATTCCTTTTCTCAACCATCTTCCTGACCCCTTTGGGGTCTGATTACACATAAATTCTGCAATACAACTCATGAGCAGTCTTTATTTTGAGCAAGCATTGTTGTTCTTTTAAGAGGTTAACGATATAGGTAGCTCCTACAGACAGGGCTAATTCTAACCCTGAGAACTCTTAACCAGGGTGTTTTGTAGCCACCGTACACCCCGCGATATCCTTCATGTTAGGCAGCACTGGCAAACGAAACCACACCCACCAACTAAAACATACTTCAAGATGGAGGGGCATGTTGGCGGTCTACTCTTCCTCTAGACTACCGGCACTCCGTCCTCCGCGCACACCACGTGTGTGATCACGCGGCGGGATGGAGAGATGGTGATATCCATGCCGCAATACACTGCTCCTAGTACCTACGCGGCGCCGGGAGGGACGAGTTGTCAGAGACGAGCTCACCTTGACATAGTGAGTAGGGGTGACCGGGGGCATTCAAGCAAGGACCCGGCGAGCCTTTTGTTGGCCCGCTCAAGCCCCTAACATGAAATTGGGGCGTATTCAATCACGAGAAACAACCAGGGTGTGACGTGGCAGAGAAGGAGACAGAGAGACCAGGATAGAGTTTCCCAATACTGCTTTATTTCCTGTGCACACTTAGGGGAGTTTCTCAAGAACAACACGCAGAGTGCCAGGTTGGTGCGTATTCTTCACTCTCTTACTTCAGAGAGCAAGGAACCTCTTCAGGCGTTCGGGTTTTCTGGGATAGGAAGACTTGGTCTCGCCGTACAGCCGCACCGATAAAACAAAGGAAAAAGAAAGGTCTTGGTAAGGGGGTTATTCTGCTGGTTTACGTAGTGATCAGGGAAAAGGGAGTGAAGGAGGGTGCACCCGACCGCCACCAGTGGTTCGCGCTCTTTCTCGTGGTAGCAATACGAGAAAACAGCGGTTCCTGTGGAATAGTATGGTCATATATAAATGCAAAAATGCGTAATCGCGATACAAGGGTTTGGGGTGATGTCAGAAAGAAAAAACCACATACACCAATGGTTTTGTTGACATATGTATGTATTACTCAAATTAATAAACTGAAATAGGCAGTTGTGCGAAGTGTCCCAAGTGATCAGCAGAGGTAGCTGAAGGCAGTGGAGTCTTAAGGGGACAGTAGTGATCTGGTCCAAAAGACGGGGTCTGTAAATAGAGGAGTGGACAGGGAGAAAGGTAAGGAGGTAAGGCGTGTTGTTGTTTTTTGGCACCTGATTGTGGATCTGTGTTCCATGATTCTTACTTTGACTCTGCGTGTTGTCATTCCAATGTAGATCAGGCCACACGGACATCTAATCATATAAATAACATTGTTGGTATTACAATTGGTATGCCTTCGTTGTTCCCATGGGTAAGTCAGCCCAATGTCAATGCTTTTCGTGTTGGCGGTTAAATGACAAACATCACATGCTCCACACCTTGTATGTCCGGTCACTGGGGGAAGTTCCCACAGGTTCTCCTGGTGTTCCCGTATGTTCGGTTTTGATGAGGAGGGTCTCGGTCTGGTGTGTACCAGTAGATCCCTTATATTCTGACTTTTTTTGAAGGAGAAAAGAGGTTTCTCCAGGTGTAGACCATTGGAGTTCAGGATCCTCCAGTTTCATAATATAATCTGTTTGATGCTGTTGGAGGCAGTGTTAAAGGTGGCCACACAGATGGCCTTGTTCGTGGGAGGTTT
The DNA here is from genome assembly GCA_963921515.1 of Calotriton arnoldi. Taxonomy (NCBI): domain Eukaryota; kingdom Metazoa; phylum Chordata; class Amphibia; order Caudata; family Salamandridae; genus Calotriton; species Calotriton arnoldi. The sequence continues at coordinate 295,734 of CAWUFW010012301.1, read as the reverse complement.
TGCCACTGTTTCCAGTAGGGTCTCACGGTTATAGTTAAGTGCCCTCTTCTGTGCCCGTTTGATTGTTCTTCGTGGGTATTTCCTGTTCAGTAGTTTCCCCGCTAGAGCGTCAGCTTCCTTCCTGAAATCCCCTGTTTTGGAGCAATTTCTGCAGAGGCGTAAGAATTGACCCACCGGGAGGTTGTCCCTTAATGATTTGGGGTGGAAGCTTTCAAATAGCAGGAGGGTGTTCCTGTCTGTTGGTTTGTGGAACACTCGTGTTTGTAGCCTGCCCTCCCCTGGGAAGAACTCCAAGTCCAGAAAGGGCAGGCACTCCGTTGTTATAGTTGATGTAAAGTGCAGGAGGGGATTCCGGTTGTTGAGCCAGTCTAGAAAATCACCAATAGACTGGGCATCTCCCTCCCAGATCAGGAGCACATCGTCAATGAAGCGTTTCCATACTTTGATATTCCAGATGCTCATGTGGGCAAAGATAAATTGGCCCTCAAAGGCCGCCACGTATAGTCCCGCCAACCTCGGAGCAAAGGTACTCCCCATAGAAGTACCATGGGTCTGGAGGTAATGGGTGCCTTGGAATTCAAAGAAGTTCTTGGTCAGTGCAATTTCCGCGACGTGTAGGATAAATGGTCTCGGGGTACAAAATGGCCTTTCTTGGTCAAATAGGATCTCTTCCACCACCCGTAGGGTTTCCCTCTGGGGTATGTTTGTATAGAGGGACTCGATGTATAATCCCACCAAGAATTCTTTATTGGGATCAAATGTGAGGTCCTTTAGTAAATTTAGAACATCAGTTGGGTCCTTCAGGTAGGCTGTCCTGTTCTGGAGTAAAGGTTTTAAAAAGAAGTCACAGAACTGGGACAGAGGGTCAAGGATCGAGCCTATCCCAGATACAATCGGTCTCAGTGCTACCAGCTGGAGCGATTCGTCTATGTGGAGGTGCATGAGACTGTCCTTTAGAAATCCAATGCCATGGAATAGCTGTGAGAATTCGGTCATCACATCGTCCACACTCCCTAGGTGCATGCTGAAAGTGAAAGAGACTAGATGAAGCCGTTCCACCGTCTGGCAGCTCAGCATCATTCCAGGGCTTCAAGAGCTCTCATGCCCTCTTTAAAATGCCTAGTAGGCCCCCCATGTAGATCCTTCAAGGATGTGCACCAGCTGCTCAGAGCAAAGTTAGGGATGGGGGAAGGGTGTAGATCTCCTCTTAAAGGCAGATCATGGATTAAATAGCATTCGGCCTGAGTGATAGGATAGGGCTGTGCCTAAGGTAGACCTCGACTCCTTTGAGTGAACTTCGACATTATGGTCATGGTGCAGCCCCTAGGCCTGCAGCTCTCAGGCCCTCCTCCAAACCCAGCCAGGCTCTGGCACTTGTCCTGTGCCTGCACATTATAAGATGATATGCACCATGTTTAAACTGATAGCAGAAATCTGACACATACTTGCTGACCTACTGCAGACTACATCACATCTAATGAACATATTAAACTGTGCAATATTTCTGGTGACCTTCATTATTTCCTGAAACCTTTCTTTTTGTATTGAAACTTACTACTCCATATACTCTCCGCCCCCCTCCTGTTGTGCTGTGGATGGAACATCCCAGCTTATAAAATTAGTGATTCACCAAAATGCTAGGCGTAGCGGAAGTGAAATTTATTTTATTTTATAGTCTTGTATAGCGCCCGAATCACCCCGGAAGGGTATCTCCGCGCTGCAGAAGTGCTATAGAGGGGCAGGAAGAGGAGTTCAAAAGAGCTCAGTTTTCAAGAGCTTGCGGAATGGAGATAGTCGGTACATTTCCGAAGGTGGCCAGGAAGGAGATTCCAATAAGAGGGAGCCAGATGGTAGAAAGTTTTCCCGCCTGTGCGGGATTTCTTAACACGGGGCATCACGAGAAGTGATTTGGAGCCTGACAGAAGAGTTCTAGAAGGCTGATATTGGATGAGTCTGTTGGCTAAATAGCTAGGGCCATTGCCGTATATTGCCTTGTGTACTATGCAGCAGATCTTGAATCGGATCCGCTTGCGGATAGGCAGCCAGTGTAGTCCATGGAGAAGCGGCAATGAGGCAGACCTGGCAGGAGAGTTGGAAACTAAGCGGGCCGCAGTGTTTTGAACCACCTGAAGTCCGTTAAGGGAGGATTCATTGGCTGAGATCAGGAGAGCGTTACAATAGTCTAAGCGAATTATTACTAAAGCCTGTAGGAGAGTTTTGCGAACTGTCATGGGGAGAAAAGGGAAAACCCTTCTTAGGAGGCTTAATGCGCGGAAGCAGGAACTCACGGTGGTCATAACATGCTCCTTCATCGTTAGTTTCTCCTAGATTTTTTACCACTCCTAGATTTTTTACCACTGTTTTCGGAACCGGGGCCGCACCCAGGTAAGTGGGCCACCAATCTGGGGACCAGATTCTTTGACATCATGACATCACATGGAGTGATGTCATAATCTTTCACTCTGAATCTTACCAAGAAGTGATGTCACATGACCTAAACCCTAACAACATTGGTAAAGTTCCATAATCACTGTTTGAATAATATAACAACACAACACAGATAAATCTCTATTTTTGGTACCACCTATATGTTAATTTAAGTGGTGACATGATATGCTAATGGGATGTTACCCATTTCTTTGTCTTACATAAAAAATGATGTTTATTTGAAGAGTAGGATAAAGGACACAAAACACAGAATAACGCTAGGAACCTAATTTATTTGTACCACAAACTGGTGACATACACCTTGTCATTTGTTGAACAGGACTCATGTGAGATCTCTGTCCTAAAGACCCCTGCCAGTGGGAGTGGCATTGAGGATCCATAAGCAAACACCTGGGTGGCGGTGGGGCACAGGACCGGCTGTAGTGGGAGAGTTTTCAATACAGACTGCGCTAGAATGTTTATCGAAGCTCCTGTATCAATCAGAGCCGGGATTTGGTGGCCCGAGAGGAGGACAGTGCACTTCGGGATGCACCATCAAGGGTACTCTCCTGTTTGCCTGGCACGTATGACATGCACTGCCCCTTCCACATCATCATCATCCATGTCCTCTTCATCATCTGGCACCACTGGTGTCTGCATGACGTTGACTGACCTGGGTTTTTGTACCTTTTAAGATGTGGTGGAGTGGCATACCTTGGCAAAATGACCATGGGCCAGATGTACAACCCTATTCTGTATGCGCAAACGGGTTTGCGACCTGTTTGCGCATGCAAAATGGCCCAGGGCCATGTACAATTCCTAAATAGCGAGTCGCAATTTATTTGCGACTCGCTATTTAGGAATTGCGAGTCGCAATTAGAAAGGGGCGTTCCCTTCCTAATTTCGTCCGCAAATCAATGTACAAATGTTTTGTGACCGCATTTGCGGTCGCAAAACACTCGCAAATTACCACCCTCTTCAAGACGGTGGTAATGCAGTCGCAATTTGGAAGGGGTCCCCAGGGGACCCCTTCCACTTTGCGACTGTCTCCAAAAATATTTTTTAAGGGCAGGCAGTGGTCCCAGGGACCACTACCTGCCCTTACAAAATGAAACGAAAACGTTTCATTTTTTTTTTTTAAATGCATCCCGTTTTCCTTTAAGAAAAACGGGCTGCATATAAAAAAAAAAAAAACTGCTTTATTTAAAAGCAGTGCCAGACATGGTGGTCTGTTGAGTCCAGCAGGCCACCATACCTGGGAGGGCCTGTCATTCCCAATGGGCTCGCAAATTGCGAGAGGCTCATTAATATTAATGAGCCTCGCAATTTGCGACCTCATTGGGAATCGCAAACAGTGTTAAACACACAAATGTTGTACATGGCAAATTGCACCTGGTAAATTGCGACAGATCCTTCTCTTTTCTGTCCCCGCAGTCGTCACTGCATTGACAGGCTCTGTCTTTGTCTAATGTTGTACAGCCACTTCCATGTGCACGGTGCGCACCTTAGAAAGTTCTTCGACCGCCCCATCATGATCAAGTCTGCCATGGACATCCCCGGGACCTGTAGAACGTTCTCCCTCTGCTTGACAGATATGCAACCCTGTATGAACGGGGCCAAATCTCATCATCAGAGTCCAACAGCATTCAGGTACTGGCAAGTTCTATTAGTCAAGCATAAAAAGTGTCTACTTATTCTTCAGGAAGCTGCCTGGCTTGGCATAGGAGGAACTGCTCATAATCAGGATTTGCAAGCAGTTCAAAGTGCACAGTGAGGGCCTGCTTCAGAGTATTGTATGCAAAAGGCAGTCCATCCTCCATTACAGACTTCCCCAGCTTGTGAATGGTGGCTCCCCCTATATGTAGGAGCATGGGGCGACATCTGTCATTTTCTAAGGCCACTGCAGGAAAGTAATTTTCCAGCCTCTCTACCCAGTCGTTCCACCATGCTGCATGTGCAGATGGGGGGCCCTACATGACAAAAGGCTCCAGGGTGGCTACCGAAGCCATCAAAGGGTAAACAGGTAGCTGGCGTGCAGGAGAGAAGATGGTGTAGAACTCACCAGCCAGGCAAATCTGGACAAAAAATGGCACCAGCTCTGCCCACCAGGTGAAGAGCACACACATTAGGTGATGGCTTGGGCCCCAAACACGAGCACTAGGAGCCATGAGCTTCCCTACCAGACAGTAGACAGCGGAAGACTGTCTCCCTCACTGTTGTACAGGCAACAGACAACAGAATGCTCTCATCTGTGTAGGCAAATTACTCGTCAGCATGGGGCCATGTGCACCGTGAAGTCACAACAGGCAGAGTGACTTGCACACTCCCAAAATACCAGACCAAGACAGGAGAAAGGCCACAAAAGCACGCCCAATGGCATGGAATAGAGGCAGGCAGCATTAGCGCTCTGGGCACGGCGCGGCCACAAGGAAAAACTCAGATGCACCCTCAGAAGGGCCTTATTCACAACCTCGTAGCCCGCCTCAATGGCACGTGCAGGTGCTCTACCGCAGTGTGAGGCGTGACCGGGAGCAGCAGCGAACGCTCCCCGGCCGACGACATCCAGGCATAAGGAGGCACATCCAGCCCCGACAGGACACACCACACTGCAGGTCAGAAGCGGGACAGGAGCAGGGTGGGGAAAACTGAACTCTCCCTCATCGGCAATTCATTGTGTTATCCAGCGCGGCCCAATCAGTATGTGCAGGGCACGTAAAGAAATTAGCTGACAAAGTATACTTTCAATTTCTGGCCACGAGGCCCAGTCGCCGGGCCTTTTTTTACATTCTCCGTAAACTTCATGGCCAATACCATTGGGATCACGCGTGACGGGGTTATTCATTCACCTCCCGCCACTCATTTTGCAAGTTGGGATGTTCCATCCCCCAACACAACAGGAGGGGGGCAGAGAGTATGTGAAGAAGTAATTTGCAATACAAAAGGAAATGTTTCAGGAAATAATGAAAATCACCAGCAATATTGCACAAGTTAATATGTTCATTAAATGTGCTGTAGTCTGCAGTAAGTCAACAAGTATGTGTCAGATTTCTGCCATTGGTTTAAAGATGGTGCATAACATCTTATGGTGTGCAGGCACAGGAAAAGTGCCAGAGCGTATCTGGGCTTGGAGATGGCCTCAGACCTGCAGAGGCTAGGGGATGAACCATGACTATGATGCCGAATTTCACTCAAAGGAGTCGGGGTCTACCTTAGGCACATCCCTATCCTCTCACTCAGGCCCCATGCTAGGTAATCTATGATCTGTCTTTAAGAGGAGGCCTGCACCCCTTTTTCCATCTCTAAGTTTACTCTAAGCAGCTGGTGCACGATCTTAAAGAGTGGGGTCAAACCCGCCATTCTGTGAGGATTTACATGGGGGCCTAACTGGCATTTTAAAGAGGGCATGAGAGCCCTTTGAATTGAGGGCCCACACATGGACGGGAGATTCACCAAAATGCTTGGGTAGCGGAAGTGACATCACACATCCTTTGACAGCGCGACATCACAGGGAGTGATATCATGATCTTTCACTCTGAATATTCCAAGAAGTGATGCCACGTGACCTAAACCCGACCAACATTGGTAAAGTTCCATAATCAGTGCTTGAATAATATAACAACACAATACTGATAAATCTCTGTTTTTGCTACCACCTATATTTTATTTCAAGTGCTGACATGAGATGCTAATGGAATATTACTCATTTCTCTTTGTCTTACGTGAAAAATGTATGTTTATTTGAAGAGGAGGATACAGAACACAAAACACATAACAACTCTGGGAACTTAAACCATTTCTACCACAAACTATAATGATTTCATTGTTCCCCTAGTTTATACCTCAATGCGAAAAATGTATGATAAATCATAGGGAGAGGCAAAAAATATGTTTAACATTAAACAGTTGTACTTATGTTCACCAGTATTAATTGATGCAAACTATTGAGTTACCTTACAGAGGTATATTCAGTTGTAAACGTACATTTACAAGTAAATTTACCTCATGTCTTCGAGAAATTCACAAAGAGATTCCTGGCAGACGTAAGCACTTTGATGGGTGCAAGATCTCCGTCACGGATGTGGTGTTCCCCGCACTCATAAATCCAAATTGGGTTGGAATTGAGGGTGCTCTTTGGCGTTCTAAGGGGCATATTCTCAAGGACTCATCGCCGATTTATCGGCACTTTAGCGCCGCAAAAGTGGCGATAGATTTATCTTCCTATTCTCAAGCTGGTGCAAACTGCCGATATCGCCAGTTTACCAGCGATAGCTGCCGCAAAAAACATTGCCACGGATGAGTGCGACAACTAACGCTAATGATATGCAGATTAGGCGTTTCTGTGCAAAAACACACAAAAACACCACTTCGCGAGATTCGCAACGACCAGTCAGATCTGCGATGCGAACCAAGAACAGGCGATAAGGCGCGTTAGCAGGAGGGATTTAACACCTGCCTTTTACTGGTGTTAAGCAGGACGACCAACTGCAGTAGAAAGGGAGACCAGCCCAGAGCCACATCTGAAGACCAACAGATGCCATGGAGACACTGATCATGCAGCTCGGAGACCCAAGAGGGCAACAACACCCACCGCAACCACCCCCCGGACCCTCCCCCCAAGGTCATGAAGTCCAGTAGTCAACGGTAGTGGAAAAACAGAACTTTATTACAAATACATAAATCAACAAAACGAAAAGCTCAGCCAACGCGATCCATTCCCAACGGGGAACTCCAACAGGGCAACGTGTCTTCAGAAACCTGTTGGAGAAATGGTGACAATGGTCAAACTTCCGTATAGTCACATGCCTAATCTGGTACAGTGTACTGCACTTGGACAAACCGGAATGCTCACAGGCCTGATAAACCATGCATGAGAAGACCGTAACAGAACTACGTGTGGCCGTAACCGTCGTAGGAATGAAGAGGAAGGTAATGACCACACGAACTGCTGTTACGGTCACATCATGGAGGACTCATCACACCTGAAAGCATCACGGTGTGTGTCAGCTCGATACCCCTGCCCCTCACTCCCCCCACACTGCGCAGGATCATCTTGAGACCACGCAAGGGAACTACGCCATAGCTGGCGTCACGCACGTGTTGGGGGCAATTCACAGCACACGTGTATGACTTGTGCCCCCTGCTGACACTGCACGCAATCACCGCAACAGCAACCACATGCATGCCATCACTGTGCATACAAAAGTGGACCACCGTGGCCTGTCCACCAATGTCGTCGCAAATTCCCCAGGCAGTGTGCATGATCCCCACATGTCCGCAAGTCCCCCACCAACCAGCGCTTTGAGGATGGCCCCCATGGAAATGCACTGCCCATCGGCAAGTACCAACTGAACACACCACACACCTCAACTCCACAATCCCCCAACTCACAACTGTGGGAATGCACACATCACCAATCCACCACCAAAGTGACTACTGCGTGTGTCTCAGTCTCCGCCACAACCTGCCCATAGGCCTAGACACACGTGGCCGACCACCTTCAACGGGCACATTCACACTGGAGACGAGGTGGCTACGTCCCAAACCAACCTGCGCACATCACAATCATCGCATGCAGGGCCGTGTCAGCAAGGGCGGCGCCCCCCACCCAGCCACGAGTCTGCCGCCGTGACCGGTGGTGCCTGCACGGTCCTGTGTGCCTGATGCACCCCAGCCCAGATCCCCAGACCGGTCCTCCGCCCAGCTATGACTGGCCACCCCTGCGCACCCAGGCCTCAATGCTCACCTGCCGCCACCGGCGTGTCTCCAAGTGGGCCCACCACGTGCCGGTGCATCCTCCTCAGCCGATCACTGGATTCTTCGCCACAGGCCCCCAGCGCACCCTGCGGCGTGGCACCGCACCACGGAGTAATGTGTCTGCTGACTGCTGACTGCTGCCTGCGCATACACTGCGGTCCAGCAGGGCACACTGTTCAATTTGAGTCTTGATTCGCTGGACGCCGTTACGAGGCCAACGCATCATCGCAGGCTGCACACCTGCTCAGCTCTTCAGGTGCCACTGACCCTGTGCAACGCAAGTCATCGTCACGTGGCAGTAGGCCCCTGCCAGCCGCAGTGCAGCGGGTGCCACTGACCCTGTGCAACGCAAGTCATCGTCACATGACGGTAGGCCCGTGCGAGCTGCAGTGCAGCGGGTGCCAGCAACTCAGTGCACCGCAAGTCATCGTCCCATGGCGGTAGGCCCGTGCGGGCCGCAGTGCAGCGGGTGCCACCAACTCAGTGCGCCACAACTCATGGCCCCTTCATGATTGGGTCGTGTGGTGCGGACGCCATCATGTCATCTCCGGCAGTGGGGTATGTGACGTGCTAGGCCCCTTTTATTGGCAGGGTCACATGTCCTGTGACGCCTGTGCTGGATGGGTGTGGTGTGGGTGTGAACCAGCCCTCAGGGAGTGGCTGTGGCATGCTGACGACTAGACCAGTGATTAGCAGATCACTACAGGGAAAACCTGGGACATGTAGCTTTGTCGTCCCCCCCTGAGCGTAAGCGGAGTGGACTGGCCTGGCGTATGGCTGGCCAGCGTAGGGGTGGGAACAATGAGCCCGGGGCTCTGGGCGTGCTTCAGTTCTGGGCTGGACATGGAAGTAACTGATGCTTGTGTCTCTGTTGTAGTGTCTACGCCACCTGGACCGCAATCGGCAATGTTGCACCCTGTGACTCAAGTCCCACGACATGAGCAACATGGACGTAAGGGGGAATCACTGACCCTACATTCATCCATACTCTCATACTTGAATGATCAAAGACATGAAACATCTGTGCAATTCTGAATGTTTAATTCACATCCAGTGGAGTGTTGCAGCTGGAGCAGTACAGGGCCATGCAAAGCCCACTTCACATTATTGGCCCGTGGAGGGCCAGCCAGAGTCCTTCAGGGAATGACAAGTAAATTGAAGAGGAAGAGTTCAGTCCGCAGTCTGATCACTGTGTCATTGGTAACCAAACAGAAAATGGCAGTCCATGTCGAGGTCCAAGGTGAGTGTCGTAGAGTGTATCAGGGGACAGTGGATGGTGATGATGCAAAGTGCAGAACCAAGCAGAAACAGGCCATATGGCGGAGATGAATCCTACTGCCTCTTCCTTACCAGTAAGGTTGATTCACCCGCATCTTCGTCCTCTGATGTCACATGTGCCTCACACGTGGGTGGTGGTGGATTGCCTGCCGCACTGTGAGGCACTGACACATCAGGGGGTGGAGATGTGGATGTAGAAGCAGCAGCAGCATTCATCTGCGCAAGGCCTTGAGGCAGCAATGCCATGACGATGTGCTGCAGGGCTTGGAAGGTCCCAGCCACATCTTGCTGGTGTGCAGCTGTGGCAGCCATTCTTTCCACTGTCATCCCCTCCATGTTCTCCATGAGCCCCCGCGTCTGTCCCAACTCCCGGCTGACATCGCTGGAGCCACTCTGACTGGACAGTTGTTCTTGTCTCAGTATCATGACTCCAGCGATGTCAGCCATGGATCGTTGGAGAGTATGGAGCGGACTGTGGGTGTCCATTAGGGACTGTAAGTGGTCCCTGATGGCAATCAAACACCCATGTATGGCATCGTTTGGCTGCCATGAGGTCGAACCCCACCCGCACCTGATCAGCCATCTTCTCCTGGACCTCTAACACACAGCATTGGAAGGCCATGTGTTGGTCGTGGGGGTCCAGGGAGACAGCCGTGGTGGTGGGTGCTTCCTGCTGTATGGTCTGTGCAGGGGGTGGGGTCTCCTCGATGCAGCTGGGCTGCCCTGCTCCTGGAGGTGAGGTACCGTAGCTGTCCATGAACTCTTGGAGGGCGTTGGTGTCGAAGGTGTGGAGGTCCTCTTCGTCATCAGTGAAGAGGTGTTGGGTCTGCTCTGCAGGAGGTGTTGGTTCTCCCTCTGCAATGTGATGGGGAGATGCAGTTTAACATTGTGTTCACATGTATGTTGACGCATTGTACAGGTTTACATACAAACTGCATGACAATGTACATTGTGACTGTTTGGGAGGAGCTGCCTATTTGATGCGGGATAGTGGACATTTCGACAACATCACGGATGTGTGTTTGTACTTGTACATTATCATCTCACATTTCCCTGCTATGACAAATGTGATTGACCAGTTTCTACACACAAGCGGCACCAGTTGTGTCCTCTGTTCTGTTGTGAACGTGTTGCAGTTCATACCACATTGTTGTCAATGTTGATGTGCTCTGAATGTTATGTGCGTGTGCTGCATTTTGGGAGAGTCGCCCCTGCAGCTCTGATTTGGCTGGCCCTTATCCCTTTCAGGCGGTGTGCCTTTGACTTCTGTGCTTATACCGTGTTGAGATGTTGCATTCTTAGGTAAATTGGGCTCTTGATGGGACTTGGGACTCTGGGGCATGGTTTGTCCGCAGATGTGTTGTTGACGTCAGGGGTTGTTTGTGCACGTGGATGTGTCAGAGTGTGACCTGCTCCTTTACGGATGTGGTCCACACTCAGCCACCTCAGTGTCGTGGCGTGCAACATGTCATGGTATTTTGACTGCAGCCATGCTATTCATCATGCAGTGTCACTTGCATTGTCAGTGTGGCTCACAGACACGCAGCTTTGCTGGGTTCAGCACATGTGCATGGGTTTGTTGTGAGATTAGTGATGTATGGGGAGAGCCCCCTCTGTGTACATTGTCGACGGGGGCCTACTTGCTGTTTCTATGTGTGCTGCAGTATGCCAGGGAGATCAGGGACATCCTCCAGTGTAGTGTAGCTCCTATTTCCCTTATAGGCTCTGCGCATTGGAATAATATATCCTATAGGTTTGACATAGGACTAAGGTCGGTATGTCCCTATCGAGTATATTAAACTTAATTACTTGTGCCAGCTAGCTCAGAGGCCACTAGAAACTTCTTGACGACAAGAAGGGATTAGTTTCTGGCAGCCGCAAAACATGACCACTGTGTTTCCCTTACAGAATCAGGATGTGTCCCAGAGTCGTAGAAACAATAGATAATTATTTCACTCAGCTCAGTCGTGCATGGTTCAGTTATTCTCAGAGTTACACAGAAATAACAGACGGGCGTTTCAATAAAAGGTTTATTGAACAGTCTTGTTTCTGTTGTAAGTTAGATGTGCTGTTACGATCACAAGACAGTATGCGAGATAAATGATGTACAAGGTGAGCAGTAAAAATAAATAATACTGCGTTAGCATTATCTTTTCAGCATAGATGCATTTACATAAAATGACACAGCCTAAAAATGCGAGTACTCATACGATGCGTTTCTATCCTAGTTCTACCCAGTGTGCCTAACCTATCCTAGGTGTAGGGAAAATTAGAAGTAGGTGCTGTATTCCTGACTAGAGTATACTAAGAGTAAGTTACGCCTAGTATGCCAAGAGTCTAGTATGCCAAGAGTCCCTCTAGGTTCTAGTCTGCTCCATACCTGAAGAATGAGAGAGGTAGGAATCTCTTTTCCGGACTCGAACTCCAACACCCCGCAAGGGAAGTTAGATCACTGGAAGCTGGACTCTCTGCGTGCAGGAATGACAGTGTCTTCTCAGTGCGTCCGGCCGGGAATCGGGCTCCTCTGAAGTCGAGGTCTCCTCTGATTTACAGGGGTTTGGGAAGGTATATTTATACCTGAAAATGTTAGCATTGACGTGAGTTGGGTAGCGAAAGACGTCATGAATGAATCCCTTAAGGAATAGAGGTTCATGCATAATGTATGAGTCCTTGAAGAAATCAATAGTCCTGGGCAAGGGAAACTCCCGCAGCCTGAGGGTCTGTTTTTTCATGGACTCGTTGAGACGCTAGGGTGGACGGATGTCGGATTCCATGCCTGTATTTGGTATGCATGGTTTATGCCTAAATAAGGTCTGGGATTTTATGCCTATATAAGGGCAGATTGGATTGTGCCTATATAAGGTCATGATTCTAGAAAGCCCGTTTATGGACACCCTATAAAGTATACAACACCCACTCCTCTTTTGTGTATACAACAATACTAAAATGCTAAACATTTAAAATGCTAAACATTAAAATGGAGTACCGCATAATAAAACATATCCTCTCCCGCCGACCTCTCCCTCGCCACCGTCCCCCGCATTCGAAGAACAACCACCGGCGGCAGATCCTTCTCACACCTCGCCGCCAAGACCTGGAACACCCTTCCACTAAGCCTACGAAAGACCCAAGACCTGCTGACCTTCAGGAGGCTACTCAAGACCTGGCTGTTCGACCAGTAGCAGCATCCCCCCTCCCCTTCCCTCTCCCCAGCGCCTTGAGACCCTCGCGGGTAAGTAGTGCGCTCTACAAATTCTGTGATTGATTGATTGATTGATTGATTGATTGATTGAAAAAGGCTTTAAAAGACATATTAAAAATGCAAAGGTTGCTGTACATCATTAAGCAGTGCTTTTCATTTCCAACATAAGGTATGAAATAAATGCATTTGGAATGAAACATAAAAGCAATATTTACATATGACGAAAATGATCGATAAGTTTGTTCAAAATCAAAAGTCATCACCTGTCATGAAACTTAAATGAGCTGATTTAGACACACAAGATGACTAAGTGTCCCCGGAAGTACTGCCAAGTCTGTATTATAAGGCCAGTTCTACTTTAAGCAGATTGGAGTGCCATTTTCGTTTGAAAAAAATGGGACAAAAGTTCAAATTTGGTAAAGTTCCAAGGTTTTGAAAAATGAAGGCCAAATTGTTGCTGTTGTACTGGAACAGAGTATGCCAAACAGAGTTAGTTCACGGGTCTGGTGTAAACATGAGATCATCTATTTCAATAGACAAAACATCTTCCACTGTTGTTGGTGTAAGTTGGAACACCTCGTGTAAAAGATTGACCGCACAAAGATGGGAAACATCGCTCTCAGCAATGTTCGCGTTCGTTGTTACCTGTGTGCCTGAAGTTCTTTCTCGTACCTCAGCAGCAGCAGGAGGCGACTGTGAGATCTCAATGAATGCTGACATCAGGATTGGAAGCCTCTGGGGACAACACAGAGCATGGGCCTTTATCGGGTCCAGCAAAGCATCGACATCCTTTGGCGCAGCTGATGGATATGTTAGACAAGCGTCCAACACGCATTCTTCACCGCATAGCAGGCATCGTAGAACAGGTAAGATGCAATCTTGCCAGATTGGTCGGAATGACAGGAACCAAGTTGTATTAAGGTCACGTAGACGAGTCATGCCTAGTAGCTGTACTATTCGCTCATGGCACTTTCTTTCAAGGAGAGCTTTCTCCATTTCGCTCGGAGTGATTTCGGCGAAGAGGCTGGCCATAGCGTAATAGCAGACAGATGAATAAAATTCCCGCAACAAGTGCTAGAATTAATGGTATGCCACCAAACACCGAATGTGCAAAGTTCGGAATGATTCCAAGTATTGCCTGGAACGGTGCTAAGAGACCGATGCAAATGCTCTTAAATACATGTACAATTCCTGTTGTATCTGACATGTTAAAGATACGTGATATCATTTCTACGAAATGTATAGGGCAGTTTGTACGTATTAAAGTCTGTATCTCAGCCGAAGTCCTTGCAACTTGTAGATCATAGGTTTCTTTGGCCGAGGTCAAAGGCACTGTTTTCTGTAAAAGCATGGCTTTCATTCTGCTCAAAGTATCAAATCTTATAAAAGAGACGCTCAGTGAAGGCCATAAAGGCGACTCCCTGACTGTGTCTATTGGGGGAAACAATACTTGCATACAGCAAGTGACCCTGGAGTTGACCGTTACTAGATATGGGATGCCTGGCAACATTCCACAGCAGCTCTGATCATTCAACATGAGGTAACTCCCATTAGAAAGTTGTCCAAACGTTGGATTAATCACAGCAGCTGGTGAACCGCGCTGATGGCAAGACAAGTTTGCCACAGAACCATTACAAGCTCCGTGTAAAATAATGTCCTGACATATAAGTGAACCGGTCAGTGCATGTTTACAGTTAGTACTGCTAAGAAACACTTCACGATCCCCACTCCAACATCTATGTGTGTATGGTAACTTCCAAGATATCTTAATGTATTCCTTACCCAACCTTTCATATTTGCCTGCTTGCATCTGTCTGAGGCAATACTGAAACTGAAAAGTTGTCACAGGCAACGTCATTTTGCCATGAATAACCCATTCTGTAGCTGGTTTTTCTGCCACTGTAAATGGTAATTTCTCCATTTTTTCAATGCTCAGCACTGTATACCTTGCTCCTCTTTGTGCCAATTCGATCTGTTTATCAGTTAGATTGTATTCTGCAAACAGAGACGACGTGTTGATGAAACGCCAAGGCACATAGCCCGCTCGCAAAGATTGCAGCGTCCATGTCAATAACACCATAGAACGTAACTGAGATTGACCTTGTTGTAACATAGCCAAATCTTGTTCTAGAATGTCGATAGAAGAGGATACAATGCCATCCAATGAATAAATTCTGGAGGACAAAGTTGTTAACCCATTGTCGACTACAGAGAGTGTTTTCTCTATATTAATACGATCAAGTTCACGTATTCGTTCTGCAGCCTCTATCTGTGACACTTTCCATGCTTCATTATAAGCAGCATAGATGCCGGCATATATGAAACGTTTTTGACGCGGTTTTCTTGGTCCAAGCAAGAATTCCCTAAGATCTGCGTCGTGTGCAAGTAAGGTTAAGTGTTGCTTCACATCCTGTAGTGTACATTTATGCAGCCAATCTAGGCATCATTTTCCTACACTGTATGATGTTACTACCCCCGGATGTTGTCTTTGGACATATCTTGGGTCTGGCCTATGAATAGTAAAGCCCTGAGTTTTGTTCAAGAACCTTTCCTGACAGTTGTTTGTGTCTGTGGGCCAGATCAACCATTTCTTCCAATTCGGATGAGTTCTGTTGAGTTGTAGTATATTGTCAACTGTCACCACTGCCTTCGTATTATTATCACTGGCAGGTGTTGAAACAGAAGGTATTTTCATCTCTTTTATCTTGGCTAATTCAAGACAAGATGTCTGTTGGACGGTGTCATTCAAAAACAGTATTTGTTCAGGGATAATACAGGCTCTAAATAAAGCTTCTATACCCTGTACTTGCCAATCTTTACTACCCCAGACAGTTTTTGTCTCAATTGTGTCCTTCCATAAGTCGAAACCCTGTGTAGACAGTTGGGCAATAAATGCTTCAGAGTAAATCTGTTTGGTATTTGTTAACATCATTTTCAGTCCTGTTTTGTTTACATTTTTATAGTAAAACGTTTCTGGATTAGATGTATTATAACCTGAAAAATATGGAAACTTACTAGCAAAAGTTTTCAAACTACCTTGTGGTGGTGTTGGACAATGTTCCCATTGATTAAACATAAACACATTTCTTGGATATGCAGTTTTGTGCAAATAATGATGACCATAGTGGTTATAACAATACAATTTTTCATAATCAGATGAACCCTCTAAAAATTCATTTTTAGAAAATGCAGCAGATTTTTCTAGATCAAACATTATATCTTGAATAGTCTCTAAGTCCCAATCATCTGAATAGGTACTGGACGTAATTAAATCACTTAGTGAAATTTTAAATAAATGTGGAATGTTCAATTGTTCACTTGGACCGAAGATTTCATAATCTGTTTTGTCCCACACTATACCATCCTGTATAGGAACAGCTGTGATGTTCACTGATGACAAGTCTCTTGCTTCACGATGGGAAGATTTATGTGGTTTCAAAAGTACATTCACGTCTTTTCCTTCACTGTTCACATGGATGTATCTGCCACCTATAAGCATGCTTACTGTTGTTACCAAAGCTAGCCAGAGCAGGAAAACAAAAAGTCCAGATGTAATCCAGAGTTCAATCCATGGAGAAACCAGATAAGTCTTTTTCAGAAAGTGAATAAAGTCTTGTACTTGCTGCTTGAATTTTGATGATGCTGGCGTCGTTTCAGGTTCGCTTGGATCTTCTGAGAACGTATCAAAGTCAATGAAATAGCCAGAAGCAGTTCTGTCAATTGTTGGAATTGCATCAGGATTCGTTGAAATCACAGGAACCAGTTCTTCACGAGTCACGTTGGTGTAGACAGGTGTATTTGGACGAACTGTTATTTGGTTGTCAAGAGGGATGAGTTCCATAGCCTGGTTGCTTAGTCCTTCATTTGTTACAGCCGAATTCTCGATCGTGATCAGTCTTTCAGTCTGAACCTCTTGAATAGTAGCGAGAGGAGTGCGTCTGCTACTAGGTCGGAGTCCACGAGGCCTACTGCTTAGTATTGGCCACATACTGTGGTTTGATCAGGTCGATTGACACAAATCTTTTCTCCTTTCTTCCAGCAAGGGGCGGCAGAAGTACTGTCCTTGTTCCTTGAACAGCTAGAACAGGTACCGGTTGTCTGTAAGAAGGTCCAAATTCCTTCTTGTCCGCTATTTTTTCTCTGACTAGATCCCCAACTTTTGGAATCCAGACAGGCCTTGCTGGGACCGCCGATTTTTCCCCAGTGGTGGATGGCTGCAGGGATATGTTGCTTTGTTTCGTTCTTAATTTGTTGAGATCCTGTAAAACAGCCAAACGATCTTTGATATCAAATATTTTCATGTCCACCACTGTGCCTACGTGTTCTAAGTCTGGAAGCCACATTCTTGTCCCAAATAGGACCTCATATGGAGTGACCCCCCCTAGAGAACTTCTTGGCAAATTGTTAAGTGAGCGCTGAACGCTAATGAGGTGTTTGACCCACCCGTCACCCGAGCCTAATACCCTAGCTGTTATAGACTGCTTTATGTCCCGGTTTTTCCTTTCCACAACAGAATTTCCCTCAGGATGGAATGGAGTGGAGTACCGCAATGCAACGCCCAGACTGGCCATGGCCTCCTTGTAAGCCCTAGAGCTAAACGCAGGACCCTGGTCAGAATGAAACGTGCCTATTGCGTATGTGCCAATAAAGACTCGCAAATCTTTTATAACAGTTCGAGCGTCAGCCGAGCGCTGAGGCCATAACCATAGGAACCTAGATTTAGTATTTGCGGGAATGCCTTTGTCCAATGGGACGTCGGCGAGTAGATAGCCTAATGCTGTCTAACAGTGGTGTCTGTACTGGGCTACCGCATTCGCAGCATGGTGTCTGGTGGCTTTCTCGCTGTAATTTACAGTCTAAGCAGTTGTTGATGAATATGTGAATGTGTGTATTCATTCCAGGCCACCAGTACATCTCTTTTAACTTCAAAATTGTTTTAGAGATCCCTTGATGCGACAGACCCTCCCCCAAATGTGTTTCATAAATCAAGGCTGCTCTTCGTTCCATGTTTGGAATTACCCTATCCCCCACTCCAGGGATTCGAGCAAAAGGAACGTTATTCGCATCAATTACATAAGAGTACTTGAGTGGAAACTTTTTGGTAACGCTGCACTGCTGCCTTTGCTTGAAGCATTGACAGCTAACATTATCTCACCGTCTATTTTTGTTTTTGAACGAGTGATCGCAGCTACGGAAGCCGTCTGAACAGCCCCCTTTGCGGCTTTGTCAGCCAATGAATTCCCTGCAACGTGAACGCCATCACGCTGATGACTCAGTGTGTGAATCACGTGAGCCTTTGGTAGTTCGTTTTTCAACTGAACTACTTGTTCCCAAAGCAATTTGTGCTTAATTGTGCCACCTTTCGCATCTTTAAAACCATTTTCAAGCCAGGTTCGTATATAATCATTATACGACTGAACACAGTAATAGGAATCGCACACTATCAGTGTGAGGAATTCTCGATCCGTACTCTCAAGTGCCAGTTTGAATGCCTGTAGTTCAGCTCGCTGAGCTGTACAATCACCTAGTGACTGAGTTTTTGTGACCATAGGTCTGAAGATGCCATTTCGCATGCGACCTTTAACGATAGCACACGCTGCACTGTAAGCTTGCTTACTCCCTGTTGCGGGCTGTGCGGATCCGTCAGTGTAAATTACGAATTCATACTGATCGAGAGGCAGAATCTCAGTGGGCAGAGGACATTCTTGTTCATATTGGAGAAATGCCTGTGTTTTTAAATCTGGATCAAAAACATATTCAACATAAGTTGCAGCAAGAGAATTAACCCACTGTATCCATCTCGGATGTAAAGCTTTAGCATTTGGAATGCTCGCTTTTGTGACCGCTTCTAAAGCCGGTACTGGGGTTACGACAATTATGCGTTTCCCTTGGGCTAAGGCTCTTTCTTTTGCTACAGCTGTTTGAACTGCTGTCAGAATTTTTTCAGTTGAACTGAAGCGCATTTCCGCTTGTGTATACAAATGAGATTTGTATGCGATTGGTACTTTCTCACCCTCATTAAAGGTTAAGTAAGTGAATCCACACTGACCCGAAATTATTCGAATCACCAAATTTCTTTGACTTACGCGTGTTTGTAAGTGGTTTGTTGCTAACATGTTAGCCTGGAGTGAACGCAAAATTTCTGTGTGTTCCTGTGTCCAGTTTTTAATTGTGAAATCAGGTTTGATTAATGCGTAAATAGGTTTAACCCTTTCTGCATAGTTTAGAATGTATGTTCTTCCAAAATTTAGGAATCCCAGGATTGATTGTAAGTTTTTTAGCGTTTTTGGAGGTTGGAGCAGCGCACATTTCTCTAGAAAGTTAGCTGCCAAGCTCTTGCCTTCACTTGAAAGCTCATATCCCAAAAATAGGACATTGAGATGGGCAATTCGGGACTTTTTAAAGTTGAATTTGTAGCCCTCAGAGGCGAATCCCAATATAATGGTGCTCACCCTGTTCAAGTGTTTTTCCAAGTCATCGTTTGTCAGATAGATGTCATCGACATAGGACAATGCCTCGTTGTCATAAATTTGTAGTAACTCCGTTACTCTCGCTGAGAATAAACCTGGGCTGTTCTTGAACCCTTGTGGGAGTCGACAAAAGTGACGCTGGGTCCCCATTATGGAGAATGCCGTTAAGTACCTGCTTTCAGGTGCTATATTTTGACAAAAGAAACCGTTTGAGATGTCTAATGTTGTTTTGTATTTTTTACGCACAATGTTATTCATTAATGCTGTGCTATGTGCATTTTGCACTGCAAAAGTTTTAGAACAAGTGTTTAAATGTCTGTAGTCCAAAACTAGACGATATGTATTGTCTGGTTTGGAGACAGGAAACAAAGGATTGTTCATGGATGAGGTGCATGTTTCAATCACCCCTTGGTATTCAAGTTGATTTAAAATCTCCCTGACCTGTTTTTTAGCTTCTTGCTTAATAGGATACTGCCTCTGAGCAGTAGGTTCATGTTTCAGATTTATTTTATGGTGAGGGGAGTCCTCATCCCATTTTACATGATTTTTATATAATGCTGGAGCCTGGGCCACTGCCCATTTTCTGGCATATGTATATTTTAAGTGAATTGGTATGTGATTGGAGAAGGCAGGCATAATGATGTCCTCGCCATGTGGGCACTCCCTGACAAATTGTGGTGGCCAGTCTTTATCTGCTAGAAGTATGTCATAACCCTTTGATAGTTTTTCCCAAAAAAGTGCTTTAACCTGTCTAGGTTTGTCTCCCTCCATCCGGAGTGTTATGTCATATAACTTTTGTGGAGTACTAACCCTGGTGTCTACAGTCTCTACTGTAATGTACTCATTCAAGTCCACTATCTCCAGAAGTTCCATCAGGTTCTGGCGAGCTATTGTGAATTCTGCTGCACTGTCCAGCATTGTCTGAGCCCATTCTCCGTTCTTGAGTTGCGATCTCAGTATTCTCGGCATGTCTTATCTTTAGACCTGCTACTTTCTTTTTGGAGAATTGAGGTTTAGCTTTAATTTTTGTTGCGTGCTTGTCGTCTTTCGATTTCATGCGTTCTTCTCTATGTTCTGTTCGTCCTCTTCTTTCCGAAGTCTGTGATGAGACCTGAAAGGGACGAGAGGAACGTGTATCATTATCTTGATACCTATCAGGTTTTCTCAAATTATCCCTATTCCTGAGGTTGTACCTCCTTTCAGAGGGCTCCTTTTGAGGAGACCTACCTCGGGATTGAGATCTTTTCTCATTTGAATTTTGTTTAGTAGACTCCCACTTCTTTTTAGAAGATGTAGGAGTTTGTTTAATTGAGTCCTTCTCAGGACTTTCAGATAGTTTTGGTTTAACTGGTCTCCCACCCAAACTATCTCTGCCTAATTCTGCATAAGATTGCTCTATAATTCTGGGTAGCTCTGTTTGATGTTCTGTAACATCAAATTCCCTTCGTTTTTGTCGGATCGCCACTGCTGCTGCCTCCCCTTTAATATTTGACAATATTATTGTTGAGACCTGATCGAAATTTTTCAGTAATTTCATACCTAAATTTAAAGCAGGCTCTGCCCCGTATTCGTTTTGAATTTGTTTTAGGACATCTGGTATTACCGCAATTGACGGAATGCCGTGTGTTTTAGTGTAGATGGCAGCAAAGACTGAGCCCCAAGTGGTGCAGTCTTCCAGTTGTGGTGTGATCCCCATTGGTAAACTAATGGTTAGGATTCTGTGTTTCTCATGTGGGCTAGTATTTGGAAATACTGCTTCGATTTGAGTAATTTTTTGAGCTATCCAAAATGGAATTTGCTCCCGCTTAGTGGGCATTTTACCCATGACTGCGTATAGAGTCTGTGGTGTAATTTTTAGTGTACTCCCCTGTGGAGGAGTATGATTTGGAATTGTTAATGGTGGTTGGACTGTGAAAGTCCGCATGACATATTGAACCAATTGTCTGTAGATTTTTATTAACTCTGTGAGTTGATTAAGTATTTCCTCGTCTGACATTATTTCGATGTCTGGATGAGGTGTGTAGCCGGCTAAAATCGGCCATGTTGCTCCTGGTCTACCTAGTGGACCGAGCCTGGTTATATTTTTGTTATGTTTTAGGGCGCCTTTAAACCAGAGCTGATGCTCCTGGTATGTTAATGGAATTTCAATATCCTCGAAAGGAATGTATTCCTCTGGTGGTTCATCTTCTTTGTAGAAGTGAAACAAGTGTGTTACTGGATTGGATTCAGGAAGAATTACCCATGAATAGAATACCTCTGTCTGAAAGGATTCATGTGCCTCAATCACGAAAACTGCTCTACCTCCTCTCGGTGGTAGGCCATGTTTTATACGTTTAAGAGTAATGGCTCTTCTTAGGTTTGGAGCGATGTTTATGACACCCTCCTCGGTTTCATTTAAACCTGTGTTATTAAAAAGTGCTGCTTGGGCTGCATCAGCCGCAGCTACACCGTTTCCGGCGTCATTGTCTCCGTCAGGCATTTTGTTTTTTGAAAAATGTAGAACAAATCTCAAGGAAACAAAGATAAGGTGCACAATATTGTGGAACACTGTATCCTTCAACGTTGAGCAAACCAAACAGCTAATATATGGGGTCTTCCCTATGTAGCCGTGGCGGATACTATCCCTGCCCACTCCAGACGTCTTTTGGAGTATATGGGTAGGGGTCTCTGAGAGAGAAAAGAAGAAGCACGGCTGAGTTACTCAGTATCTAACGTTGAATTACTGCCTTACCAAACGTTGGGCGCCATGTAGTGTAGCTCCTATTTCCCTTATAGGCTCTGCGCATTGGAATAATATATCCTATAGGTTTGACATAGGACTAAGGTCGGTATGTCCCTATCGAATATATTAAACTTAATTACTTGTGCCAGCTAGCTCAGAGGCCACTAGAAACTTCTTGACGACAAGAAGGGATTAGTTTCTGGCAGCCGCAAAACATGACCACTGTGTTTCCCTTACAGAATCAGGATGTGTCCCAGAGTCGTAGAAACAATAGATAATTATTTCACTCAGCTCAGTCGTGCATGGTTCAGTTATTCTCAGAGTTACACAGAAATAACAGACGGGCGTTTCAATAAAAAGGTTTATTGAACAGTCTTGTTTCTGTTGTAAGTTAGATGTGCTGTTACGATCACAAGACAGTATGCGAGATAAATGATGTACAAGGTGAGCAGTAAAAATAAATAATACTGCGTTAGCATTATCTTTTCAGCATAGATGCATTTACATAAAATGACACAGCCTAAAAATGCGAGTACTCATACGATGCGTTTCTATCCTAGTTCTACCCAGTGTGCCTAACCTATCCTAGGTGTAGGGAAAAGTAGAAGTAGGTGCTGTATTCCTGACTAGAGTATACTAAGAGTAAGTTACGCCTAGTATGCCAAGAGTCTAGTATGCCAAGAGTCCCTCTAGGTCCTAGTCTGCTCCATACCTGAAGAATGAGAGAGGTAGGAATCTCTTTTCCGGACTCGAACTCCAACACCCCGCAAGGGAAGTTAGATCACTGGAAGCTGGACTCTCTGCGTGCAGGAATGACAGTGTCTTCTCAGTGCGTCCGGCCGGGAATCGGGCTCCTCTGAAGTCGAGGTCTCCTCTGATTTACAGGGGTTTGGGAAGGTATATTTATACCTGAAAATGTTAGCATTGACTGAGTTGGGTAGCGAAAGACGTCATGAATGAATCCCTTAAGGAATAGAGGTTCATGCATAATGTATGAGTCCTTGAAGAAATCAATAGTCCTGGGCAAGGGAAACTCCCGCAGCCTGAGGGTCTATTTTTTCATGGACTCGTTGAGACGCTAGGGTGGACGGATGTCGGAATCCATGCCTGTATTTGGTATGCATGGTTTATGCCTAAATAAGGTCTGGGATTTTATGCCTATATAAGGGCAGATTGGATTGTGCCTATATAAGGTCATGATTCTAGAAAGCCCGTTTATGGACACCCTATAAAGTATACAACACCAGAGTCATTGTGGGTGTGCACTGTGCTATACTTTATTGTGCATGTGTGCCATTGTGCCCATCTCCCCCCGTCTCCCCAGTCCCTGGTGGTTACTCACCCTGTTGCTGTTGTGTCAGGTCATGTTGACCAGTTTCCGGTGCCCCAATTCCTGCCAACGTCTCCACACTGATGACTGTGGACACCATTTCGTCCATCTCATCCTGCTCCTCCTGTGGCGCTGGACTCCCACCTCCAGTCTGCATTGCTGCCTTCTGGTTGTTGCAGAGTTTGTGCTTGGTCTTGCACTTCACATCATTCCAGCCCCTCTAGAGCTCTTCCATTGTCCTCCTCAGCACTCCGACTGCATTCACCTTGTCCAGGATGGACTGCCATATTCCATTTTTTGTTGCCAATGACACAGTGGAGGTGACGAACAGTTGTTGATGGTGTTCTACCACCTCCGTGATCAGGATCCTGTTTTCCTGCGGACTGAACCGCGTCTTCCTCTTCTTCTTGTCCTTGCCCTTCCCTGTCCCCGAGGTCCCAGGCTGCTCCTCCGTGGGGCTTGTGGGGTTCTGGCCGTCCTCTGTACCTGCTCCGGCTGCCTCCATTGTGCTTCGCTGTAGTTCGGTTTTTGTTTGTTTATATATTTTTTTCTGCTTTTGTAGTGATTTTTCCCACCTGACGTGTGTGAATTGCAGGCCTGGCGCTGCTTTTCGCTGATTGTCTTATCGCGGTTGGGCCCATTGCAACTTTTTTCGTGTTCGGGTTTGGATTTTCATCACCGTCCCGGTAGTGTTATCTCGGACATTTGACGCGGTATCGGGGTACTATCGCATGTTACCGCCGTGTTGTGACTGCCACGTTAACACGGGGTTATTTTCCTGCGATAGACGGCAATATGTAAACTTGCATTAACCTATTTTGGTGATGTTTATCGCACGTTTTTGAGAATATCTCCCTCAGTTGTGATTTCCCTTGGAAGTT
Source organism: Calotriton arnoldi (assembly GCA_963921515.1). Classification (NCBI taxonomy): domain Eukaryota; kingdom Metazoa; phylum Chordata; class Amphibia; order Caudata; family Salamandridae; genus Calotriton; species Calotriton arnoldi. The sequence goes on along the minus strand of CAWUFW010012301.1, from coordinate 271,670 downwards.
TATGAACACCCACAAACTAGAACATTTGTGGGCATTCACCAACTCCTTTGATTCCCCTTTCCAGACGGGAAAGAGTCACATTTTTACTCAAGTGAAATGCTGGCATAAATCCCTTTTCAGGGTGGGAATGGGAGTGGCTCATTGACAAATTTGATGGGACTTTATGGGAGGGGATTAAGTACAGGGAAAAATAGTTTCCTTGCAGAGAAAAAAAAAGAAAAAAGTGTGCATTTGCAAAGGAATCCATTCCATCTCTGTGCAGCTCTCTGCCATGGAGACCTCTGTACAGCTGGAATGGTGTTCATCATGATTTCATAAGGAATGCAAGGAATCCTGCGTCTGGTGCAGTTTTCCATGTGCATTTCAATCAGAATTTGTGAATTCCAAAAAGTATTAAAACTACATTTGTACATAACAGTGCAGTTTTACTACATTTTTTGTGACTCGTTCACCCCCCCCCCCACAAATTGACTGTAAACTATACTATTGGCTTACATTATTTCTTAATTTTAATAAATTTTGATTTATGATCAATTGTAACATGCTAGAACAGAAAAAACACTTTCTTTAAAATATGTTTATTTATTTTACTTGTTTCATTATTTACTTATTTATTTATATGAGTGTGAGTTGCACTACTGAATTTTTGTTTAACAGTTCAGAAAGTTTACTGTCCCTGTTCCCAGTGGCTGCTGCAGAACGTAAACAGTGCTCATCTGAACACTGTCTACATTCTGTTCTTTGTCACTGACTTTGCAACCTTTGAAGCCACAGTTTCCAAAGGTAGTATCAAGGGTCGCAGGGGGAAGTCAGGGGTCACAGTTGCGACCCCTGGCAACCCCTAAATAACATCCATGTGTTCACAACCACAACTTTGGAGGGGACAGTTCAATAGGAAGGAGACATAATCTTACTGAGGAAGAGCCTTGGGGACTCATCCAGGCTGTGTGTTAGGGAACCCATGAACCTCCTTTAAGAGAAGTCCTAGACCCCACTCTGCATCCCAAAGGTCGGTCTCAGTGTGGTACAAAAATATACACTATGGCTTGGCTGATGTAAATTCCAAATATCCATAGGGAGTGTTTTTTCCAGCACCATGGTCCATAAAGGAAACAAGTAGTGGGAATATGCTGTCACACAATGAGCACTTATGCATGTAGTATTGCATAAAAGAGCATAACGTCCTTTCTAGTATATCAAGTGGCACACAACCTGTCACAATTCAGAGGTAGGCTTCTGGTACTAGATATAAACAAATTGATGCTATTTCACTCCATGCAAATGCAGCATGCCTTCTGTAGGAGAGGGCCTGATGTGGTAAATGAGGGATTGGTTTCCAGGCCTTTCATGAGAACAGTTGCCATCTTCATATGGAGCCACCCTTCTTGTTAGCCTTCAGCACAGTTTCATGTGTGCCACAGTGAATCTTTCCAAATCAATGTCTGTCTTTAGAGATTGTGTATGGCAGGGATATACTGCCATATGTACTATTGAAAGCACATTATTTGAAGAAGGTGGGCAGTTGTATGGTCTATTCCGTGTCTCCATGTGTCTTGGGACTGAATTAACACCTCTGTTTAGGCCATCAGGACTGGCTAAACTTTCACCATGACACTTGTAAGAAATTGGAGTGTTAGTTGAGGGGGGTAAGAACCCACCTCAAATAATAATCACAATCAGTGTCAGGTTGAACTACTATAATCACTAAATAAACTTGTGCTTAACCCTCTAATAGCATGGCACAGATCAGTCAGGCTTAACTTAGACGCTACAATGCAACACTCAAACAGTAATAAAGGAAAAACACAGCAGAAGAAAAACTCCAAACCCATTTAGAAACGTAGGGAATATTGTAATAAATAGAATGACACCAAAATGACAAACATCCAATAAGTAAAACATGAGATATATCGTTTTAAAGTTTGAATTAAAAATAGCACACCAAAAACACAATCCGCCAACTATGGTTATCTGGTTACTGTAGACCAGCTCAAAATCAAAAGTTAAGGCCAACTATTGATGGATTGTACGTCAGATATAGGGACCAGGTTCGATCCAGTGCAAGGTTTACCTTTGGACTTAAAAACTTTTATGGAGAAAAAGTGGTCGCTATGAGTTGTCGGCAGGGCACGTAGCAAGCTTAATTTAATCTGAAGCAGGGCTCAGCAACAGTGGTTTGCTGAACAGTGGTGTCTCAGTGCAGATATCGACAAAGGCAGAAACCTCAGAGTGGGTGAAGTCCATAGTCCGTTCCAGGGGAGCCCTTGATGTCGATGAGATTCTGCTCAGCATTGGTCCAATGAAGGCCTCTACGTTTGGACTGAGAAACTTTTCTGGAAGTCAGAGCTCCTTCAGCGGGACAAACCTGCAAGCTGATGTAGGCCAGAGATTGTATGTCCACGGCTAAGGCTTCAATGGCGATCCTGGTCTCCATTGATTCTCCAGGCATAAAGTTGGAAAAAAGTTTCTAAATCCCACTTCTTGCAGTTTTGGGACTGGGTGAGTACACTCTAACACCAGCCAAGGGTCCAGGACCTGGGTGTCACCACCTGGGTTTAGGACTCACTCCAACAGAAGCCAGCAGCAGCGTCCAGGGCAGGTCCATTTGGTACTGGTCACCTGCAGGGAGAGAGACCTCTGGAGGTTTGTTGTGACCTTGTAGCTTAAGTGGGAGGTCAGCCAACTGACCCTTGGAGTCACCTCTGGGGTCCTGGGTTTGAGTTAAGCTGGTCCAGTCCTTCTTCAGGTTATTCAAACAGCAGGGCTGTGCTTTTTCTGATTCTCCACAGGTCCAGGAGTATTCTGAGGAGAGGGCTGTGTGGTCCACTTTTTTTTTGCACAGTGCCAGCCAGTGGGTGGAGGGCAAGACCACCCCCTAAACCAGATCTGGATAGTTTTTTTTTACCCCTACTGGGTTTGATGCCATCCTGACTATAGAGACAAAGGATAAGGTGTCATGTGCCCGAGTTAGGCCTGGTAGGATATAGTGCCATTTTACATGTACATGGTTCTTTCGTAAAGTTGACTTTGGTTGGTCACATCGACTTTTGACACACATTTGGATTTGTGACACTTGGGTTCGTTTCTTGGAAACATCGACCTTGCTGACAGGGAGAACGTTGTGAGAAAACTATCACACTGCCTTGGCATTGTGTACAAAGCCCTCACACGTGTTATACAAATGTGTTTTGTTAGTACGTCCATATGGCGACACAGCTATCTATGGAATACAAACAATGGCAGCCTGATCACAATCTCAGCCCAAGGCTTGGATGCCTTTTTCTATATCTAACTTTTGTTTCCAAGTATAATCAGAGGAGACACTTCTACTGATTTCAGGGGGTCCGTACATGCTGAAACTTTTTGCCAGCAGCTGACTGGCATCTCCATGAGGGGTGTCCAGTTTGTGACCAAGACTGGGTCCTACACTCTTACCCACCAGGTAAAGGGGTTAGATCACTCAGAAGGGGCTCCCTTAGCAGAACATATACTCGCACCCTAGACACGTAGGTTAGTGTTTGCATCATAGGAGTACGCTAGATTGTTATAATATTGTATATGTATGCACACATAATTTGTCTGGGAAAGATAGTGGAACTCTTCATTTTATTCACTGTGTTGACACTTATTATAACTTTTGTCTGTTTCTGTCTATTGATCATTGCAGCATATATTTTCCATACAAGAATCACTTTGGTTCAATAAGTATTGAAAAACGTCCCTTCATGTATTCTTTGTATATTTCTCTGAGCAAAAGAGAGCAGGATTGACTGAGCAAAAGGTTCTAGGTCTGTCACCACGGTTCGTGAGGGAACATGGTTGTCAAAAGGTTCTAGGTCTGTCACCACGGTTCGTGAGGGAACATGGTTGTCATGTTCAGTAGTTGCCAGAACTATTCGCTCCCTGTCTAGGTTTAGGGGGGCTAATGGTGGCACTGTGAGCTAGCTGGTCTAAGGGACAACATACCTTGCTGGGATGCATGGAATCAGTCTGGCACCATTCTAAATTTATTTTGTCCACAAACGTGCAGTCCCTACTGATTAGTGGAAACTACATGATATGGCACCACTAACATTGGTTGGTTTCTTTCTTACTTTGTATGGATCAACTGAGTAGTTCAATAGCGCTTCCTCAGTGATCCCTACACACCTTTTAAATAACCCTGAGTGTAAAACTCCGCTCGCAGAGTTTGCGGATTTTTGGCAACTCCGTGTAGAACGTGGAGTTACCGAAAACTCCGCGCTCCGCACCGGAGTTTTTTTTTGTGTTCGCGCGCTCAAAATGCGTTTTCGCGCAAGCGGGAGCGACTTACCGGGATGCCTGCCATCACCGACGAGATTTCCCATCCGTTTGCGAGTGCCATGAGATTTGGTAGACGGCCGCACGGTCCGCAAGAGTGTGCGATCGCGAACACGTCATTCTGGCACACCATCGGACTTCCGGCGGAAGTTTTGTGAAGATCCCGAACACGCAGAATTAGCAATCTGGAGAAGAATCTCTCTCGAGCGGCATCAAAACCTTCTCGAAATGATGATTTGGATTAAAAAAACTCCTCAGATTGACATTTGGCTGTACTTTTTTGTGCAAGGAGTCCTTTTTCTTTTTTTACTTCTTTTTTTAAAAGGAAGGAAGTGCCCCAGTGTCTCCAACTTCCTGTTCCTGTCCAGCAGGCTCCTCCCAGTGCTTTGTCCATCTCCTGTTCACTTGTCATTTGGATTTGGATCTGGAAGGATCCCTCTTTGTGTCTGCTGCATCATATATCATTAGATTTGAGGGCTTTTGAATTTGAGATTTCACAAGTAAGTTGGAAAATTGGTGTTGTTTGTTTGATTGGGGCATTGCACCTAAAATTTTTTGTACTTTTCATAGTTTTTTAAAAGTTTATTGTGGTGGGTGGCCCGTAGTTTCAGTAGGGGCCTAGTTGTTTCTTTGTAAGTAATTTTTCTTCTTTTAAAAAGAAAACATGTTGCAAAGTTCACTACATTTTCTCCAACTTTTGAAATCAATTTGCAATATTTATTTAATTCACTAGCCCAGTAGTCTACCAATAGGCCTTTCAGCCAGTAGGCCCAGAGTTACTCATGGGTGCATAAAAACAACAGTTTGTGTGGTGTCTGTTGAATTTAAACATCATTTAGGGCATGGATCGCATTGGATTGAAATGCAAAATGTGTTTTTGGGGGTATTTCAATTTTTTTATGTGTGTTAAATAAATCCTTTGTTTGATGTGTGTGGTTGACCTGCAAACCTTTTTTAGCCCTGTGGATTTTCGTTTTTGGCATTGTTGCATTAAAGCTGTGTTGTTTAGCATACCTCCTTTGTCTGGCCAGTGTGTGAGTGTGTTTGTAATAGTGGGCCAGCATTTGCCTTGGCTGAGTCTCCCCGTGTGGCCTGGGGCCATTTTGTAAAGTCTGTGTACACATAGGCCTGCTTGAGTTCATTGTTTTCCAGGCTTCCTGCTTGTTGTTGTTGCTTGTGAGTGACCATGTGCCTGGTGGCCATTTTGTGGTGGTGGTAGTTAGTATGTTTGCTTTTTCCATAGGCCTGCATGTCTTCTTTCCTTTGTTCCTCTTGGCTTATTGCTTCTTGTTGTGGTAGCCTGGCCATGTGGCTGGCGGCCATTTTGTGAATGCAGCCAGTGTGCTTTTGCCATAGGCCTGCATTGTCTGTCTCCCCTTTCTTGTTGTTGTGGCCTGGCTATGTGGCTGGCAGCCATTTTGTGAAGGCAGCCAGTGTGCTTTTGCCATAGGACTACATTGTCTGTCTTCACTTTCTTGTTGTTGTGGCCTGCCTGGCCATGTGGCTAGCGGCCATTTTGTGAAGGCAGCCAGTGTGCTTTTGCCATATGCCTGCATTGTCTGTCTTCCCATTCTTGTTGTTGTGGCCTGGCCATGTGGCTGGCAGCCATTTTGTGAAGGGGCAGCCAGTGTGCTTCTGCAGTAGGCCTGCAAGCCTTCTTTGTGGTGGCCATGCCTTCTTGCTGGTTGTTGTTTTGCATGCAATTTTTTATTCTTTTATCCAGCAAAAAATATAGCACAGTTCACTACATTTTCTAATAAATTTGCAATATTATTGATTTGAATTGATTCACTATGTTGCCTAGTCTGCCAATCGGTTTTCCAACCAATAGGCCCAGAGCTACTCATGGGTGCATGAAACAACTGTTTCTGTGGAGTCTGTTGAATTTAAACATCATTTAGGGCATGGATGGAATTGGATTGAAATGCAAAATGTTTCTTTTTTGGGTTTTTCACTTTTTTTCATGTGTGTTAAATATATGCCTTTGTTGGATGTGTGTGGTTGTTGTGTAACCTGCAAATCTTTTTTAGCCCTGTGGATTTTTTGTTTTTGTCATTGTTGTATTAACGTTGTGTTGTTTAGCATGCCTCCTTTGTCTGGGAAGGGTGTGAGTATGTTTGAAATAGTGGGCCAGCATTTGCCTTGGCTGAGCCTACCCGTGTGGCCAGAGGCCATTTTGTAAAGTCTGTGTCCATATAGGCCTGCTTGAGTTAATTGTTTTCCAGGCCTCCTGCTTGTTGTTGTTGTGAGTGACTGACCATGTGGCTGGTGGCCATTTTGTGAATGCAGCCAGTGTGCTTTTGCTATAGGCCTGCATTGTCTGTCTTCCCTTTCTTGTTGTTGTGGCCTGGCTATGTGGCTGGTGGCCATTTTGTGATGGCAGCCATTGTGCTTCTGCATTAGGCCTGCATGTCTTTCTCTTTCCTTTGTTCCTCTTGGGTTATTGCTTCTATCCATTGTCAGCTGCAGCTCCCTGAATGCTGAATCCTACGTGATGCACAATGCCAAACAGGGTCCGTTATATTTGTATTTTTGTTCTTCTTCTTTCCTATCCTTCCTCAGTGTACTGTACACTAGTACTAAACCATGAAAGCCATTGTTTTTGTCAAAGTCTCACAAATCAAATGTCTACACTGTATCATTATGTTTTTTTAATAAGTGAAGTAATATATTTAATAATATTAATAACACTAACAAGTGGGACCACACACTAAGATATATTATATTTTTTGTTTGTACTAGTAGTAATTGAACCACAGCAATGAATACCACGTTTCACTGATGTTCTTCTTGCTTCTTTCCTTTTAGGTGCACAAAAGAGGAGGAGACGTCATCACCCATTGTACTGCCAGACAGAAGTCCTGCTGCGCACGGCGGCACGTGACGTGTGACCACACACATCTCTTGAACTTGTGCCATTGCGTGCTGCTGACATCTCAAGATGGCCCCAAAGAAAGGTACCAGGTCCCCCAGTGCCAAGAAAGTTGCCAGTGAGAAGAAGGCACTGCCAATTACCAAGACTGGTATGTCACACAAGATCTTTTTTGGGAAACCAAAAATTGCACCTGCAGCAGCAGTGTCGGGGAGCAAGCTGGGAGCAGCACCCCCGCATCAGTGGACCCACCCCAACAACCTAGGCCCAAGCCCATGTCTGACGCAGAGGCAGCCATTCTAATCACGACAACGCCGACGAGCAGTGATGTTGAAATTGACTTATCGCTATCGCAAAGTAGTACCCAATCAATGCAGGGAACTGAGATAAGTGGGAAACAACAGCCGCAACCACCCCCAATAGTAGTTGTTCCTCCTGAAGTAGGGGCAGTTCAGGAGATTGTGCTTCCTCCAGAGGAAGAAGAAGAACAAGCCACTCTTTCAGAAGATCCATTGTCTTCCAGATCCCCAGCAAGGAAAAGGAGGGTTGGTCCATCAACTTCTTCACCAAGCCCCCTTTCTGGTGATTTAGACACCACTTGGATCCCGCCTCCTTCTTAGTTGGAGACACGTCATGCCCACGAGGCAAGGCTAGGGAAAAGGAAGGTTCCAGAAAGCCTTAGAGTTATGGAGGTAGATGTAGAAGAGGAGGATGAAGATGACGAGCCAGTCATCATGGACATTATTCCCGCCCCAGTGAAGACCGACATTATTACCCCATCCAAATTGTTGTGAGGGATGTGACACGGATACCACCAACACAGATCATATCACCAACACCACCTCCAGCTTCCATATTTTGCCAGCAGCCACCTACATCCCCCACAACCACCTCAGTAGAAGTAGGTTCTGCAGAGAGTCAAACTTCACGCCCACCTGCCAGTTCATCTGGCATTGCAAGTGGCACCAGCAGCACCAGAAAGTTGACCTCCCCAGTTTGGGACTTCTTTTCTGTTAGCAGGAAGGAAGTGAACAGTGCTATATGCTCTATTTGTGGACAAGGTGTTAGTCGATGTAAGCTTGGTACAAACTATGGTACAAGAGGCCAAACAACACATCTGAAAAAACACCACTTGATATAGTGGGAGGCGCACTTTAGCAGCCAAAAAACTGTACCCATTGTTGTTGGTGGGGATGAAGAAGTAGAAGATCCAATCGCGGTGGAAGGTGAACAAGAGGGAGACATTTTCTCTGCTACACTATCTTGTCCCCAGCAGTGCAGTGGTACCGCCCACATCCTCATCAGCAACATCGCAGTGGCACAAGATTTAGAGTCAGGCTGAGACACCAAGTGGTCCCATGCAAGAGAGTACCGCAATGAAAAAACGTGTGTTGAGCCTAACAACATCTGGCGTAAGTAAGTAAGTAAGTAAGTCCGTTTTTATATAGCGCAGCTACTCACCCTTACGGGTCTCAAGGCTCTGGGGGCCGTAGTGGAAATTAAGTGAGCTATTGCCCAGAGTCACATGGTGCTGAGCTGAGCTGCCGCCTGAGCCGGGGATCGAACCGTGAACCCTGTGCTCCGAAGTCAGCTGCCCTGGCCGCTGCACCACACCTCTCCACTCAAGAAGTCACCTGCATCAGTGGCACCAGAAAAGAAAAAAATCCAGGCTACCATTCTTATCATGTTTAGGTCAGAGGGGCAGTACAAACGCAACCACCCAACTGCATGTTTGTACAATGCGAAGCTGGCTAAAATGTTAGCACTGAACCTCCTCCCTTTTTCTTTTGTGGAAGGGGTGGGTTTTCTTGAATTTGTGACAGCCATCTGCCCAAAATGGAAGGTTCCCAGCCGGTCCTATTTCGCCAGAGTTGCTGTTACAGCACTACATCTCGACGTGCTGGAATTGCTTAGACAAGCTTTGCAGCAGAGAGCTGTTCACACTATCCACCTGACAACAGACATGTGGACCAGTTGCCAAGCCACTGATTACATGTGCATCACTGCACACTGGATCTGTTTTGTGGGGGTTAGAGAAAAGATATCTGCAGCAGGTGTTGTTGACACTGCTGAGATTTTTAATGCCACTCGGAAAAATGCAACTGTAGCCATGTTCGCCATGGAGAATTCTCATACTGCTGCAAACATTTTGGAAGACTTTGACAGCAAGGTCTTTGAATAGCTGTGCCCAAGAGGGCTTAACATTGGTTTTGTTGCCACAGACAATGGCAGTAATATAGTTAAGGCCACGTCCGATGGTGGCTATTTTAGGGTCCTGTGTTTGGCGCACCCTCATTAACATCATTGTTCAAGACTTTCTGAAAACAAAAACACAGAGTCAACAACTTACTGACCACCTGCAGAAGAATCTGCACACATTTCAGCCATTCTTGTAAAGCCCTGAAGCAGCTGAGGATCATTCAACGTGAGCATAGAATGCCAGTTAAAGCACTCATCCAGGAGGTGCCAACACGTTGGAACTCAACTTATTACATGCTTGAACGTCTGATTGAGCAGTACAGACCAATCAATGACTATGTCATGCAAAGAGGGGATGCTGCTATGAAAGGCATGATCTTTGAGATGGACCAATGGGGCCTAGTTAAATGCCTGACAGAGATGCTACTTCCTTTCGAACTCTTCACACGTGAAGTCAGCAAGGAGGACAGTACTATGGGCCAAGCTATCCCATTGTTGCACATGCTACAGGAACAGCTGAAGGGGGTGTCTGCAATGTACACAGGTGTGGAGGAAAAAAAAGAAGCATATGAGTTGGTGGAGAGCTTAACCCTTTACTTATCTGAAAATACAAGGGTGCAAAGAGGCATTGTGTCATCCAACCATTACATTTGTGCCACAATTCTGGATCCACAGTACAAACCAGTACTGAACACATTGATTCCTTTTTCAGAAGGGGATGTTGCCAACTACAAAACTTGCATAACTGTGGAAGCCAGTCGCTTAGAAAAAGAACAGCTGGGAGTTAGAGGCCCGCTACTCCAGGCCACAAGAAGTTCTGCAGGGCAGCCGGCGTAAAAGTTCAACTTCAGAGCCTGAGGGCAGTGCGGTTGGCTCACAGCAGCGAAAACCACCAACAACACCAAGAACAACATCAACAACAAGAACAGGAGCATCACCAAAACTGGCACAAGAATGGTTTCTACAGCAAGGGCTTGTTAGGTCCAGTGCTGAGGCAAAGGGAAAAGAGACTGAGCAAAGCAGAGCACTCCTGAGCATTGAGCGGATGGTCCAGGCCTATCTGGATGACCCAACAGAGGTCTTCATTGATCAAAACCCAATGCTGTATTGGTATGGGAAAAGGCGCTAATGGCCAGTGCTCAGCAGGCTGGCGATAAACTATCTGGCTTGCCCTATCACAAGTGTCTCTTCTGAGCGTGTTTTCAGTGCTGCTGGTGCCGTTCTGACAGTGAGAAGGACCAGTCTCTCGCCCCAAAACGTGGAAAGGTTAACTATGATCAAAATGAATCAGCACTTTATACCACCGGATTACACCATACCTGAAGAAGCACAGCAAGAATATGATGACGGCGACTTAGGTCATGATGGAAGTAGTGTGTTAGATGACCTACTTCTGGGTGAACCACCAGAGTTTAAGGACGAGCTCTACTTCCCTGACAACAAGTAGGCTTTCGACTTGTTACTTTCTTTCTTGTTTTGACGCCCCAAAAAAAGCCCCCCATAAAGATACAGTTAAGGAATATTATTTACTTTTATTATTTGTGTGTGTCACTGTCTTTCTGGTTCTAATCACAACAAATCCATCACCACCGTCTTACTCTTTAATTGCCGGATTGGAGTTGCAACTGTGTTCAGTCAGTGAAGAAGTAAGTCCACTTCCCAGAGTCCTGCTCCAGTCCTGACTCCTGACTCGCCCTAAATCCATTTCCCTCAAGCCAGACATTGGATGGAGAATAGTACAAGAAATATGAAATGTGTGCCTGCCTCGTCGAGTCCCTCCAAAGAACCTGACTATAGCTATCCTAATTTCCGAGCCTAGAGGGACTGCCCCACCAGGACAGGTAAATGATAGCATGCATTGGACACTGACTCTGAGTGATTCGTGTTTATGTTGTTGTTGTGCATGATGTCTAGTCTTCTAGTATTTCATCTACACACAAAAAAGTGACTCAAGTCAATGTTTCCCTTCTTGTTGTTCAATAACAAAATTGTACTACTGCAGGCTGATCCATTGCATTTTTGATTCTGGACTCACTCAGTACACTACAAAGTTGGACACCATGATGACCATACCATACTCGCAGTCAGTCAGTAGGATCGGAGATGATTGATGGAATAACTTGGGGCGTTTCATGAAGTGGCCTAAAAGGTAAACAAGTCAACAACAACACCAGACCAATATGTCTGTGTAGTGGTGAGGCCAGTGTAGTGGTATGACTGACAGCGGTGCATTGATTTAGTTACTTAATTTGGAAAATGCTATGTTGCTGTGTATGTGTGCTCAGTGCTGTCTGGCTCAAAATCTAAGCTAAGTGGAGGTTGGGCGGGTGCCTCAGGTCTGCTCCTGTTGTTGTAGATGCTGGAAACAGAGTAGACATGATTTAGCCATGCCGCCTCTGAAAGTTTTCTTGTTGCACTCCTCCTTAATTTATGCAGTTTAACTTTACTTTTCTCCTTGATTTTTCATTATCCCTTTTGGTTTTCCATCTACACTTACAGGCTGGCCTTTACCCTCTGCTATTCTGGGAAAGCAACTCACACTTACCTTACCATTCTGCATCCGCCAGGCAGGCACCCAACATTGACGGACGGAGTGTCCATGGAAGGAAGGACCAAGAGGAAAGCCGACTGCTGAGATGCAACTCCCAGTTTGACCATAACATAGTTATAGTATCATATTCTTTTCATTTGATTCATTTTTTCACTTCAATCATTACGACTGTGTGTGTTGTTGTTTATTATGTTTGCTTATATTTGACTCCTACAGATATTTTTTATTTTTCTTTGCTAGCTTTAAAAGGAAGCCCGGTACAACAGAACATAAAATGAATGTAACTTGGGTCTTTCTGGGGGCAGACAGACAAGGCAATTGCATAATAATAATAATTATTAATATACTTCTGCCCTGTACTACTACTAGTCTAGTACTACTCATCATCATCAATTCATCATCATGCATGCATTTCCTTTTTCTCCCTTAACAGATTTATGATGGTCATCTGCCAAGATTGTGTGTTGTCTATGTGTAGTGTTTGTCTTTGTTAAACCTTTCCCTCAAATACCCCTTGCCAACCATTCATCAAACCCTCACCCTCTTGCCCCGGGCTGTGTGATTTATATTGAGGTGTGACTAAATTATAAATTTACACCAATAATTGATCACACACTTGCTGGGGCGGATGTGGTGAAAGCAACACTAACTCAAGGCAGGGCAAGGATCTTCTTCTGCTCTAAGTATATATAGCCCACACTGGCAACATATAGATTAGATTGCCCACCCATGCTCAGTGTCACTATTCAATTTTTTTCCAGAGGAACATAATCCATCATAATTATTAATTGCCGGCATCGATCATCCTTCTAGCACTAAAGGTTACACTTGTCCACTTCATAGGTCAAGTCAACTTCAGTTTGTAACCATTATTTACTTTAGCATTGCTTATCATCATCATGGTTTCTTGTTTGGCAGTCTTCTTCTTGTGTACTGTCCTTCTACTACTATTTCCCTAGTCTCCCTCAGGTGACTGACTGTCTCATTTTCTTTTTTTGCAAATGCAACTGTCTACTACTGCTACCACCACCCACCATGGCACCTTGGGAAACCAAACCATCACCATGCAGCCATCGCTTCACCTAAACATCAATCACAGGTAAGAGAAGAAGTGTGGGGGAGGCAATAATGTATATACTATGGAAATTAATTAGTTCACACATTCAAATCCTTCCGAGTACATACTACATAGGGGTTTTAGTTGCAGAATGCATAGACTAGGAGGAGAGACTGACAGTAGTAGGACAAGTGAGGGTACCGTACCGCATCTATCTGTTGGTGTGTTTCACTATAGGCAGATTTCAAAAAATGTGTCTGCTGCCCTGCAGCAAAGGAGGAAATAAATAAGGCGGCGTAAAAGAGTAACCCCCCAAGAAAAGATTTACATCATATGTATTGTAAAACTATAAATAATTTATTACCCTAACAAATAAACTAGAAGAACCCACAACACCTGACTCACCCCTCTCCCTAACCCCAACCAATGTCCAGTAAATTAAATGTCCATGATTGTCCGCTCCAAAATGGCACTCCAAGAAGTCAAAATAAATGTCCCAGAACAACACCCAGAGTTTCCCCAACTCCCAACATCCCACCAACCCAAAAAAAGATTAAAAAAGGGGCAAGGGTAAAGAAGACTGAGGTCTAGCGGCTGGCGTGCCGTGTAGAGCGCTCCAGGACCTCCTCCAGCCTGGCCTCTAGGCGCGCCACCCAGAGGAGCATGCAGCGCTGAAAATTCCTGCAGGAACAACAGGGGTGGGCAGCAGTGGTTGATGATGAGGTACGGCGGGCGGCTACCAGAACAAAACACCGTACTGCCGGAGGCACGGGGGGCCTGGCTGGAGCCCGGGGCATTGGAGGAACCGGCATCTGCCACATCCTCCTCCACCAGGGCAACCAGCCAGCGATATTCATCCCGGATGGCCTCCAGCTTGCGCTGCCGTGCCCTTGCTGCTAACTCCTGCCTGTTGGTTTGGGAAGGAGTAGCTATATCAAGAAAGAAAAAGACAATTGTAACCAATACTCTTTGCAAAACAGTAACACAAAATTATACATATAAAATTATAGTGGCACAGTAGCACTAGCAGTACATAACATCTGTGGTATCCTCACTTCCTCGGCCCCTAAGATTTGGATGTGATGATTGATGATTAGACTTTCAGGCATTAGGCACTATGGAGTAGACAAGTATTCTTCTTCTCTCTCTTGTTTAGCACAATTAATCTTGTAGGCATGCCAGCTCAGTCAGCTTGTGCCCTAGACAGACATACTTGTGTCGCAGACTCACGTTACTTTACTACTGTCTGCAGGTGGGGCAGCTGTACTAGACAATTATCCATTTTTCCCTTACGGCCATACTCTGTTAAATCAATGGCAAATGCTCAATTTCACTTTCTCCCTGACTACTACAATAAGGCGCATGATATATGCTTAATATGAATGATGATGATATATGGCACGACGTCACGTCACTTAAGTGATGATGATGACATACTGATTTGTAAGTAGTTAACCATGCAGCCGATAGGCCACCCATGGTTGACATGGTCAAAATGACATGGGTAGGGACTGGAGCGGAAGTGGGCCTCGGAGTCGGAGGGAGGCGATTGATGATGGGTTGGTATGGTACACAATACATAGTCATGCACAATATATATGTTGTGCTTGCAAACTACTGTGAGTCAAGGGAGTATTCCATTCTGAAATACAACCTCAAACCTTTGAATTAAAAACCTTGGAAAAAAACAGCCCGTTTATTCTTTCCACTGCTTTTTTAATTTATCATTGCATTGCTCTTCTAGCATTATATTATTCTTCGACCTTGGCTTTGGTACTCTGGTACGGTTTAATTTTCTTTTACATTCTCTTCATCTAGTCTGACTCTTCACTTACTATGATAACATCCAGGCATCCATCCAAACATGGCTATCATAAACCTTTTACCGACAGCATACATTTGTCATTTAACCACCAGCCATGCGTCCTTGCTTGCCTTTGAGTTTGACCCCTCAAACTCCCCCGGAGGATTCCTTTCACCATACAGTTTCACTCACCCAGGCAGGCATCCTTTCAGCTTTCTTTCACCTTTCACCCATCCTTCAACCACCCATGCATCCTATAAGCCACCTACATGCATCCCGGGCCCCCTTCCTTCACCCACACATCCTTCTCTGCCAGTCATATATTACATGTTGTCTGACTCTTTGTCTTTGTCATAAAACTTTCTCTATAGTTGAACATAGAATAGAATAGGCCATTAGTTACTCAACCCCCGCTAATGCTAATGTTAAGTAAAGGGTGTCTTCTTCAACGGTTCAGTGTTCACAACAACTTAGTCTCAGCAGAAGTACAGTGTACTGAGTGTACACCCTTGCAGCGAGTGTATTCATCATTCTCAATAAGTAAGGAATATGACTTACCACTGCCGCCACTGCTGCTGGCTCACCCCCTGCAGCTACGGCATCCGCTCCCTCCAGAGTTGCATGGCCCTCGCCGCTGGCCCCGGCACTGGTGGTCGGTACACCTGGAAAAAACATTTCACATTTTTTAGATGTCATATACACCTCCCCCATTTATATTTTTCATTAGCAAGATTGAAAACACATAATAATACATACACCACACACATCACTATCTACAATTCGGATACTAGAGTAGAGTAGACAGCATGTCCTATCAAAAATAACAAAATATCCGGTTGGGCATTTGGTTGGTGGCAATTTTTGAAAAGCCTCTCAAGAAGAGGAGAACCCAAAGGACTGCACTCAGTGGCTAGAGCTATTGGTGCATCTCATTTTTCGAAAAGAAGAAAGAGTGGCTAATTCGGCGGACATGAGGTCTCTCTTAGTTAGAAAATAATGGTGCTGTCCTCCTCCTCATACTTTCTTCCAGCCATGGTGCACAGTAATCAGTTGTTCAGTGTTCACCATCAACGGCTGCTAATAAAAAAAGTACTAGGCCTGGATTAGAAAAAGTAAAATACACCACTTTGGGGTGTCCAACGTGAGTGACCACCATTTACTGATTGAGCATGAGACAGTAAAAGAAAGCCTTCTCATCTCAACAAACCTGCGTAGAATACCTTACTTGGGCATGCAATCTGCACAGCAGATTAGTGCTACTAGTACTAGTAGTAGTAAGGAGTCCTTACTACCAATAGTACTAGTAGTAGTCTAGGACCAATGGGGTCTCTGAGTCTTACAGTACCACTACTAGACAATCCACAAAATATATAAGGGGAGAGGGAAAGCTGAGTGGAAAACCAGAAGAAAGCAAGCTACAGACAGACTAATACAGAGACAGAGGCAGTTTGATTTGATGTAAAAAAAAAAAAAACAGACACTAGAAACAATGTTAGTACTAGTAGGTAATGGAGCAAAAACAAGAATTTAGAAACAGATAGATCGAAGAGGACTTGGGAAAAATTAAAATTAGGAAATAGAAATAATAGAGCAGCAAAAGTTAGGGAAATATTAATATAACAAGCAACACCAGGAGGACTTCCTGGGGCCAGTAGAGCCATCTGTGCCTGGGCCGCTTCCTGCTGCTTCTGGGAGGCCCCTCCGGCTCCCGCACCCGCCTCAGTAGACCCAGTCTTCTTCTTCTTGCCCCTGGATGCTGATCATGTAAGACATAATTAAAGAGACAAAAAATGATTTGTGTTAAATAAATAAATATTAAATAATCGCTCTAAAAATATTTTTAGACAGGAAACGGCAATTGCAATAACATTGACCTATCCTAAATCAGATTGACTAGTAGTAGACTAGTATCGCAGTCGCGCACCATCCTATCTTTATTATTCCACAGTTCCATTCCGATTCCTGGATCCTAAACATACCTAGCCCACCTATTCCAGACTTTGGAATGAATTGGAGAAAAATTATATTTGCTTCTAAGTTCCTATCTCATTCCCAATCAACTCTCAGTCGCAACTCCAATCCCATTTGATGGGCCAATTACTAAGTCTGCATTTATTCTTCTTAAATGAATAGATGGACACATGCATATTGCATACACCAAATTGGTTGCTTGCTATTCACTCACTATACGAACTACAAAAGGTTCTACTAGGACTGAAGTCATGTGAGAGGACGCGTCATGCAGGCCACTAAATTACCAAATAATACTAACTAACTAACTACTACCACTATCTTAGTGACAGGACAGCCTGTCAGGACAAAGGAAAGGACTGGAGTCTTTCCTATCTGCATTACCTAACTTAAATTCTCAAACCTCTCTTATATAACCAGCCCAAGAGAGCACAAATTTGCAAACAAGTGCGATTAGTTAGTAGCGCCGAGCACCTGTCTGGAAGAATAACAATCACATAATATAAGATTTTTAAACATAAGTTACCTGCATGTAAGCAGCAGTAGCATGTTAGCTATTTGCGAAAAAAATAATATTCGCAATAACACAGAACAGAAGAACACATTAGTAACATAATTAGCTACTCACCAAGCCCCGGGACCTCAACACCTAGCAGGTCCTGCTCCCAGTCCAGGATGTCAGACTATGGGTGCGTCAGTTGGTTATGGGTGCGCCGGACACCAGAGCAGTGAAACACTGCCCGGCGCACCCTCTCCCACTGCCGGTGATGCCCCATGAGCCCGTACCCAGACCCAGGCCAGCCGCCTGCTGCCAGGGTTAAGGGGAGGTGGCGCTGGACAAAAAAAAACAGTGCAGCCACCTCCACCTCAGACAACAAGGCCCGGGCCTGCACCCCTTCCGGTCAATGCCTTCTGCAAGGAAGGCGGTCGCGGCTCTTGCTCCTCCTCTTCCCCTGGCCCTTACTCTTCTTCAGACTCTTCACCACGGTTCTGGGGCTGCGGGGGGGAGGGCGGAAAAGAAAATGTAGGGAGTAAGGAAGGAAGTAAAAAAAAATTAAAAAATAAGTAATAGAAAAACTGAAAAGCGCACAAAAAAACACACAAAAAGTAGAAAAAACGCAAAATATACAATCAGGAATAGAGAGGGATAGATAATAAATAAAAAAGATCAGAAAAAAGTTTTTAGAAACAAAGTATTGAAAAGATACAGGGAGGATAGAAAAACAGGCCCAGAACCATAGCAAACATGAAAACAAGATGGCCGCGCCTATCGGTGACTGCGTGGTGAAGTTCGCACAATATTTCCCCCGAGCATGCAATACGCGTTCCCGAACATGCAATACGTGTTCCCGAACGTCAAAAACACATCGGGAACCGGCGGAACAAGCAACTCCGTGCGCTCGCGGAACTCCGCGTAGCTCGCGGAGTTTTTTTGCAACTTCGTGGAATTTTGCATAGTGCAGCTACGCGAGCTCTGCCCAGGCTTACTTTTAAACCTGTGACATCCATGGTGGGAGGGAATATCCATCTCAGCTGAGTAGGTATACCCTACGTATTGGCTGTTGGTTTATTCAAGCTTGAAAGGATCTAATTCCCACTTTGTTAGCCAAACTCTGTAATTAATTTCTTATATAATATGGCTCAAAACATTTCTGAGAACTGCTGATATGCTGTCAATCAGAAACTACCACAAAATCGCCTCACACTCAATGGTGCGGACTTTGCCTTTGTGGTAGAGGCACATAAGGCATATAGAACAGAGGTATTTTATTCCTGGGTTAAATTCCCTGCTGCAGATGATGCATCATGGGTGTTTCATAAATACACTGAAGATGAAATACCAGAGGAATACACTCCATGTGAGGCGATAGAAGTCCCTTTCACTTACCAAGAGCATAATAATTGGTTTAAAGGCGCCCTGCCCCATACTATACAAAACGTGAGACTATGCCCACTTATCAATTAGGGGGCGACATGGCCAGTTCTAGCCGGTTACACACTGCATCCCGTATCAACAACCTGACCACACACCAGCTGTGGGGATTATACAATAATCTCATAACAATATACAGATGCCTTACACAGTTTGTGATGCGAACATTAACTCTTACTCCTGTACGGAATGTTCAAGCGGTAGCACCACAATTAGCTACATCAGGCATTAGCCCACAAACATTGAATGCAGTGATGGGAAAAGTTCCCACCAAAAGGGAAGAAATTCCATTTTGGATCTCACAGAAATCAAAGCAGCTTGAAGCAGTATTTCCCCATAGGAGCTAGCAGGAAAAGCACAGGATACTAGCAATTTGCTTGCCAATTGGGATGGCATTTGGTAGAGGACTGTGCCACTTGGGGCACAGTTTTTGCTGCAGTATATACCCGAACACATGGTCCTCCTTCTTTGGCGGTTTTACCTGAAGTATTAAAACAAGACCAGAATGAACACGGGGCAGCACCAGCCCTAGACTTAGGAATGAAACTGATGGGCAGTTTCGCCGCAGTATCCACCATAATGTTGAGTAACATTAATAGGGAAGCAGCAGCGTTAGCTATATGCCAACATCTAAGGGATTTGACTCCTGCGTAGCAGGAGCGCGAATTCCCTAAAATTAGCGAATAATCCTATGCTACGCTGGGTAAAGGTAATTTGGGAGCCAGCCCAGGGAAACCCAAGTTTCCTTCTGAAAAAGGATAACTTCAAGCAAGCACTCGACTCTTCGACGAAGAAGAAGTGGGACAATAAAAAAATAAGGATAAAACAAGATCATGGGGTGGGTCTACTACACAGGAATCTACTGAAAAATGATACAATTTACATAACCGTGATGATGTCAAACTGCCTGATAAGTATCAGGATACTGATACTTGTTCCTCTCGTTCCTTCCAGGATTCATTCAATAAATGTTTGGCGGAAGGAGGACAATCAGAGTGGAGATCATGTGAAACCAAGGAAGGAATAACAATGCTTGACTGACTACATAATTAAACCGAAAAATAAGCCTAAAACATAAAATCCTCAATTTAAACAGAAGAAGGTAACCAGACTTAAAGTCAGGCATGCCCCGGATATTGAGGACTCTGCTTCTGAACCAGGAGTGTTCAATGACAATTCTGGACAGCATGGCAGAAGTCACAATAGTTCTCCAGCACCTGATAGAATGTCTGGTGGTAGTATATAACGGTGGAAACACCGTTACAATGGTAAGCGTTCCACATCGTTTATTTGAAATTCAACTATGTTTAGAGGGGGATGTCCCCAGATTTATTAATGTCCTCTTTTGGGAGGAACTCATACGTATGTATTTATTGTTTGATTAATTAAATCGTTACAATCCACATGTGAAAATCAAAACTTAAAAACATTTAAAAATATTTTTCACTGAGCTCCTCCCATCATTCTCAATAAAAATAAGGCAATAAAATTATTAATATAAAATTTCTTCTAGGACAGGGTAACCTTTGCTTAAGTGAAACCACATGGCGGTATAGTATCAATAAATACAATTAGTAAAAATAGAGGTTACTTCTAAAAGCAACAGGTAAGACACCGACTTGAAAAAGAACATCCCAAAGTTAATGTACAATTCAGAGTAACAACAGTCAATAGTCAATGACAAGTCGTTGAATTCAAGTTCCATGTTGTGAGGCTAGGGCTGGATACACTGGTTTTTCTGGAGAGCAGCTTCAAAGATGTACCATTATTATGACCACCTGTGCTTGTTCCCTGGTTTTGACACAGGGCCTGGGATTTACTGATTAAGCTTGCAAGATGGATAAAGAGTGTAAGGCTAATGTTTCCAGCTGTGTTCTCCGGATTCAATGCCGCATAATACCCTGCCTATAAGACCGGACTCCCAATCTGTTCCACTCAGGCAGTTTTGATCTGCGCAAGGACAGCAATGCTGGGCAGAGGCATACAACGTGCTCCAGAGACTCGACCAATTCCCCGCAACCCCTGCACAGAAGCTCATCTGATGGGCGCCGCCAAAGGGGTAGGTGTATCAAAAAGTGCCACTCCCCCAGTCTAAGTGCCATGAACCGCTGTTTTAGATACAGGGGGTATGGGCAGGCCAGATATGATGGAAGAGAGGCCAACTGATAAGAGTTGATTACTGCCCACGCGTGCTTGCGTTTGTCAAGGGTCACTTTGTCAGAAGAATAGGAACACATTCGGATACGCTTCTTGATACTTATTTTAAAAGCTGTGTTACTTGGGTTGAGGTTCCAGAGGTCACTTGCTGATAATTGCTGTACGCATTCGTGAAAACACCAACTGTGTGACCCGCCAAGATTGCTAGAGCTGATATCTGACCATAACAATGACTCGAGGGAACCAGCTCCAGCCTACCTTAGCTTGTGGCACATTTTTAAATAAGCACCTGCGCTTACCATTTCATAGTTTAGGAGGCCTAGTTCTAATCGAATCTGTGCGGCAGATGCAGATTTTGGCAGCTGAAGGACCTTTTTATAAATCTTGGTCACATGTTGGTTTAGTGTAGTACTGAGTTTACCTAGGGAGATTTCGAAGCCATACGACAACGTGGGGCCTATTTTAGCTCTCATGACTTCCAACATTGGAGCTAGGCTCGGACCTGTCAATCTTTTAGAGAGTTTTGAAAGGTTAACTTGAAGGGTCATGGCTTTCATAGCGATGTCGCTGCAATGTTTGACAAAAGTGCCCCTAGAGTCGATATTGATCCCCAAGTATTTATATGAATTTCCTTCCGAAAGTTCAGAGTTATTATATGACCAACCACCACCTCCATGATGCTTCCTGCCAAATATGACCACTTGAGTTTTCTTTAAGTTTACCTCCAGGTTGTCCATGGCGGTATAACTATGTAATTTATTTAGCAGTCGTTGCAGCCCAACTCGCGTAAGGCGGAAGAGGACAAGGTCATCGGCATACAAAAAATTGCTTAGCTGAACACCACCAATCTTGGGGGGATGACTATTTATTGCGTCTAGCTCCGCTGAGAGGTTGGCAATAAACCGATTTAAGAGCAGCGGAGCTAGCACGCATCCCTGTTTGACTCCCCTTGTCGTCGTGATTTTTCGAGATAGGTGTGAGCCGGTACAAAGCGTGACTTGTATCCAGGTGTTGGTGTGTAATTGGACTATTGCATCCAGGAGTTTAACCGGGATTCCCCATTTCGTTAGCTTGGCCCAAAGTGCTTCCCTTGGAACCCGGTCAAAGGCAGCTTTGAAATCAACAAAACAGCAATAAACCACCTTGGATGAGACTATCGCTTTATCGATAAGTATTGATAGGGCCAGTTAATTGGACATGGTGCCAGAGTTTGCAGTGAAGCCTGTTTGATTTTTTTGGGATCAGTCCTTTCAAGTCAGACCAAGAGATCAGTTCTTCAAGTAGAATGCTCGCAAAGGGCTTCGCTTCATTGTCCAGTAAGGCTATCAGCCTGTAGTTGTTTGGGGATGAATGAGAGCCAGACTTGTAAATTGGGTGAATTATTGCCCCTCGCCAAGAGTCGGGTATAATTGATCTCCTTAGTGAGTAATCGAAAAGGATTGCTAGCTGTTTTGACCAGAGAGATATGTTTGATTTAAACAGGACCTGTGGCAGGCCATTTGGGCCTGGCGCTCCATCAGATCTTGCTTTAGTTAGTATTTTAGCCAGCCTTGTTTGGGTGATAGAGATTTTCTCGCTTAGATGTTGCCGCAACTCTTGTGAGCAATCCTGGCACTCCTTAGGGGCATCTTTAATCAGTGTGGCGTTGTTGATTGCTATAGATTCTACTCCTCCATTAGCCCGGAAATGACCAGTCAAAAATGTTACCCATTCTACCTCTGAAATGATTGCACTCCCCTGGCTGATGTTTCCATTAGATTGCCTGTTCACTAGCGCCCAGAATTTTCTTGAGTTCCGGTTTTTACTTTCCCAGAAGAGCGAACACCAAAATTGTTCAAGATGGTGTTGTTTATCCTTTTGGTATGCCCATCTATAGTTTTTTTGTGCGATTTTATACTCGTTCAGTAGTTCTTCAGAATCAGGATGCTTCCTGGCTGCCCTGAGGGCGGTATTTCTGGTCTTCTTTAACGCCATAGTTTGATTTGAAGGGGGGGGCATATACTACGAAAGTAGGTATGGGAATGCGATGGTGATGGAAATTGACTTAAAAGTTGGGAACAAAAGTTTGACCAATCAGTTAAAGGAGAGACGTTCAACAGGAAACAACCTGCAGTAAGTAGCAGGCATTCCTTCATAATGTTTATACTGATGTCGTCATTCCATCTTAAACGTTTTAGGTTTTCAGAATGAACTCCCCTGTGTGTAATTGTAGCAGGATCATGATAGAGTGAGTTTAGGGTAACAGTAACGACTTGTGGGCGGTGATCACTCTTGGATCGTGCTATAATACTGTTGTTTTCTAAGTTTGGAAACAAGTCTAAATTACAGATGGTATAGTCTAAGTAAGAATGATTTCGACCATTTGTCCATGTCCAATTCGGTGGAATATCCTGTGAAAGTCTGCCATTCATTACAATGAAACCTGCGCTGTAAAGTTGCAACACACAGTGTTCCCCTAAACCACAATGCGGTTGGAGTTTGGGTTTGACCTGATCCTTCAATACCGGTGGAGGGAATGGTAGGAGACTTCCCAAATCCGCCGGGTTTCCCTGAAAAAAGTTGGTGTTAAAGTCCCCGGTAAGCAAACAATCTGCGTGAGGAAAGTCCCCAGTCAGGTCACACAGAACTGTGAGCAGTCGATTTAAGTGAGACCTTTTTGTTTGTGCACTCGGATTAATGTAAACATTGAGAAGCAGCAGAGGACGCTGCTGTCTCCATGAATTAATTTTAACTCAAAGCAGCCAGTCCTCATCGAGGTCTAATAGCTCAATTGGGCCTTTTAAGCTGCAAGAAATATAAATGGACAAGACCCCCTTAGGCCGTCCATAATTGCAATGCCTTACAGCTGGTTTCCAGTATTCGATGCACCCTACTAAGGGGCAGTTTTGAGTAGCCCATGTTTCCTGGAAGACAAGGAGGTCATATCTAAAAATAAAGGAGCATATTAGCAAGACCGGCGATAAAATTATCGCCGTTTTAGCGGCAGGAAACTGCCGCTAAAACGGCGATAATGGGCTTGCTAATATGCGCTTTAGAATTCCAATAGAAGCCCAGGTTAGATGTCCTGCACATCTAACCTGGGCTTCTATTGGAATTCTATAACGCATATTAGCAAGCCCATTATCGCCGTTTTAGCGGCAGTTTCCTGCCGCTAAAATGGCGATAATTTTATCGCCGGTCTTGCTAATATGCCCCAAAGTTTTGAGTCTCTAATGAGGCCATTTTGTGTTGAAGGCCACTAATGTTCCAGGAGCATAGAGATGAGGAAGACTGCGATTGCGAGTTGGTAAGAGTTACAGGTTGAGGGTGAAGTTCGCTATGTTTGACAACTTCCTCTTGTTTTAATTTTTGTGAGCATTCCCCATCTGGTCAAGCTGAGCTTTTGTGGGACAAGGCTGCTGGCAACCATCCCCAATCTTGAACTTTATTAAAATTAGGGGGTGTGGTCCATGATCTGTCTTTTGTGGCTGCGTGACCTACAGCATTTTTTAGGATTGAGTACGGCTTGATTCTATCACCGTTCGGGGTCCAGCGAGAACTTGGCTGAGTAACTGGTAACTTAGCTAGCACAGTAGGATAGCCTGGTTTATGATATGGGTAGATTTTAATTCCCCATGACCGGAAGATGTCTTTGCTAGCTAAGAGGGCTTGAGCCCAGATAGAAGATTTAAACGTTGCCAATGTTACTTCTGAGGGTTGTAGCCCTCTTGGAGGGAGAAATTCGATATACTAGATGTCTTCAGATGCCAGTGTATCAAATCCCGGTACTCCTTTTAATAATTTAATGATGTTAGTTCTATTAAGGACATCATGCTGTCCTTTTGATTTGTATTCAGGTACGAAGAGAATGTTGATGTTCTTAGGGTCACAGGCAACTCCCTGTTGGCAAGGACCAGAGTCGAATGAATCATAGTTTTCTGGTGGTGAGCCAGAAGCTGTTCCTAGTTTGTGCAGACAATGGGGCATATTATCAAGTCCTAGCGATAACTATCGCCAGCGCCAGTTAGCAGGAGTTTTTTTATCGCCTACTTTCCCTGATAATTATCGCCTTGTTATCGACGTATTATCAACATGTCGGTAACAGGCGATAGTGTCAGGGAACGGCGTAGAAAACTCCCGCTAACTTCTTAGCGATGGCGATATCTATTTAGGCGATACCTAGCGATCGCCGCGTTAGCGGCTGGAAAAGTGCCGCTAACGCGGCGATAATTTGTTGATAATATGCCCCAGAGTGCGGCGCCTGCCGCCACTCTTGTAATTCCAGCTGTCGAGCTCTCTTGTAATTTAAATGTAGTAGTGCTGGCGGCTGGCTGCTACAAATAGAAGTTCAGATCGTTTCTCGGCTCTGACATTAGCATTGTACAAGTGACACCTTTGTTGAATTCTAGTAGGGGATCGGGCCGGGCTCCTCCTCATGAAAGGTTGGTGAGCACAATGGAAACAGGGCGGTTCTCGTGTAAAGCGCTCTATTGCCCTTGGCCTGCGTGTGTGCTATATTTAGTAGAACAAAGCACCCCCACCTTCTTGGCTGTGCCAACGGCATGGGATTTGTAAGCGAAAAACAATATATTTGAGCTCCCGGACCTGCCATCGGCTGCTCACCGATGCCAGCAGTGTCCAGCAGGTGCATGCCCACCCCTGGGCACACAGGCGGGCACTGTCACAGCGTTAAAGCCCGGACAAGAAGTCTCTATTACCCCGAGAGTTTAAAGTTTACTGCCACACTATGAAGCAGTCAGTGGGCCTGAATGTAAGTGCTTCATTCCCACAGTTCACCATTCTACTGAGCCGTGCTTCTGCTGATGGACAACTCACAGGGTTAATGGAGCCCTCCCCGTGGAAGAGTCCTGCTTTGTTTCTTTCAAAGTCAGCACAAAGAGCAAACTTAGCAGATTCCGTACGAGTGCCGCTGTTAGTTACAGGATTAAAAGGAGGCGCCCCAGTGCCTCCTCAGGGGTAGAAGGCGCTATATAAATGCACTTTCCAGCTGAGTTCAAGGCCTCCCCGGATCAGCAATGCTGTATAAACGGTTTTGAAATGTGTTACAGGGTGGTGCACCATGTGAGCGGCTCTCCATGGGCGGAGGCAGCTGCAACTTAAGGTGCAAACATGTCCCTAAAAGGGCCTTGTAGCCAGTGCTGGAACTGGAAAAAACTGACCCCATAAATTGGGGGCCAAGGTGTTACAGAAGAAAGGGGGTGGAGTCACGAGGAGCAGAGTCATGAAAAGTAGAGTCGAACAGTCAACTTATTTTTTTTTAAAGTTTGCCTCAAAGAAATCAATAAGAAGGGCGACTGTAGTACTAAATCTGTTCTGATTCTTCAGCTGGTCACAAGAGGCTGCATTTAAAATATATGACGGGGTTAAGACACTTGCTGCACAGTCATTGATATGGAAATACAGAAGTGCAGGTACTCGGTGTCCCAGAGCACTTGTTTGTTGCTGTGAAGCGCCGGCACTCTCCCATTAAAAGCACTGGAGCAGTGCTGAGAAGCGCCGGCACTCACCCATTGAAAGCACTGGAGCAGTGCTGAGAAGCGCCGGCACTCTCCCATTGAAAGCACTGGAGCAGTGCTGAGAAGCGCCGGCACTCTCCCATTGAAAGCACTGGAGCAGTGCTGAGAAGCGCCGGCACTCTCCCATTAAAAGCACTGGAGCAGTGCTGAGAAGTACTGGAGCAGTGCTGAGAAGCGCCGGTACTAACACACTGAGGGGCATATTATCAAGGACTGGCGATACCTATTGCCAACGCCAGTTAGCGGCAGTATTTTTATCGCCGTCTAACCCTGAAAACTTTCGCCATGTTAGCGGCGTATTACCAAGCCGTCGCTACATGGCGATAGTTCCAAGGAACGGCAGTGAAAACTGCCGCTAACCTGAGGGCGATGGCGATAGGAAATCCTGCGTTACCCGGCGATACCTGGCGATAGACCCATTATCGGCAGTAAAGTGCCGCTAACACCTTCCTAACTCCTCTAGCCCTGCTTTCACCTTCCCATTACAGGTGAGATGTTGTTGTAGCCATGTAACATCCTTTGAATAGATAAATAAAGGTGCGCGCTTTATTATCTGCCCTGTCAGCCTGAGCTGGAGTGAGGGGTCTGCAGGTGCCATGTTTGTGCCGATTCTGAGGGGGTACAGGCAGGTGGGAATGTTCCGGGGTGCACGGTGCGCTGGTGGGCCGTGGAGACAGAGAAGCTGGGACAGACGAGGGTGCACGGAGGGGTGGGCTCTGCCGCTGTCCCGCCGCCGGAGCTCCCGGCCCCGCAGACAGTCTGCCTTTGTTCGCTCTCTCCGCCTCCCTCCCTCTTTCTCTCCTCAGACACCAGCACCTGTGAGGGGCCGAGGCTGGAGGGGGCCAAACAGGTATGGTGGGATTCTGCACGGAGCTCGGCGGCGCCGTGCATGGCAGGAGGAGGGGAATGGGGTGCAGAGAAACCAGGCCAGGGCTGCATTCACTGCAGACGTGAAAGAGAAACCAAAACTTCCCGAAGGACACTTCTGAAGTGCCCACATTTTGAGAGCAGATTGGTCTTCTCACAGCGCTTCGGGTCATCTCTGGCATCGGAGGTTTCAAGGTGCTGCCTGTGTTCCGGAGGTGCCTTTGATGGTTGGTGGGGGGAAGAGACACGTCCACCCCCGCTCCCTCCCAGAGGGGTGCATTTAGCTTAGTTTAGAAAGGTGATTTCTGTCTCATCTTCAAAATGAGGGGTCTCTGCTGACGACCGTGAGAGGCAACTTGTCAGTGTGGCCAAGTTTACTTCACCCCGTTATGAGGACAGGTGGAGGTGTCATAATCTGATCCTCTGGAGGGCAGGTGAAGGTGTTCTGAAGCCACTTGATATGCTGTGTGGATTGATAGGTGAAGGCCATATAAAGCCACATCTGCTGCTCTGGTGGGCAGGTGAAGGTGCAATAAAGTGCATGTTGTTTTAATGGACAGGTGGAGGTGTTATAAAACCACATGATCAGCTGTTCTGATGGACAGGTGGGGATCTCATAAAGTTCCATGTTCTGCTGTTCTGCTGGGCCTTGTTTTACAGTTGCACTGTGTTGATGGGTGTTATCCAGGTGTAAGGTTATCTAAAAATTAAAAAATGCACATATCCTCCTATTCTTCCTCCCCAAAGACATAAATGGGTTTTTAACCACAACAAACATACCCACAGCACTGTGCACACACATGCATACATACAGACACATGTGCACACCATTAGAATACCTTACACAAGTGCGAACACCCTACCTCAAACAAGTATACACAGGACCACTAAATCACAGCGGGCCAGACACACAGACAGCAAGTAAACCACAGACACACATCGTACAGATGAACAAACATGCCCGCGCAGACCCACACTTCACCCCAAAGCCACAGCCACGCACAGGGCCGCGCCCCATCACCGACACAGCCGCACCGGCTCGCAGCGTAGGGACGGCTCTGTGGGGGTGGGCTCCGAGCAGAGACAAGCAAAGCCCATCTCCAAAGGCTCTCCAAATTAAATCAGACAGAAAAGGGGCCGGGCCAAGCAATGCGGCCTAACAGCAGTTCCATCGGAGAGCAGCCAATTTGCGGGAGGCTGGCTTTGGAGGAGCAGGGCCCGACAGAGCAGCCTCGAGGTGTGCCAGCCTCCGCCTAAGAACCTCTTAAGGAGCACCTTGGGGAGCGCCCCAGAGAGTGCAGGCAATGGCAACGAGGCAGGAAGAGCTTTAGCCCTTCTGCAGGCTAGGGAAGTGCAGCCCTGAGCTGCGAGGCCAGGCAATGGAGGTGCAACCCTGTTTACAGGCCCAGGAGGCGCATTCCTGCGCTGCCAAGTCAGATAGGCGCATCCCTGTGCTGCAAGTCCAGGCCATGGGGGTGCAGCCCTGCGCTGTCAGGTCAGAGAGGTGCAGTCCTGCCCTGCAAGCCGTTGCAGCACTGCAGTATCAGGCCCGAGATTCGTCAGGGAGCGCAGATTTGCGATGCCAGGCTAGGACCTGCAGCGCTGGTATGAGAATTGATGGCTGGGAGCAGCAGCCCTGCGCTGCCTGGCCAGGTAAGGGCACTGAAAACTCTGCATAGTTATATGGCGCTCTTTGTACCCACCTAGCCCCTTTGGGACCCATCTTCCACCTGAGGGGGGGAGCACTCGAGCCCCTAGAAGATGGATTCCGGGGGATTAATGCAAAAGTGGGGCCGTCTCTCAGCAGCCCATAGCCTGCTCCCGTCCTCTCTCGTCTCGTACCTGACTGTCTAGGAGGGAGCCTGGGGCAGAGAGTGTCATCTGACACCAGGAAATCAGTATGCAGCCAGGGAGCCTCCTTCCTCTCTTTGTCTGCATGGTTCGTGCTCCTGGGGGTCCCTCCCCGCACACCTCTCACACACCACTGACTCTGGGGCTGGGCTAGTGCCAGGCTCGAGGCAGATACGAGGACCGCTGACCTGCATGTACGCCTCCGGTACCTGGCGCAGGCGGGGCAGGGCCGGGGAGGGGCCCTGCAGGGGGCGCTCGGGGTATCCTCTCCTTCGAAGCCCGGCCTGACGTCTGAGACAGGAGTGAGTCTGTCCTGCACCGACCAGAGGCGCAACGACACCCCAGGAAGCGGCCCACGGACCAGGAACCCAAGGTAAGCCCGGCTTTTGATTTACTTGTACAGAGTGAAGTCCGAGGCTCTTCGCGGGGCAGCGGGGTGTGTTTGTATATGTGGGCCCCTTCACCGGACGGAGCTGGGCCAGCCTCCTGCCCCCAGGTCAGACACTCGCGGCGGAGTCCAGCAGGGCCGGGGTCTGTCACTCCTCCTCCCACTGACCCTGTCACTGAGGGCCTGGAGATCTCAGGATATTGTTATAATTTATATATAGTCATTATTGTTATTCTTCAAGGCTCCAGCAGTTTCAGAGCACGTCCCCCTGTCCTGCAGACACGTCCCCACGTTGTATGTGCCCAGATGCACTCACGTTGGCATCTCTCACCGAACGGTGCTGCGTGCATTTCACCAGGCACGTCCTGCGAGGGGTCGTGGGCTCACCACCCAGGTGCTCAGATGGCCTGACCTCCAGGGTTTACAGGTACCCTCCCAGGTTGCCCGGTGCTCTCTCATGGACCTCCTTTCCAGAGTGCTCTATGCCCCCTCAAGGACAACACTGCAAGGCACCTGTTCCCCTCTCCACCCACGATCGCCCCTCCACCCCTAGAAGGGCCTCCCTGCCTAGGCTCCCAGATGGCCCTTATGAGCTCCCTTCCCTGGATGCCTGGTGTTGCTTCCGCCCTCCCCTTCTAGGGGTTTTCTACCAGGCTGAACTGTGCACATGCTCTTACTGCCTGCCTCTGTGCCCCTTGGGACAGGCTTGCCCCTTTCATGCTGGCTGGTGCTTCTTCATAAGGGCACTCTATGCCCCTCCCATTAGGGCACTCTATGCCACTCCGCGCTCAAGGTTGCCTGACATCAAGCTGTTCACCCAGGCCACTCCCCCGCCTTCCCTTATCAAAGCTTTCCGTCTCACCCCCTCATGGTCAGCCTTCATGGATGGGCGAACCAACACTGGAGGACACTCGCCGGCACCTGTCCCCAATCTCCCAGACTAACCTCTGAGTCACCCGACGCCCTACCACCTGACTGCCCTCACAGCTGTCCAGCCCCGCCACAGCACTTCTCAATGCCAGCCGCTGTGCGGCCATGCACAGCGTGCGTACCACTCGCATGCCAAAGGCACATACGTAGTTGGGACGCATGCCATGACATCGCATTCCATTCCAATGCATACTAATACTAGGCACATTGCAACAGTAGAGTAGGTGTTACATAGCGGAGACATGAAGATCACTGTTCCCACTTCAGTGAGTGCAACCCAAAACCTACCTTTGCACAACAAACCCAAACGTGAACCCTGGAATTCCTTTTTGAACCCCCAAAACACACCCAAATATCACATTAGAGACAAATGCACACCCCATTTTTCATATTTTACCCCAAAATTCACCCCATTTTTCATATTTTACCCCAAAAAACACCCCATTTTTCATATTTTAACCCCAAAATTCACCCCATTTTTCAGATTTTACCCCAAAAAACACCCCATTTTTCATATTTTACCCCAAAATTCACCCCATTTTTCAGATTTTACCCCAAGATTCACCCCATTTTTCATATTTTACTGCAAAAAAAAATACAATTTCAAATTTTACCCCAAAACCCATACACACCTGAGAAACTTTAAATTACCCCATTACTGACCTCACAATGTGTTGTGATCAAATGCGATGTTAAGGCACCCGCGTTGTCGGAGTTGCGTTGTTAACGATGTACTTCCTGCATTGTAATGGTCATCTCCCGTGCCAGGGGCAACCCATAGTCTACGCCGTTTGCGTCCGTCTGCCCCTGGACCGCGCTCAGCACCAAGGAGCATTCCTCTTGGACACTCCACCGCTACAACACCAGCACCCTCCTCGTCATCAACCCTGGATGCCACCTCGCCTGCCAGGATCAACCTCTGCTCCATGCCGGACATCGCCTTCTCCATCACTGACGGCTGCAGTATCACCCGCAAGGAGCACCCCGACCGTCAAGGAGGAGGCATTGCAGACAGCTACAGAGGCACACTCCGACTGACAACGCACTCTAATGTGCCAAGGGTGACCATGGACTACGTCAACTTCCAGATCCAGACCAAGCCCAAGAACATCCTCTGTGGCACCCTCATGTGCAGGCCCCCCGGGCCATGACCCCCCATTCTCCAATACCATTGTAGACCTCATTGCACCCCAGGGTCTTCCATCCACCAACGACATCCAACTCAGTGAACTCAAGTTCCACCTGGACAACCCGAGTGGCCAGAGCACCACCCCCTCCTTGGGAGGATCACCGACATCAGATGCAAGCAGCAAGTCACCTCAACAAGCCACATAGCAGGACACACGGTCGAGCACATCACCTCCGCCAGCGGGTACTTCAACTACAGCCACAACACCGGACTCTCCTGGACCGACCATCATTGGTAACATCACGTCTTCACCTTGCCCACCGGACGCCACCACCATCATCGCACCCCCTCGCAGCTGGATCTAGGCCAGAGAAGAACATCTCGTCCACTCCCTCCGCACCAACACTCCACCAATGCTTCCAAACGATGACACCGCAGCGCGCAACCACCACCGATGGATCTCCAACAGCGCCCACATTCGGGCACCCCTCATGAACAGCACTGCGTCAGTACCTTCCGCCTGCCTGATGGCAGGCATGAGGGTGAGGCAGTGCCACAGGGATGGGCTGGCCCCATGCATTGCTGGAGTTGCGTCATGGTTGTGACACGACTGCAGCAATGCGTGACTTTAGCGCAGGCAGATACGTCAGCATTCCTGACATTTCTGTCATTACTTGCGTCATGGAACGCTGTCCAGTGATTACAGCGCATCCATGCTGTCGCAGGAAGGACGTAGTGAGAAGTGTTGCAACGCTGTCTGGTCGCAGCGCAGCAACACTTTTCATGACTCGGGCACAGGTATGCGCACTATCTTATTGATTGTGCGCATTCCTTCACTGTAGTTTTGTCGAAGGGCAATGCTGCAACATTGCTTGCAGCGCTGGCCAGCGCCAAAACCTGCAGAGATATGGGCACAAGTTTTATCACCATTTCTAAGACCAGCTATTTTCTGACTGACTTGTGTTTAGAGTCACAATTGGTTGAACCTTCGGACATACCAGTACTCATGGTCCCGCTGAAGGCCCATCTGTGCAGCTGTCCCTTGCAGATTCTATTGTTCCTGGCTGTGTTTCATGAGCTTCCGTGGGTTGCCTCTGCACCTGGTGGTTTGGATCCAGGCTCTGTTTCAACAGAACATTGACTGGTGAACTTCGCTCCCTCAGCGGCTGCTGAGAGGATTGCACAGGAACATACTTGCTCTTTCAATTTTCTCAGAGTTGTGCCTCTAGGATCATTGCCTGCGGACGCTGGGAATAGCAATGTTTAGTCTACCACTCGGAACATGTAAACATTTGGCTCTCAGTGCGGTGGGAATTTTTTTTATTGGGCCTGTTTTTAACTGCTAAATTTCTTTTAGAATTGACTTACATTTGATTGCCTTTATATTTTAGAAACAGCTATTGGCTTTCTTTGTGCTTTGGGCCTCCAAATAGCATGAGTGCCTAATTTTTTTGTTGTTGATTTTTTAAAAATGATTTTAACATCGTTTTATCATATACGTTTTAGAATTTTCTTTTATATATGCTGAAGCATTTTTAGCGATGTGATTAGTTTGCTTTAGATAGCTTCTTAGCCTATGTATGAGGAGTGGGTGTCAGGTGCCAGAGTTATGCCTCAATCAATCAATCAATCAATCAGGGTATTGTAAGCGTTCTACTCACCCGTGAGGGTCTCAAGGCGCTGGAGTGGGGGGTGCGCCGCTCCGTTCAGCCATAGAGCCAGGTCTTGAGGGTCTTCCTGAAGGTATTCAGGGAGGGGGCTCGTCTGATGTCTGCCGGTAGCTCGTTCCAGGTCTTGGCTGCAATGTGAGAGAACGATCTTCCGCCTGATCTGGCTCTGTGGATCCGTGGGGTTTCAGCCAGTGCGAGGTTGGATGATCGCAGGTTTCTTTTGGGTACGTGGAAGTTTATTCTGTCGTTCAGGTATTTGGGTCCGTTATTGTGCAGGCATTTGTAGGCGTGAGTGAGGATTTTGAAAGTGACTCTCTTCTCCACGGGGAGCCAGTGGAGTCGCCGTAGGTTTTGGCTGATGTGTTCGTGCCAGGGGATGCCGAGGACGAGTCTGGCTGCGGTGTTCTGCATTATTTGCAGTTTGCGGAGTAGGGACTTGTTGATGCCGGCGTAGAGTGCCTGGTAGCAAACAGTGCCATTTTACATGTACACGGTTCTTTCCTAAAGTTGCCTTCACTTGGTCACATCAACTTTTGACACACATTTGCATTCGTGAAACTTGGGTTAGTTTCTTGGAAACACCGACCCTGCTGACAGGGAGAACTTTGTGAGAACACTATCACACTGCCTTGGCATTGTGTACAAGGCCCTCACACGCGTTATACAAATGTGTTTTGTTATTGCGTCCATATGGCGACACAGCTATCCATGGAATACAAACCATTGTAGCCTGATCACAATCTCGGCCCAAGGCAAGGATGCCTTTTTCTATATATAACCTTATGTTTCCAAGTACAATCAGAGGAGACACTTCTGCTGACTCCGAGGGGTTCCTATATGCTAAAACTTTTCGCCCAGCAGCTGACTGACATCTATGTGAGGGGTGTCCAGTTAGTGACCAAGACGGGGTCCTACACTCTTACTCACCAGGTAACGGGGTTAGCTCATCCAGAAGGGGGTTTCTTGGCAGAACATATACGCGCACCCTAGACACATAGGTTAGGGTTTGCAATTTAGGAGTACGCTAGATTGTTATAATATTGTATATGCATGTAAATATAAGTTGTCTCAGAAAGATGGTGGGACTCTTCATTTATTCACTGTCTTGACACTGATTATAACTTTCGTCTGCTTCTGTCTATTGATCATTGCAGAACATATTTTCCATGCAAGAATCACTTTGGTTCAATAAATATTGAAAAACGTCCCTTCGTGTATTCTTTGTATATGAGCGAAAGAGAGCACGAGTGACTGAATAAAAGGTTCTAGGTCTGTCACCATAGTTCCTGAGGGAACAGGGTCATCATGTTCAGTAGTTGCCAGACTGTTCGCTCCCTGTCTAGGTTTAGGGGGCTAATGGTGGTACTATGAGCTAGCTGGTTTAAGGGACAACATTTCCTGCGGGGGTGCATGGAATCAGTCTTGCACTATCCTAAGTTTATGTCATCCACAAACGTGCAGTTCCTACTGATTAGTGGAAACTACACGACAGAGGGAGGCAGGCCTAGGTGTGGGGTTCATCTGGCAGTGACAAGGTAGGCATCCTTTGAAGCTCAGTGAGTGGCTCTGCAAAGCCCCCCAGGCTATCCTGTGAAGGGAGAAGTCCCCTTTCCCACTCCCACAGCCCTTTCTCCCCTGTCTGGGAGCAATATATTTCAAACCAGAGGGGAGCCATCAGGGCTCATATGGCAGCTGGACACTGGCAGGAATGGTTTTTGGCAGGAAAATGACAACTTTCTAAAAGTGTAATTTCCAAAATAGTAATTTAAATATGACTTGGCCATTAAGGTGGTTTTTAAATCACTATTGAAAGTAGTCCTTGAACTATTTTTTAGCTACTCCCACACTGAATTTAGCACTTATTAAAGGTATTAGTGTAAACCAGTGCTAACATATGGAAGAGTCAACCTTGCCACAGTGAGAAACGACTTTGGAGGTTTTTCATTGCAATGACATGTATAACATTAAATATACATATCCGACTCTTTAAATACCATGCAGTGTGGCCTATGGCCATTTAAGGCCTACCTTAGGGGTGACTTTTAAGTAACAAAAAGGAAGGTTTAGGCCTGGCAAAAGGTTTGCCTTGCCTGGTCAAAATGGCAGTTTAAAACTGGACATTCAAGCTGCAATGGCAGGCATGGAGTCATCTTTGCAGTGCTACTGTAGTGGGTAGCACAATAAGTGCTGCAGCTCACTAGCAGCATTTAATTTGCAGGCCCTGGGTATAGGTGTTACCACACACTAGGGATTTCCAAGCAAATTAAATGTCCAATCATGTGTGTATCAATTTTAACATGTTTAACAGGAAGAGAACAAGCACTATACTGCTGGTTAGCATGGGTAAAGTGCACAGCGTCCAACAGCCAACAAATATAGGTTTGCAATAAAAAGGAAAAATATCCTGGTGACATTGCAGAAAGGGCAAATTTCCAACACCCCTCTTATCGGAAACTTTCTATCGCTTTTTGTTTGTTGTATTTGTTAACATATTCAGCAACCCTTCCTACAGAAGTATGTTATAAAGTTACAACTCAGTTGTATGTAAAAGCAGATTCCTGTACAATGCATAGATGACAGAGTGATAATTTGGTGTCGGGACTATAAGCTAAACCTCCTACCACTTCCTGGGGAGCTCTAAAAGACACCACCTGGGTCATTTCAATGCAGCAGAGAAACCCTATCCTTCCAATGGAGTGTGCATACCCTCCTAAAAGGAAATGTATTTGAATGAAGTTCAAAGATCCATGCTCTAGATACACATATAGTCAGTCACGATCCCTCCAAAGAGGAGGAAAAATCATAAAGCATTCCATGACAAAGTCCTCTCTTTAACAATAACTATTGTTTGCTTGACTGAAAGTGTGTTTATCAGTTACCCCAGCACTTGCCTCTGAGAGGAGAACAGTTATCTGTGAATTCATAATTGTAATGTAATAAGTATAATATTGTAACACCCCCAAAAAAAGAGTGTTATTAAGTGTTCTACAGTAGAGTG
Source organism: Calotriton arnoldi (assembly GCA_963921515.1). Taxonomy (NCBI): domain Eukaryota; kingdom Metazoa; phylum Chordata; class Amphibia; order Caudata; family Salamandridae; genus Calotriton; species Calotriton arnoldi. Next base: position 235,478 of record CAWUFW010012301.1, on the reverse strand, counting down.
GAGGATATTGTTGTAGAGTGGAGTGTGGTACAGTGGAGTGGCATGCATTGGAATAGCATACAATGGAGTGGAGTGAGGTAGAGTGGAGTGGCATAGAGTATAGTGGACTAAAGTCTCAGAGTTCAGTGGTGTGAAGTGCACTAGAGTGGACAGGCGCAGTGTTTAAACTGTAATATTTTGGAGTGGTGTCTTGTACAGTACAGTGGAGTGGTATATCTTTGAGCATTGAAAAGTGCCGTAGAGTGGAGTACAGTGTTGTACAGGGGGGTGTAGGGGCATAGAGGGGAGTACAGTGTGGTATAGCGGACTAGAGTGTAGTAGAGTCTTGTACAGTAAAATTGCATAAAGTGGAGCAGATGTTGTAAAATGAAGCAGTGAAGAGTGGAGTGTTGCATAGTGCCATAGAGTGGGGTAAGGTGATGTGCATTTGAGTAGAGTGGAGTGCAGTCAAGTGAAGTGGCGCAGTGTACATTGGAGTAGAATGCTGTAGAATACAGTGGCATACAGTGGAGTAGAGTGGGCTGGAGGAGCATGCAGTAGAGTGCAGTGGAGTGTCATACAGTGCAGCTGACTGGTGTATTATAGTGTCATAAAGAGTCGTAGAGTGCAATAAAGTTAAGTGCCATAGTGTAGATTTCAGTGTTGTACAGTGGAGTGGTATGCAGTAGAGAAGAGTGCGGTACAGTGTGGTAGAGTGGAGTGGCACAGACTGGAGTGGCGCAGAGTAAAATAGCATACAGTGGAGTCGCATAGAGTGGAGTGGGGTACAGTGGATTGGTGTACAGTGGAACAGCGTACACTGGAGTGGCGTACAAGGGAGTAGAGTACAATGGAGTGGCATATAGTGAGATAGCGTACAGTAGAGTAGTGTACACTAAAATAGCATAGAGTGAAGTAGCTACAGCGGAGTGGCGTAGACTGGAGAAGCATAGAGTGGTGTGGCATACACTGGAATACCATACACTGGAGTGGCGTAGAGTGGAGTGGTATACAGTGGAGTATTGTACAGTGGAATAGTGTAGAGTGGGGTGACGCAGAATCAATTAGTGTAGGATTGAGAACCATAGAGTCGAGTTGAGTGGGGTACAGTGGAGTGGCATAGAGTGGAATACTGTACAGTGGAGTGTTGTAGAGTAGAGGGGCATATAGTGGAGTGCGGTACAATGTAATAGCGTAGAGTGGAGTAGCATACAGTGGAGTAGCTCAGAGTGGAGTTGTGTACAGTGGAGTAAGGTAAAGTGTAGTGGCATACAGTGCAATAGCGTAGAGTGGAATGGCGTAGTGTGGAGTTGCATACAGTGGAATAGAGTCGAGCAGTGCACAGTGGAGTTACGTAGACTGGAGTGGAGCACAGTGGAGTGGGGTAGAGTATAGTGTGGTAGAGTGGAGTGGCATGGAGTGGAGTGGAGTACAGTGGAATAACATATAGTGGTGTGAAATACAATGGAGTGGCATAAAGTGGAATATAGCAGTAGAGTCGAGTGGCAAGCAGTTGAGCTGTGTACAGTAGAATAGCAAAGAGTGGCGCACGTAGAGTGCAGTGGCATACAGTGGAATAGTACACAGTTGAGGGAGTGCAGGGACGCAGAGTGGAGTGTGGTAGAGTAAAGAGGCATAGAGTGGAATAGCATAGAGTGGAGTGGCATGGAGCGGCGGGGTAGAGTGGAGTAGTGTGCAGTAAAGTGGTTTAGAGTGGAGTGGTGTAGAGTAGATTAGTGTATAGTGGAGTGACGTGGAGTGGGGTATAGTGAATGAGCATACAGTTAAGTGGCAAAGAATGGAATAGCATACAGTGGAGTGTTGTAGGGTGGAGTAGAGTGGAGTGGCATACAGCAGAATAGTGGAGTGGCATCAATGCAGTGGGGTAGAGTGTAATAGCATAGAGTTGAGTGGTTTAGATTGGAGAGGCATAGAGTGGAGTGGCGTACAGTGGATTTGCCTACGGTGAACTAGCGTATAATGGAGTAACATAAAGTGGAGTGGGGTAGAGCATAGTGTCATGGAGTGGCGTAGAGTGGGGTGGCGTACAGTGGAATTGCATATAGTGGAGTGGCATAGAGTGAAGTGCCATACAGTGGAATACCGTATAGTGGAGTAGTGTACAGTGGAGTGGCGTGGAGTGGAGTGGCATAGAGTGGAAAAATGTAGAGTGGAGTGGCATACATTGAAGTGGTGCACAGTGGAAAAGCATGCCATACAGAGGAATAGTATACAGTGGAGAGGTGTCAGTGCATTGGGGTAGAGTGGAGTGGGGTACAGAGGAATAGCGTACAGTGGAGTAGCATAGAATGGAGTGGCATAGAGGGTATAGCGTACAGTGGAGTGGCATAGAGTGGAGTGAGGCAGACTGCAGTGGCATACAGCGGAATAGCGTAGAGTGGAGTAGTGTAGAGTGGAGTGCCGTACAGTGGAGTGCTGTACATTGGAATAGCATATAGTGGAGTGGGGTAGAGTGGAGTGGAGTGGAGTGGCATAGAGTGGCGTAGACTGCAGTGGCATAGAGTGAAGTGGCATACAGGTAGAATGGAGTGGTGTACAGTGGAATAGCTTAAAGTGGAGTGGCGTACAGGGGAGTGGCGTACAGGGAAGTGGCGTACAGTGGAGTGGCATACAGTGGAATAGCATACAATGTTGAGGTGTAGACTTGATTGTTGTAGAGTGAAGTGGCATAGAGTGGAATAGTGCACAGTGTAGTGTTGTAAAGTGGACTTGCGAACAGTGGAACACTGTAGAGTGGAGCAGGATAGAGAGAAGGGGTGTACCGTGGAGTGGCATAGATTGGAGTGTCATAGAATGGAGTAAAATAGAGTGTAATAGCACACAGTGGAGTGGTGTAGCATGGAGTGGCAGTGGCATAAAGTGGAGTGGGTTACACTGGAGTGCGGTGCAGTGGAATGGCATAGAGTGGAGTGTGGTACTTGAAACAGATGTAGCATGAAAGTGGGTGAATGGATGTAGATATAATGTGGTAGGGATATAGATTATGAGGTGTGAATAGTAATTTTTGGAGGTAGGTGTAAATAGTGTAAGAAGTGTAAAAGGTATGAGTATTCAAATACTTAGTTATATATTGTGCGGCAATATACCATGGTAACTTCGCAGTATACCATGGTACATGCTGATGAGAAGGCAAAATGTGATTGGCTAATGGCTGTCTTTGCAAAACGAAAAGGCAGTAATGTAAATGTAAGCATCCTTTTGCTGCATTGCTTAGGGCCTTAAATGTTGGTAAGTAGTAAGTTTCATTAATGTTCCCAACTTATTACTACTTAAAGTGGTAGTGTATTTATATATTTCTCTATATATTTACTTCTCTTTATGGAGAACTGCACATAAAAAATTAAACAATTAGCACGTTAATTTGTTGGTAATACCACGGTACTCCGTAGAGTTTTTGTAAAGAATTAAATATGTAAAACATTGAAAATACACTGTAGTACACTATATATGAATTATATAGTGTACTAAAGAATATTTTTTAATATTTAATATATTCGGTTTTTATAAATGTTTTTTAAGTACTGTGGTACTCCGTACTTTTCTTTTTTTAAAATATGTAGAAACTTATAAATAATTTTCCCTATCTATCACCACTTTCATAAAGTGGTAATAGGTAGGGAAAAATATAAAACGAATAATTACCTATATCTAAGAGCATAACACAGTACACAGCCAAAATGTACTTAAAACAACATGGCTGCCTTGAACTTTTGTAAAGGCAGTCATTACCCAATCACATAATGCCTTTTCATCGCTATGTACTGCTGTAGCTTCCCGAAATACTGTTAAATACCTCAGAATTTGCAAAACTACAGCAACAACAGATATTACTAAGTTAAAATGCATATACCTTACAAAATACTTACCCTACTTACCTGTAGTACCCAAAAGGATCATCTGCACATTATAATGTATAATCCTGCCAATTTTTATGTAAATCCGACTCAGTGTTTTTTGTCGCTACGCGTGAGTAAAAAGTTTATCAAAAATGCATTGGCGACAAAATGTTCTTTGGGACCCCTCCTTTTTCTTTACACCCCCTTGATGAATCTGCACAAAACTTTCCATCTTCTGCCAATGTAGAAAAAGGAATAAGTCTGGAAAGTTTTGTGGAGATTTGTCAAATGGGTGCAAAGTTATTAGCTACCAAAATTCCAGGGAAATCCTATCACTTGGGAATACTCAATATAATTGTCACTCTGTGATAAATATATATATATATATATATATATATCCTTTAGAAATTCTCCCAAAAGGGAGAGAAATGGAGCGCACTCAATGGAGCGTTTTTCATAACAGTTCTTTTAATCCACAAGTAAACGGGCGAATTTCAGTATTACAGCATAAACACTAACGCGTTTCGAGCTCCCTGAGCTCTTGGTCATGGTTAGTTTAATGATTAATTACCCACCATACTTATTTTCAAAAGATATCACATGATTTGTCACATGAATTTGGCCTCTAAGACCCAGGCATTCTGGTCTATGTAGTTTCATTAGAGAAACAATAAAATAAATCAGATATAAATTACAACGTTCAAAATTCATAGTTATAATCACTATGCCGAGAACATAAACATTATAATTGTGTTACTAATTCTCACATAATTAATTCAGTTTGTTTGGTGCTTTTGACACACACCAATTATTTTTTCTTTTTTCAACCGTTTTTTCAGCATTGTCAACATAGGTAACTTTAAGCGTCACAATTACAGATGCAATGAATCCCTCCAGTGGGAATTCGTGATTAATCACTCAATACATATCTGATGTTTCATAAAATCAAACTGTGAGTAACGCATGTGGCGTATAAGAATAAATCCCTCAGGTGGGAGATAATGTTACCTTGTGACAATTGCAAAAATTAGTAATTATATCGTTCTCGAACAAGCATTTTAAATACTCGACCCTGGTTAAAATAAAACAAAATTCAAAATTAAATAAAAAAAGGAAAATAAAAAGGGTTAAAACCTAATTTGTAGGGAAACCAAAGTTTCTAGATTATTCCTGTTCATAAATGTACAAATAATTCCTCGTCCTGGTTCAAACCGTGTGGGATATAGGTTCTGAGTGCCAATATTTGTCTGGATTCTCGTTGACGTAATCTTTTTTCTCTGTTACCTCCTCGTACATGTGCGTCCACTGTTTCTATGCCGTAGAATTTTAGTTGTTTCCAATCACTGTTGTGTTTCAACTCCATATGCTTTGCCACAGCATTGCTTCGATCTTTTGCAATTGTGGCTCTTACGTGTTTGAGAATTCTTTTTTTCAATTCGCAAATTGTGCTTCCTACGTACTTTAGAGTGCAAGGACACTCTATAACGTATACTACAAATTTTGTTTTACAGGTTATTAATTTTTCAATTTTCCATTTCTTTTTATTTGCCCATACGATTTCCTTGGTGTTCTTGGCAATTTGACAAACCTTACAATTGTAGCATTTAACGAAGCCTGTTGTCTTCAACCACTGTGTTGTTTTATTGCCATTGTTCTTCCAATGGTGACTTTGAACTAGTGTGTCTTTTAAATTCCTTGCCCTCCTAAATGTTACGTTAGGATGATTCCCGATTAGATTTGCCACTGTGGGATCCAAACGTAAGATTCTCCAGTTCTTTTTCAAAATGGCTTTGATTTGTTTCGACACAATCATTGGAAAATGCTCCCCTCCATTCATCCTCTGAACAAAACTTTAGCTCAGGAATGTCGACTCCTGCTACAAGACAATCTTCACAATCTTCTTCAATGAGGTCAGAAAAGGAAACTTCATCTTCCAGAAAGTTTGTGGGAGGAAAACGAGAAAGAAAATCTGCCCTCCCATTCTTCCCCCCAGCGATGTGTCTGATATCAAATTGATATTGCAGCAATTTCGTAACCATTCTCATGATTCTGGGAGTGCAACACTTACTCAGACTACCACCCAAGATATTGACAAGAGGCTTATGATCAGTCTGGAGTAAAAAACGTTTTCCCCACACATATGGGCGAAACTTTTCAATAGCCCATGCGCAGGCAAGCAATTCCTTCTCTATAACTGAGTATTGCACTTCGGGTGACCTCAGTACTCTAGATGCAAACCCAATCGTTTTCTCGACACCATCCTCCACTTGTGTCAGGGTCGCACCTAACCCCACTTGACTAGCGTCAACTGTAAGACAACATGGTAAACTGGGGTCGAAAGGTTTAAGTACAGCACTTCTCCTTAACAGATCTTTAACTTCCTCAAATGCCAACACACATTCATCGCTCCAAACAAATTTAGTCCCCTTTTTTAGTAGATTGCTGATGGGGCGAACTATGGTGGCATAATGGGGAATGAACCTAGAGTAATATTCACAAAGACCCAGCAGGGACTTGACTCCAGTTTTATCAGTGGGAGTGGAAGCATTGGTAATGGCCTCCAGGAGACCAGGTCTGGGCTTAACACCATCTTGACTGAGAACATGACCTAAGTATTCTACCTCGGTACAAAAGAATTTGCATTTTTCTAGTTTTAAAACAACACCATGTTGCTGAAATAAACCCAACACTTTGTGTAGGATGAGGTCATGTGAAGAAACATCTTTGGCAAAGATGAGTACATCATCTTGAAAGACTAACACCCCTTCTACACCCTTAAGGATGTTACTCATCACCCTCTGAAACACCGACGCAGCCGATGCCAAACCAAATGGCATGCGCCGATACTGAAACGTGCCAAGCGGGGAAACAAAAGAAGTAAGGTGACGGGAATCCGGATGCAACTCAACCCGGTGATATGCGCTGGCCAGGTCAAGCTTGGTGAAAAATTTGGCACCTTTGGTGGAAGCAAACAAATCGTTTATTTTAGGAAGAGGATGTGAATCAACCCAGATTTCCTTATTAAGGGACCTCAAGTCAACACACACCCTGAGTTGACCACACCTCTTCCTTGCGATCGACCAAAGGTGAAAGCCAAAGGGAGGATTCAATTGGCTCTATAACACCTTTCTCACACAGTTGAAGTAATTCCTTCTCCAAGTCATCTCTGACACTATAGGGTACACCCCTGAGTTTGTGTTTGACTGATAGAGACCCCTCTTTAACTAAGATTCTGTGTTTAAAACCCTGAATTTTGCCTAAATCAGAGCTGAAAACAGAAGGAAACTTGTCCTTGAGAGTTTGGACTTCATCAGAGCACCCGACAACCAGGACTTGTTCTTTGATTCCAGGTTTAAGGATCATTCCGAAAAGCCCTTGGTGGAACCACCCTAAAATGTTTAGACCTTTGACCGCAACATAGATTTTACCTTTTATTCTCCTTCCCTTAAAGCACAACTCCTCTTCAAAGAAGCCCAAAAGGTCAATTTTCCGACCCTCATATGACACAGGCGTGCGATCGGGAGGAAGAAGAGGTTGAGTACCTTCCCACGTTTCATCAAAAAGTTTTTTTGTGATCATGGTTATTTTGGCACCAGAGTCGACTAAAAGTTTGATACATTTCGTTCCTACAGAAATGTCAACAATGGGGTCAACACAGGACTTAGGATCACCTTCAACGACATCACTAGCAATACAATCAGAAACAACAGAAACTACTTCCGAGTCAGATGAAGACTCAGAATCGATTAAGCATACAGCAGGTTTCTTAAAAAATGTTTTGACCTTTCAATTTTAGGCACACTTTAGCAAAATGTCCTACTTTTTTGCAATAATTGCAAGTGACGTTGGAACCAGGACACCGTGATCCCTTAGAATGTGGTGGATTTCCACATCTTAAACATAACATAGCTTCACCATTACCTGATCTTCCTGATTTGGTTCCCTTGCCTAAGTTTTCGGTATTGTTTTTATAATTTTTTTTGACAGACTTAACAGATGAATTTAGATTAATAACATTCACTGGTTCAACAACTTTCTCCTCTAATTCTTTTAAAGAGACCATAGAAATTTCTATACTCTTAGCTAATTTAATGGTATCATCTAGAGACGGATCACCCATGGTAAGTAATTTCTGTCTGATGTTTTTGTCTCTACAGTGACACACAAATTGGTCTCTGATGAGTTGATCCGTGAAATTCTCGAAACTGCAGTCAGCTGCCAATCTGCGCAATACAGAAATGTAAGAATCAACATCTTCTCCCTCGCTTTGCTTCCTCTTAAAGAATTTATGCCTGAGGACCATGAGGCTGGGCTGCTTGTCGAAGCGTAACTTGAGCTTCTGTACAGTTTCTCTGTATTCGTCGTTTTGTGCGCCTTCTACTTGTGGTAAATCTGGTAAATGCTTGAATACAGATCTGCCTTCAAACCCCAGAGAGTGCAACAGTAGGTATTTTTTTCTATCTGCACTGAATCTAGATGCACCTATAGCCCCTAAATAAGTTTCGAATGCGTCATGCCAAACTTCCCATCTGATAGCTGGTTCTCCCGGGGTGTCCAGAAAAGATGGAGGTGGGTTAACAGATTGTAAAGTACACATTGCAAAGAAAAATAATGCAAAATTGGTGTGAGTATCACCGCTGTAGATGTACACGATAAATATCAGAAAGAGAAACAGCAGTAATGATCAACGTAGAAATGTCTTTCTATAAGATGGGTGTACTGCGCGAAAAAAAAAACTAAAATTAGTGAAACAACCAGAGAATATAATTGATTAGAGAGGAGAGACTATGGATGATCGATATTGACAAAAAAGAAAAACTCTGTGGAAGATCAATATCAATTTGTTATTTGTAGATAGTTTTTAACCAGCTGTGTGCATCAGCGTTGACTCTCTTATCCTGTGCACCATCTTTTGTGGTAGACACGAGTGGCCGTGTGCATGGACACCATTCCATGCGGGTTGAGCAACACTAGAAAAGGAACGAGTTAAAATGAAATCATAATACTGAGCGCGTTAGGAATAGCTGTGCGCATCAGCGATAAATATTCCTTTTGTAGATTAACGCTGGCGTTTTAGAAAGAAGCGGGCTGTGCGCATCAGCGTTGCGTGGTTGCTAGGAGAGAGACTCTCACCGGCTGTGCGCATCGGCGCTGAACGTTGCTAGGAGACAGTGACGCTGGAGGTGACGTTGTGGCGTATTGCGTGGAGACGCAGGGACGCGCTGGCACAATGCATCAAGAAGAGGACGTCACAAGGCTCCCAGTGCTTTCCTCAAGAGCTCGGCAATGGAAGACTGCACGCACGAGCTGTTCCAGGTAGGATGACAGAGTCGTTAGAAGTGGAGCGAGCGCGCAAGCGGCGGGAGGCACTTTAAAAAAACAATTACAGAATTCTCTGTGCAATACGGTAGGAGCGGGTTGAAAGCACAGGAAAACACACAGTCTAGACGCAGGTAGAGCCAGAAGCGGTAATAAGCTTGAGAAAATGGCAAAAAAAATATATAATCTGAAAAGCGTCAGCGCTGGGTTCCAGTGGGTAGGAGAGAAAACGCCCTACCGTGTCAGTTGAGTTGGCTGGAACTGCCGCAAATCATGAGTGTTCAACCTCTTGAAGGGAACAGAAGAGATTTCGGAGGCTAGATGACGCCGGCTTGTAGCTTATGGCAGAGAGCTTGAGGCTTGACTTGTCTAGAGAGTAGATAGATGTCCTGGATGACGAATCTTGCACTCAGGGTAATCCATGTAACCAGGATCGTCGCCAATCAAATGTAGTGAAGAGGCAGGATACAGTTGCTGTCTTGAGTAGTTTATTTGTAGGGTTACATGGAAAAGGAGCTAGCTTGGAAGCAGCCAGCTCCAACAGACACCAACTCAAGAATAACACAAGTACATTCTAAAGTATCTAAGCAGCATCAGAACATTCTAAGAAGAACTCAATGCATACAAGTAAAGGTTACAGTGAAGATCAGGTTAATGCTACAGAGTTAATGTAACCTGACTTAACAGATTACTACAGTAACATTATCTCCCACCTGAGGGATTTATTCTTATATGCCAAATGCGTTACTCACAGTTTGATTTTATGAAACATCAGATATGTATTGAGTGATTAATCACGAATTCCCACTGGAGGGATTCATTGCATCTGTAATTGTGACGCTTAAAGTTACCTATGTTGACAATGCTGAAAAAACGGTTGAAAAAGAGAAAAAATAATTGGTGTGTGTCAAAAGCACCAAACAAACTGAATTAATTATGTGAGAATTAGTAACACAATTATAATGTTTATGTTCTCGGCATAGTGATTATAACTATGAATTTTGAACGTTGTAATTTATATCCGATTTATTTTATTGTTTCTCTAATGAAACTACATAGACCAGAATGCCTGGGTCTTAGAGGCCAAATTCATGTGACAAATCATGTGATATCTTTTGAAAATAAGTATGCTGGGTAATTAATCATTAAACTAACCATGACCAAGAGCTCAGGGAGCTCGAAACGCGTTGGTGTTTATGCTGTAATACTGAAATTCGCCCGTTTACTTGTGGATTAAAAAGAACTGTTATGAAAAACGCTCCATTGAGTGCGCTCCATTTCTCTCCTTTTGGGAGAATTTCTAAAGGATTTAACACGGCTTGGCTCAGCCGAGGAGAACTGCACCCTCAACAATTGTATGCGCCACATAGCCAGCAAAAACGAGCCCAGCTTTGAAGTATATATATATATATAAATATATATATATGTATATGTATATGTGTATATATATATATATATATATATATATATATATATATATATATGCTGCAAAAGAGTTACCCCTCGGGTGGAGGCACAACCCAGGGCAGCCTGCATCTCTCCCTCACGACCTCCAAACAATCTCGCCGCCGACGCGTTTCGTGCCGTTCGCCCTTCTTCATGGGCCGTCTATAATTCAAATGAGACGCCAGCGGCAACCATTAGATACCCTCCTTTATTTCAATTAATATCACAATGAATTCTGGGGCTAGTAGTTGTCTGCAATCAAAACCCCATGTGGTGTGCTGGCATACAGTCCATTTGAAAAAAAGGCAATTCAATAGGGGAATTGTCGTGAGTCTCTGGGATGCACATAAGGATACCCCGTACCGCATGCCGTTCTTGATCCTTGACGGCCGCGGTCCCACGTGAATCAAAGTGGTGGTGCCATCCGTGACCGGGGCTGGTCACTATAGTTGCTGCAAAAGAGTTACCCCTCGGGTGGAGGCACAACCCAGGGCAGCCTGCATCTCTCCCTCACGACCTCCAAACAATCTCGCCGCCGACGCGTTTCGGGCCGTTCGCCCTTCTTCATGGGCGGTCTATAATTCAAATGAGACGCCAGCGGCAACCATTAGATACCCTCCTTTATTTCAATTAATATCACAATGAATTCTGGGGCTAGTAGTTGTCTGCAATCAAAACCCCATATATATCTCACGAACATTTCTGCCTATGAACTGCTACTTCATATGTTATGGCCCAGATGCATTATGGGATTGGTAGTCCTAAACAGAACACAGGCACGCGCTGCGAGAGTGATACTTCTGGCATTCAACCATGATTCAACCTTTGTCAGTCCTGGTGGCGCGTTCGCATTTGCCCTGTCTTCGGTGGGTTTATGGCATTTCTTAAAATTTTCAGCAAGCAATCATGGTGACTTTCTTGGGAGCTGAGGACGGTGTTCAACTACTGGGGATTCTTTTTACGAACTGGGCTAAACAACATTAACAGTTGGGTCTGAACAATTTTATGATTTGCTGCAGCGTCTTTTTGTTTTTAATCACGATTACACACTAAGGGGCCGATTCCGGCCATAAAACGTACCGACTGACACGGACCTGGGACGGAGACCGACCGACACGGACCGGCGCCGTACGACCCGTGCAGTACGATGCAACGCGTGTGAATTACAACCCACTTGCACGGAACACGAGCCGAATGACCGATCCGTACGAAAATCAGTGAGTCGCCCGTAAAATGTCCAGGAATCCTACCAACCGACACGCACCACGAATAGACGCGACCGAAACATACCCGCGATCCACGAGCCGCGCAGTACGATGCCAAACGTGTGAATTGAGACCGACTCGCACGGAGCACGAATATGAAAACCGAGACGCACAGCTAATAGTGACTAGCAAATAACAGACCCCTCTGCGTCCGACGCGTACGACAACGTCGAAAACAGCAGAATGTCAGTGTGACAGACTCGTGTTAGCCCACGCGAGCCACATCCAGCGTCCGACATGGTCAAACAAACGTCTCCATCATGCACAACAAAAGCAAAGGAAAAGTCACAAAAAAAGCCCAAAAAACACATGACAAAGCCAATAAATAAAAAATAAAAAACTGGAAGAACAAAGACACACCCACAACTCCACCTATATAATGGCAGGAAAGCCCTACCATGATCCTTTGCAAACTACAGGCATAGGACAGCAGACACCACCACCACATTGCAGAGACACACCACAACTCACACAACACACAACAACTACACCATTTGCACCACTTAAAAACTAAGGGGCATATTATCAAGGGCTTTATCGCCGATTTAGCGGCACTTTTTGCCGCTAAATCAGCGATATTTTTAACGCCCTATTAGCAAGCTGTCGCTAACAGGCGTTAGCGACAGCTTTCAGGCGTTAGAGGCCGGGAATTACATCGCTTGCATGTCAGCGATATTTATCGCTAATGACATGCAAGGTAGGCGTTCCTCACTAAAAGCTGACTGTAAACAGTCGCTAACACCACTAACCCCTATTATCAAGGCAGGCGAAGCGATAAAATAAATCGCGCTAAGCGCGTTTATCGCTAGATTTTAACACCTGCTATTGACTATGACTTACCTGTTTATAGGTATAGGAGGTGGATTCTAATGCTGAATCCACCTTAGCGTTAATGCGAGAATATCGCTGGTTTTCCAGCGATATTCTCGCATTATGCCGTTATCGCTGGAATAATCATCGCCATAGCGCTAATTGTTGCTAATACAGTGTTAGCGTGGCGATATATTCCAGCGATAGCTGGCGATAAAATATTTCGCGCTAAGCGCGCTCTGCGATATTTATCGCATTTTGTTGCTAATATGGCCCTTAATCACATATTCACTGACAAACTCACACCCACCACACACACATACACCCCTCTCATCAATCCCCACAACCACCCAGCACCATGCCCCCCAAGAAGAACCCAAAGTTCACAGATAGTGAGTTGGAAGTCATGATTGACGAAATACTCAGGGTAGAGCCACAGTTGTTTGGCACATTGGTCCAACAGACCCCCATGTCACAGAAAACCAAGATGTGGGAGAGGTTTGTCGACAAGGTCAACGCACAAGCTCCTTGTCGGCGCACAAAGGACGACATACAGAGCAGGTACTATGATGTGCGCAGGAGGGTCAAGAAGCTCATCAACAGGGACCACGCCTTGAGCAGAGACACTGACGGTGGCCCTCCTGCCAGACCAACGCACTTCAGGACCTGGGAGGAGAAGGTGCGGGCCATCCTACCACCGGAGAGCATCCATGGATTAACAGGAATACCAGAGCCTGGTGAGTACACAAACAATATACTCAATTTTGTGCGGCAATACACATATATCACTCTCAAGGGGACTGTTAAACCAATTCCTGCCAGCAAAGCCATAGCAACATAAAGGCAAGTCTCCTGTGATGTGCATGCCCGTTACCCAAACACAATACCTGCCATCCCACAGTAAAATGGAACTACAACATAACATGTACAAACCTAACGACAAATACTGCAAGGCATTAGCATAAATCCACAACAAACACAGTCATCCATTTCGCCAACAACGTCACACCACCTCACAGGAAAGTTCAGTCTAAATGAAGGAAGGTTGGGCTGATGGGAATGTGCATGTAGCAGAAAGCATGATGGGAGTTGCAGTCACAGCCACCAGTCCCCCACCCACATGTCCCTGCAAGCTCACAATGAACCATGCTCACCTCACAGGGAGTGCAAAAGTACTGCCAACATGGCTGACACTAGGCCCTGCTGTGTGGAGCACAAGGCCTTGCTGGGACTTGGGCCCAAACAAACAACAGGACACCAATGCCAGACAGCCTGAAAGGTAACTTCTACACCCTGCAATGGAAGCATGCAGCATGGTGGGATGTCTGGACTGGGGGAGGAGGACTGCCAGCTCTGACTACATCTACCAGCAGCCCCTGTCACACACACCCCTCCCACCTACACCAAAATACACACCTGGGACCATGCTCCACAAAAGAGTCAGTGAAAAGTCTCTACCAAGAACCCTGACAATGTTCTCCGCTGTGGGGAGCACAAGGCCCTGCCTTGAAATTGTGCACAAACAAACAACTGGATACCACTGTCAGTCATCTTGCCATTGCTGTCTCAATCACTCACATGGTAGCATAGTCACAGGAAGGAAGCTCAGGTATTGTGGGAAGGTGGGTGGAGGCAAAAGCATGATGGGAGTTGCAGTCACAGCTACCAGTCCCCCACTCACATGTCCCTACAAGCTCACACTGAACCATGCTCACCTCACAGGGAGTGCAAAAGTACTGCCAAGATGGCTGACACTAGGCCCTGCTGTGGGGAGCACAAGGCCCTGCTGGGACTTGGGCCCAAAAAAACAACAGGACACCAATGCTAGTCAGCCTGAAAGGTAACTTCCACACCCTGCAATGGAAGCATGCAGCATGGTGGGATATCTGGACTGGGGGAGGAGGACTGCCAGCTCTGACTACATCTACCATCAGGAACTTGCACACACCCCCCCCTTAACACAAACTCCACACAACCCACCTGGTATAATGTATTCAATAAGAATCCATTTAAATATCCCACAAAGATTTACCACACTGGGTTCTGCTGTATGAAGGACATGGGATTGTTGGGACTTGTGTGCAAACAAACACCAGGACACCACTGCCTGCCAACTTGTCAGCACAGGCACACCACCACATAGGGAAAAAGAATCACAGGAAGGAAGCTCAGGTATTGTGGGAAGGTGGGTGGAGCCAAAAGCATGATGGGAGTTGCAGTCACAGCCACCAGTCCCCCCACCCACATGTCCCAGCAAGCTCACAATGAACCATGCTCACCTCACAGGGAGTGCAAAAGTACTGCCAAGATGGCTGACACTAGGCCCTGCTGTGGGGAGCACAAGGTCCTGCTGGGACTTGGGCCCAAACAAACAACAGGACACCAATGCCAGACAGCCTGAAAGGTAACTTCCACACCCTGCAATGGAAGCATGCAGCATGGTGGGATGTCTGGACTGGGGAGGAGGACTGCCAGCTCTGACTACATCTACCAGCAGCCCCTGTCACACACACCCCTCCCACCTACACCAAAATACACACCTGGGACCATGCTCCACAAGAGAGTCAGTGAAAAGTCTCTACCAAGAACCCTGACAATGTTCTCCGCTGTGGGGAGCACAAGGCCCTGCCTTGAAATTGTGCACAAACAAACAACTGGATACCACTGTCAGTCATCTTGCCATTGCTGTCTCAATCACTCACATGGTAGCAGAGTCACAGGAAGGAAGCTCAGGTATTGTGGGAAGGTGGGTGGAGCCAAAAGCATGATGGGAGTTACAGTCACAGCCACCAGTCCCCCACCCACATGTCCCTACAAGCTCACACTGAACCATGCTCACCTCACAGGGAGTGCAAAAGTACTGCCAAGATGGCTGACACTAGGCCCTGCTGTGGGGAGCACAAGGCCCTGCTGGGACTTGGCCCCAAAAAACAACAGGACACCAATGCCAGACAGCCTGAAAGGTAACTTCCACACCCTGCAATGGAAGCATGCAGCATGGTGGGATGTCTGGACTGGGGAGGAGGACTGCCAGCTCTGACTACATCTACCAGCAGCCCCTGTCACACACACCCCTCCCACCTACACCAAAATACACACCTGGGACCATGCTCCACAAGAGAGTCAGTGAAAAGTCTCTACCAAGAACCCTGACAATGTTCTCCGCTGTGGGGAGCACAAGGCCCTGCCTTGAAATTGTGCACAAACAAACAACTGGATACCACTGTCAGTCATCTTGCCATTGCTGTCTCAATCACTCACATGGTAGCAGAGTCACAGGAAGGAAGCTCAGGTATTGTGGGAAGGTGGGTGGAGCCAAAAGCATGATGGGAGTTACAGTCACAGCCACCAGTCCCCCACCCACATGTCCCTACAAGCTCACACTGAACCATGCTCACCTCACAGGGAGTGCAAAAGTACTGCCAAGATGGCTGACACTAGGCCCTTGCTGTGGGGAGCACAAGGCCCTGCTGGGACTTGGCCCCAAAAAAACAACAGGACACCAATGCCAGACAGCCTGAAAGGTAACTTCCACACCCTGCAATGGAAGCATGCAGCATGGTGGGATATCTGGACTGGGGAGGAGGACTGCCAGCTCTGACTACATCTACCATCAGGAACTTGCACCCCCCTCCTTAACACAAACTCCACACAACCCACCTGGTATAATGTATTCAATAAGAATCCATTTAAATATCCCACAAAGATTTACCACACTGGGTTCTGCTGTATGAAGGACATGGGATTGTTGGGACTTGTGTGAAAACAAACACCAGGACACCACTGCCTGCCAACTTGTCAGCACAGGCACACCACCACATAGGAAAAAGAATCACAGGAAGGAAGCTCAGGTATTGTGGAAAGGTGGGTGGAGCCAAAAGCATGATGGGAGTTGCAGTCACAGCCACCAGTCCCCCACCCACATGTCCCAGCAAGCTCACAATGAACCATGCTCACCTCACAGGGAGTGCTAAAGTACTGCCAAGATGGCTGACACTAGGCCCTGCTGTGGGGAGCACAAGGCCCTGCTGGGACTTGGGCTCAAACAAACAACAGGACACCAATGCCAGACAGCCTGAACGTAAATTGTGACTCCCTGCAATGGAAGCATGCCACATGGGGGATTACCTGGCCTCTGTGGGTGAAGGAGGTCCTGCAATGACTCAAAATGCCATCAAGGCCGCCTCAAAACACACCTTCTCAGCCAGAACAAAGTACACCCTTGGGACCAGTCACTCCAAAAGTAAATGCCTTGGCAAGATGGCTGACACATGGTCATGATGTATGAATTGGCTGCAAGTCACACCTACGCACTGGCCAACTCAAACACATTTACACTCACAGCCATTGGAACTGTAGGTATCCTCCCACCCTCTGGAGATGCAGTGTCCCTGGGGTGTCCCCTGACCTGGCTGTGAAGGTGTGTCTTGTAGATGACAATTGTGGAGATGTAGACTTAGCACATAGCAACAAGCCGACACAATGTCACCCATACATCATTGACAGTGGACACCTGACGGTAACTAGAATGGACACACACATAGCTGACACTGTAGCATGGTGTCATCCAAAAAATGTGCAGTTGTGAGATGCAGTTCAATCCCACATCGGCCTGCGTTGTACGCATCATTCATACAACACATCATTCATTGTCATGGAGACCCCAAACACAATGACTAACCTGGACTGCATCTGAGGAGGCAAGCAACTCACAGCAGCTGAACTGTAACACACACACCTATGCCCATCACTGTAATGAGCATTGAAAAGCAAGAGAGCACCTGTGCCCAATCCCTCTCACTGTTGATGAATTTGACAAGATAGAAGGTGTTAGCACATACAAAACTCAGCACCAACTTCATTAGCTATGCTAACCCCATGACTTGTAAGATAAGAGATGTGAACTAGGAACACAGACAACTAATTAGTATCTCACAATGGATCGCAGGCATACCGTACTGCAACCATGTTGCACAGACACACAAATGTGACGCACAGAGGAAATAAAAGAATCACACAACACATGCCCCAACCTCGCAACATACCCCAAGTGTAATAGTACGTATGTCATTGTTAAAGCACAAATGTGGACAGGGATAATACAGCAGTGTCAGGCATGTGATGGGACCTGAGTGGCAATGGGCATCTACAGACAATTGATCAATACATGAGCTGGTCATGCACACAGCTTGACGTGCACATCGAAATACTCCAGGTTGCCATTACAAAGTGCTCCAACAATATCAACCTCTGTCTGTCACAACTTATGACAATGCAATGTACAGACCCTCATAATGATGTTCAGTGTCAAATGTCATGTGTGTGAAACATTGAGGTCTGTAGAAACATAACATACATTGTGTGTCTCCTCCAAACACAGGTGATGCCAGGGACACAGCAGGTCCTGAGGAACAGTCCCAGTCCCAGACTTTGGCGGACCCTGAGCTCCCCGGTGTGGATCACTCTACGTCCTCTTCGGACGACGACCTTGACCGACCTGGCCCCTCCGGCGTGAGCCATCGTGCAGCCCCAGAAGCAGTAACATCAGCACCCCCCTCAACCACTCCTGCCACATCGGACACCTGACAGAGTCCCCATGCAGACACGGACAGGCCCAGGCCCCAGAACAACAACGGACCAGGTACACAGGGCACCCCGGAAGCAAGGGACAACACCACCGGCGCTAACAATCAAGGGAGCCCAGTGTCGGCTGGGCCGGCCACGGCAAGGCCTGCCCATGTGGGTCGGGCCGGTGGGAGGGTGGGCAGGCAGAGGACACGGCCTGCACAGGGGGATGGACTGCCTGATGAGCCACACCTGGAACGCATCATAGATACGTACCAGGAAAGCACCGGAGGGTTTGGACAGGTCGTGGGGATCCTCAAGGCACTCAAAGAACAGCAGGCTGCCCATCATGCCCGCTTGGACTCCCACATGGCCCGGGTGAAGTCCAAGTGGGACAAATTGGATGAACGAACAGCGGTGCATAGGAACATACTGACATGCCTCCGCCAGATCAGCACCAACCTGACCACGCCTCCCTGTGCGCCCACAACATCTGTTGCCACAACATCCACAACAGCCACAGGGAGGGAGGAGGACTCTGGCGGAGAGTCCTCGGCACCGCAGCACCCTGCACATGAGGGTCCCCCGAGAAAAAAGAGGGGTCGCCCGAAGAAGGGCAATTGAGACGCTGATGGCCATGCATATCCCCCAGGCACCCAACACCTGCTCCTGTTAACGTCCTTTGTGTGCAAACCAGTTGACCGTGTCGACCTACATCAAAATCACCCACTTGACATGGAGGGTCAAAGTTGTGACAATGCACCAAATGACTGTGGATTCTACCCTGGATATTTCAATTACCAAGACTACCAACTCACCTGTGAACTTTGGATTACCATCACATTGTACAGCACTGCAAAATCCGTTCACCATCCTTACACATGTTTGTAAATAAATTCACAATCACACAATACTTGCCTCTGTCGTGATTCCTACTTGCTTTGTGCCATGGCGATGATGAGCTGCTAAGGAACACTGTGCATGCAAACTATTACAGCAATGCGAACAACGTAATGTGAGTCATGTGAATGTGACACATATGAGGGAGACACACCACTAGGACAACACAACACATACTCACCATGGCCCCTAACTCATCGTCAACACTGATGTCAACAGGAGATACAGTGGAAAGCACACACAACACCCATCCTGGGTCATTGGCAAGCAGCACACAGGTACAGGATGTGAATTACTGTTGGATGTGTGGACACACGGAGCACATCTCAAAGTGAAGGGCTGTTTTATTAAATATTCACATTGTGAGAATACTACAACTGATGCACGTTAACCTCACGTGACAGTTATCCGAAAAATAAACATGTGGTGAACGATGAAAGTCCAGGGGTGTGTGGCACATCATTGTTTGGGACAACGATTACTTGCACTCTGGAACAAGGATCTGTGTCTTGGGGTTCAGACCGCACCACACAGCATCCAAAGTACCCTGTGAAGGACAGACAGAAAACACTATCAAAAACACAGATTCACAGCAAACAACAACAATATACATGCCCAAAACAAAACACTAACTACCCAGACACAACCTAACAATCAGGTAAACACTGGGAGTACAGACTACCAGAAAGGACACATCACAGGAAGCATACTGACAAGTAGCATACTGCCACACTCAGTCAGCACCAGTGCACCACCAACATAGGTCATGCCGACACAATACTTGGAGAACACATACCTGTATACTGACATTCATGAGAATAAGTTCAGGATCAGCTGCCTCCGAACATCACCATCACCCTCATCATCGCTGGCATCATGCCCAAGACCAGGATCCTCCACGGCTGGCGGAGGTTGGTCATCGTCATCCAGGATGAGAGGCAACCGCTTCCGCAGTGCCAGGTTGTGTAGCATGCAGCACATAATGATGATCCTGCACACCTTTGCAGGTGCATATTGGAGGGCCCCTCCTGTCTTGTCCAGGCAGCGGAATCTGCTTTTCAGGAGGCCAAATGTCCGCTCAATCACTCTCCTAGTACGACCATGTGCCTCATTGTAGTGCATCTCCGCTGATGTCACAGGGTTCCTGAGTTGTGTCAGCAACCACGGCATGTTGGGGTATCCAGAGTCACCTACAGGGAGACAATTGCACATTAGTTGAGCGTGAAAATAGGGTGCGAATCAACTTTAGCAAACACACACAATGCTAAGCAGTCAGTACACACCGACAAGCCAGGAATGCTGGTACTGCATCTGTGCCATCATCGTTGGGATGCGTCTACTCCTCATTATGTAGGCGTCGTGCGCTGAGCCCGGGAACCTTGCACACACATGGGAAATGGTCATGTCGGCAAAACAAACCACAAGAGCATTTATAGAGTGGAAATGCTTCCTGTTCCGGTACGTCTGCTCATGTGCCTGCGGTGGTACCAAAGCCACATGTGTCCCATCGATGGAGCCAATGACACGTGGCATCCTGCCCAGGGCATAGAAGTCCCCCTTGATGTCAGCTAGTTGTTGTGCTTTTGGGAAATGGATGTACTGATCCAGGAAAAGCAACATTGCCTCCAACACATCCCGAAGCACACGGCTGAACATAGTCTGTGACATCCCACCAGCAGTAGCAGCAGTGTGCTGGAAAGTAGCAGTGGCAAAAAAGTGTAGGGCTGCCATCACCTTCACCTTGGGGGTCAGTGCTGTAGGGTATGTCCGGCCAGGTTGCAGATGTGGAGCCAACTGCTCCGCCAATTCTTCAATCAGTGGCCTGGTGAAGCGGTACCATCGCATGCAGTCACGTTCAACCATGGTCTCCAGGTCTGGGAACGGTCTGTGGACATTTGGTCTCCTGCAGTACATAGGAGAGCAAAGACAGTTTTTCATTAACCCTATCTATGTGCCAGTGTACATGACAAATAGCACATGATACCACATTACAGGACACAAGAACATGATGTGTGTGCTGTTGGGTATGGACACACATATCAGATACATGCCCATCATCTGACATCTCAGCTCTACAGGGCCACACAACAAGGTCCCTGTTGTGCTGTGAGCAATCAATGTGCCCCGTCACAGTACATCAGTACGAGTGTCACATACCAGACACACACCACAGTCACTAGTGAGGACAGATGTCTACCCCACAGCACATGTTCCTGACAGACACACACAGGGACATTGTGTCGCAACATGGACACCATCATGATGTGGCGTACCATGTGCACAACACAACGCACACATGACACACACATGAAGTGCCCCCTGATTTCATGCCAGCTTACACATGGATGTCTGTGATACACAGACGCAACATCCACTCACATTGACAATAGACTGGGATGTTGTGAACATTTGACATTGTGCACATGAAATCTGAGTCATCTCCGCATGGCAATGCACACATACTGTGGAGGAACATCACATATGTGGCACTGTGACACCCTGTGAGGCACCTACCATTCCACTGAAGACTCAGGGTGTATGTCACATTAAATACACAATGTACACCGGGAATTGTGTACATGCCTCATGCACTGAAATGTACTGTCGTCAAACACAGTGGTGGGTGCCACTAAGTGAAACAGACAAATTCACATGTCTACCTACATACACACACAGGTAATGCATCCTGACATGCACTTTGAGTGACTGTGTCACAGAGTGTACTGTTGTTGTGCCCATGGGTCAATGGCAAGCAATGGTGTGTTGCACGCCTTAAACAGTTACTTATATGGTGACTGACGCAGGTGACCAATGCAAAAGATGCGTTGAACACCTAGGGAAGGTGCTGCACGCACGCCTTGCACAATGTCACCAATGTGGACTGACGCGGGTGGTCCGATCCGCACGCACGCCTTGCACAATGTCACCAATGTGGACTGACGCGGGTGGACCGAACCGCACGCACGCCTTGCACAATGTCACCAATGTGGACTGACGCGGGTGGTCCGATCCGCACGCCGCCTTGCACAATGTCACCAATGTGGACAGACGCGGGTGGACCGATCCGCACGCACGCCTTGCACAATGTCACCAATGTGGACTGACGCGGGTGGACCAATCCGCACGCACGCCTTGCACAATGTCACCAATGTGGACTGACGCGGGTGGTCCGATCCACACGCACGCCTTGCACAATGTCACCAATGTGGACTGACGCGGGTGGACCGAGCCGCACGCACACCTTGCACGCACGCCTTGCACAATTTCTTCAATAGGAACAGACGCGGATTTGAGCCTGGTACGATTTGGTTCCTTGAAAATCCGTTGGCTGCCTGCAACAATGTTTCAGACTCGTCACTGCAATGCTTTTGAATATTTCAAACGATGTGGAAGGCGTGTACGAGACGTGCAATGCGATGGATTGGCCAGATTCATAGGATGCAAATGTGTCGGACCTATCGCTTTTGACACATGGGTCTGAATCTGCCTCTGCAGCACAGATATAAGTCTGTCTGTTCACCTGTGAGCTCACTTGCCTGCACTACATGCTCCAGATCGACATCTCTGCTAACACTGTTGCTGTCTCTGCATCCTCTGGCTCCAAGAATGGCACGTACTGTGGATAGGGCCCCAGCCTTCACAGAGGAGGAGAACAAGGCCCTGCTGGACAGCCTCCTTCCACAGTACAGCAAGCTGTATGGGGCACCATGGGAGCAGGTGAGTGTGCACTCCACATCCCTTATTCATTGTGTATGTTGTCTGACTGGCACCACTGAAATTGTGTGCAACAGTGTCTAGCATGCTCACTGAGTAGTTCATACCCTCATGGTGTGTAGGTCCCTGTAGTGGACAGGTACTGTGCATTAAAAGTGCATTTTCACACAGTTGTAATACTCAGTTAATGTTTCCCTGTTGAAAACTCACCATAACTGCACTACCTGTGTCCATCATATTCCCTTGCGAGAAAGACATGTATATCCAAATGTGTGATGCACAAACATGTGGCTTGTGTGGTAAAGGACTTTTTCTACACTTGTCATCCTCACAGGTTGATGCCCACAAGAAGCAGGAGATCTGGCTGACCATTGCCCGGGCTGTTCGTGCTGTGGGGGTCCACAGACGCCGCATCCGCAACTGCCAGAAGAGGTGGCAGGACCTTCGTGGCTGGACCCGGAGGATTTCCAGAGTCCAGCTGAAGCTGTCGCCTCCTCGCAGAAGGGGCGGACGACGGACACTGACCCCCCACATGTCTTCCCGGACCTGGATGGGCAGTTAAAGGCCAGACAGCAGCAAGGAGGGGGTAAGTGCATGCATTCTCTGTGTCCAATGTATCACATGCTCTTTGCACGCCCACATCCTGGTTACACAGCATCTGCAACCGGTGCATTGTTTTGTCTTCATGACTGAGGCACATGATTTCCATGTGTCTGCACATTGCCTGGAAATAAGACATGTACTCTGTGTGGGCAATTGATATGTGTTCCAATTGATGTTTTGGCACACCATATATGCCAGGGGTATTTGACACACAGCCATGTAGCAGCAACGAAAATTTATGGGCCTCAGAAAAATGTACATCATGTGTTTCACACATGCATGGACACATGCCTGGTGTCCAGGGTAATCCCATGTTGCACATGTTCCTGGACAGGTATCCCTACTCCGGACATGAAGTACACTCTGTTCTTCTATTCCTGTGTGTCAGCCTAACATTAGTGCATTGTGAAGTGTGCTATATGGTGTCTGCATCATTGTCATTGTGAGGTGGCCTAGCCTCTTAGACTCCTGTGGTGTTGGTCATTTAGGTTTGTGTAGCTAGCTGGGGTGTGGGAAATGGATCATCAGAATGGGTTCCTGCAAAGGTGTCGAATCACTTGACGGTGCATTATGTTGTATAGTACATCACAGTGCAGGCAGTCTCAATTCATTGAAACACTTAAAAGTTTGAAAGGGGGGTCCAAGGGAAAATTTTAAGACCTGCAAGAAGTAATCCCCATATCCATTAATCACAACACAAAACTTCTCGGGTCTACAATGAAAATGACGTGAAAGAAAGTGAAAACTGTGAAAATAAGTCCCTCAAATAAGCCCCTCTAAGGAGCACTTCCCTTTTAGGACGAATGCCCTCACCCACCATAGGTGGCATGCTTCATCATATGGGCTTCTCCTCCCAGTGGGAACCTAGTCCCACTGAGGGCTACAACTACCACACTGTGAGGTAGGAGCTCTGGGATGTTTTCAATACTACCCTCAAATATTTCAGGATGCTAAAATCCCATATGTGAGTTTCAGGTGTTGTGAGGGTGCAGCGCTGGATGTAATGAAAAAATATAAGTGAAGCTAAAACTACCTAGTGAGGTCAAAAAAATCTTTTTATTAGCTTGTCCACACTGGCAGGATTAAAAAGCAATGTAGAACAGTTTAATTTAAACTCCTACATATATACAATCGGTCGACATGTTTCAGCTTTTATGGTCTATATCAGTACCCAAGCTTTCTTCAGGACCAAATTAATAGTGCTGCTGCAAAAGTGAAAAAATATATAATAAGAAAAAGTAATACTAGACCAGTAATCCAATTTGAATATTCGATACTACTGGAACTTATCTGTAAATCGAGAGACATGAAACACAGTATCACTAACCAACCACCATTCAAGTATAATGATGTTATCATTTACATTAAAAGGACATGAAAAATTACCATGTCCATGCCATGCCCATTTAGTGCATCTCGTAACTCCACTCACCCTTGTTGAGGGATAAAGAAACCCGCCTGTACCTGGCAACAACTCAGGGAAGGGGGCCCCGCTCTATGAAAAGACAACAAAAAGCGGCATATAATGTACCCTCTGTATATGCAATACAATAAAATACTAACAAAATGCTTCAACTTCTAGGAAAAATCTCTGACCAAGATGTATCACTACTAAGACATAATTTACTAAAATCTACAAACTCAGACAAAGTTAGAGTTAAGTTTGCACATTACTGACCAAATACAACTAATTATCTGCGTAAACCGCATTTGACTCTTCCTTTAGTCAAATATCTCAACTGACTCCGTGCTGAAAAATAGTCAGAGAATAAGTGCGATGAATGTGCAGTTCCAAGTTATCAGTTCTAACAATACTGAGAAACCGCCGCACTGGTCTAATCATTAAAGGACTCCATATGCTACCACTAGTGTTCATTGGTAAATCAGAACATGTGAACACATGAACACTGTTTTCCGCATAGTATGCATGTCTCCAAGGGAGCACTATTCTCACAATTAACTATGTGTCAAGCCACTTTCTTGGCAAAAACTAGTAACCTCGAGGTGCATTCGACCTACTAATAGTTAATTAAAGCCCCAAAAGGAACCTACCTCTCCGACGGTACCCCGTTGTGGTACATGAGCTGCAACCGGAGGCACCGACGGGAGGAATATCACGATCTTAAATACCTGTAAAGCCGCTGTGTCATTACATCGTAAGGCCCAGAGGTAGCTGCGACAAACGCCGGAGATTGATAGAGCGCATGCGCAAGAGACAGTGTTAATACCCTCGCGCATGGGCATGCGTGTCATGTCGAATTCTTGTGTCCCTATTTGTAAGCATGCGCAAAAGACTAACTAGCTTATACAGCTTATACAGCATATCATGTTGACTACGTGTGTCCCTGTTCTAAGGCATGCGCAAAAGACTAGCTAGCCTGTACAGCATATACTAACACTTACTCTAACCCTACTTATTATTTAGACAGCAATGTAATGGCCACTAAAATAATAACTTTGAATTTCCATAACTAGATTTGATTATTGGGCCTCTTCAATAGAGTAATCTCTAATACATACCGCGCAGCGTCAATGCACGTCTATCCACATAAACCCCAACATACAAAAGAGGTCTATGGTTACAAAAGGTAACAAAGTTATTTGGACCATTAATTATAAGGATAACCAAGGAATATCCTCATTCAATCCTGAAACATCCGCTTTAAGTCTATGGACCCAACGTTGTTCTTTACGGAACAGAAATTTGGATATATCAGTGATGTGATGAGGAATAAAGGTTGTTCCAGAACTGTCCAATTTAGATAATTAGCTTGATGATCCATATCAAGAAAATGGTTAGTCATTTTTGTAGATCTTTTCTTACAGCGGATAGTACTCTTATGTTCTAAAATCCTCGTTTTTACTTTACGTACAGTCATCCCCACATAGCGTTTCTCACAAGGACAAGTTATCAAGTAAATAACCCTTTCGCTGTTACAATTGGTGTGCTTAGATAGGGACCATGGTCTATCCGTTCCAATGTCTATCTCTGTTGCATGTGATGTTTGGGGGCAAGCTGCACATGTCCCACACGGAAAATGTCCCTTAACCCTAGGGAGACCCCACAACGATTCTTGTTCTGAAGTCTTCGGTCTACTCTTAGGCCGTGTATGTACTACTTGATCTTTAATGTTCGGACTTCTTCTGAATGCAAACATTGGAGGAGGCATGGGTTCTTTTCCTATATTCAGAATCTTCCAGTGTTTCAAAACACTTTTCTTAATAGAATTAGAGTATCGGCTAAATGTATTCACACAGGTCAGTCTTGATTCTGCATCCTTGGGCGGAGCAACCTCAATCAAAGACTCTCTATTGTTGTTGGCCGCCCTCTTCCGTGATCTATGGATCGTCTTTACAGGGTATTTCTTCTCTTTCAAGTGAGTGCTTAAAATATCTGCATGTTCCTTGTACTTCTCTGTGGTTGAACAATTCCTACGTATTCTAAGAAATTGCCCAAAGGGCAAGTTCTCTCGAAGAGCCTTTGGGTGGTAACTATCGAAGGACAACAATGAGTTACGAGCCATTGGTTTGGTGTAGAGTTCTGTATTGAGACCTTCCCCTATTGGATAGATCCGAACATCCAAAAAAGGTAAACTGATGTTTGAATATTCAAATGTAAAGTTCAAAAAGGTATTCTTAGTATTAAGCCAGGTGTGAAATGCTATGATAGTATCAGGGGCACCTCTCCAGATCACCAACACGTCATCAATATACCGTCTCCACACCCTAATGTGTTTGTCAAAGGGATTGCTGTTATGCAGGACAATAGTTTGTTCAAAATTATGGACATAGAGATTGGCCAAACTTGGGGCAAAAATGTTCCCCATTGAAGTCCCCGACGTCTGCAAATAGAAGTCATCTTCGTATTTGAAGAAATTTTCTTTCATTGCCATGCGGGCGCATGTCATAATGAAATGTATTGGAGTTATGCTGTCCATACTCTCCATATTCAGTAAGGACTCAATAGTAGCCAAAGTCTCATCCTGGGGTATTGAGGTATACAGGGACTCGACATCAAACGAGACCAGATAATCCTGTTCCACATCAAAGGATACCTGGTCCAAAAGGCGCAGCAAGTCCTTTGTATCTTGTATATAACTAGGCATCTTAAGTACAAGAGGTTGTAAAAAGAAATCAACAAAAGTTGACAAAGGTTCCAATAAAGACCCTATCCCTGAAATGATAGGTCTTCCCGGTGGTGGCAGTATTCCTTTATGCACTTTAGGCAAGACATAGAAGTACGGTGTAACTGGATGTGAAGTCACCAAATAGGCTGCCTCATGTTCAGTAATCCAGCCTTCTTCTTTGCTTCGTCCACCAATGTTTTTATTTCCAATGATAGCCGTTTGGTTGGATCCATTTTCAATAGGCGATAAGCCTCTCTTTTCCCAAGTTGGCGAAGACATTCAGCTCTGTATGTTGAAGTGTCTAAAATAACAATTGCTCCCCTTATCCGCAGGTTTTATCACAATACTTTCATCAGTGGAAAGTTTGCGGAGAGCTGTTCGTTCTTGTCTGGATAAATTCTGATATTGTTTAATCCCTTCTCCATTACTTTATCCACATCATGTAGTACTGCTTTCTCAAAAGTAACAACCTGAGATGAGATAGCATATGCTGGAGGGCTGAAGGTGGACTTAGGTCTTAAGCCAGTATTTGATCTATCTTCAATCTGATCAACAGGGGGTTTGTCCTCAAAAAAGAACGCAATCGTATCTTCCTAAAGAAGACAGCTAGTTCTTGTCTAACTTGGAACAAATCTCCCCCATAGGTAGGGACAAAGCCTAAACCTTTCTCTAAAGTTGTAGTCTCAGACTCAGTCAATACCCTGGCACTCATGTTCATAATCAAGTTGCTGCGTGGCTGTCCCCATTTCTCCAGGTCAGTATGGCTACTCACAACCTCCTTTCCAGCCACCAATGTACCCTTTTCCACCGTACAATAATGTATTACCTGCGCAACCTTTTTTAGGGTTTGGCCCAGGCCGGTCAAGGGGCCGCAGGAGAAATCAACAAAGTACTGTACATTGGGAATCTCCAACGACATCGCGGACCACACGCAGCATGACTCAGCCCCCGGTGCAACCGGGGACAGCCATGCAGCAACTTGATTATGAACATGAGTGCCAGGGTATTGACTGAGTCTGAGACTACAACTTTAGAGAAAGGTTTAGGCTTTGTCCCTACCTATGGGGGAGATTCGTTCCAAGTTAGACAAGAACTAGCTGTCTTCTTTAGGAAGATACGATTATGTTCTTTTTTGAGGACAAACCCCTGTTGATCAGATTGAAGATAGATCAAATACTGGCTTAAGACCTAAGTCCACCTTCAGCCCTCCAGCATATGCTATCTCATCTCAGGTTGTTACTTTTGAGAAAGCAGTACTACATGATGTGGATAAAGTAATGGAGAAGGGGATTAAACAATATCAGAATTTATCCAGACAAGAACGAACAGCTCTCCGCAAACTTTCCACTGATGAAAGTATCGTGATAAAACCTGCGGATAAGGGGGGAGCAATTGTTATTTTAGACACTTCAACATACAGAGCTGAATGTCTTCGCCAACTTGGGAAAAGAGAGGCTTATCGCCTATTGAAAATGGATCCAACCAAACGGCTATCATTGGAAATAAAAACATTGGTGGACGAAGCAAAAGAAGAAGGCTGGATTACTGAACATGAGGCAGCCTATTTGGTGACTTCACATCCAGTTACACCGTACTTCTATGTCTTGCCTAAAGTGCATAAAGGAATACTGCCACCACCGGGAAGACCTATCATTTCAGGGATAGGGTCTTTATTAGAACCTTTGTCAACTTTTGTTGATTTCTTTTTACAACCTCTTGTACTTAAGATGCCTACTTATATACAAGATACAAAGGACTTGCTGCGCCTTTTGGACCAGGTATCCTTTGATGTGGAACAGGATTATCTGGTCTCGTTTGATGTCGAGTCCCTGTATACCTCAATACCCCAGGATGAGACTTTGGCTACTATTGAGTCCTTACTGAATATGGAGAGTATGGACAGCATAACTCCAATACATTTCATTATGACATGCGCCCGCATGGCAATGAAAGAAAATTTCTTCAAATACGAAGATGACTTCTATTTGCAGACGTCGGGGACTTCAATGGGGAGCATTTTTGCCCCAAGTTTGGCCAATCTCTATGTCCATAATTTTGAACAAACTATTGTCCTGCATAACAGCAATCCCTTTGACAAACACATTAGGGTGTGGAGACGGTATATTGATGACGTGTTGGTGATCTGGAGAGGTGCCCCTGATACTATCATAGCATTTCACACCTGGCTTAATACTAAGAATACCTTTTTGAACTTTACATTTGAATATTCAAACATCAGTTTACCTTTTTTGGATGTTCGGATCTATCCAATAGGGGAAGGTCTCAATACAGAACTCTACACCAAACCAATGGCTCGTAACTCATTGTTGTCCTTCGATAGTTACCACCCAAAGGCCCTTCGAGAGAACTTGCCCTTTGGGCAATTTCTTAGAATACGTAGGAATTGTTCAACCACAGAGAAGTACAAGGAACATGCAGATATTTTAAGCACTCACTTGAAAGAGAAGAAATACCCTGTAAAGACGATCCGTAGATCATGGAAGAGGGCGGCCAACAACAATAGAGAGTCTTTGATTGAGGTTGCTCCGCCCAAGGATGCAGAATCAAGACTGACCTGTGTGAATACATTTAGCCGATACTCTAATTCTATTAAGAAAAGTGTATTGAAACACTGGAAGATTCTGAATATAGGAAAAGAACCCATGCCTCCTCCAATGTTTGCATTCAGAAGAAGTCCGAACATTAAAGATCAAGTAGTACATACACGGCCTAAGAGTAGACCGAAGACTTCAGAACAAGAATCGTTGTGGGGTCTCCCTAGGGTTAAGGGACATTTTCCGTGTGGGACATGTGCAGCTTGCCCCCAAACATCACATGCAACAGAGATAGACATTGGAACGGATAGACCATGGTCCCTATCTAAGCACACCAATTGTAACAGCGAAAGGGTTATTTACTTGATAACTTGTCCTTGTGAGAAACGCTATGTGGGGATGACTGTACGTAAAGTAAAACGAGGATTTTAGAACATAAGAGTACTATCCGCTGTAAGAAAAGATCTACAAAAATGACTAACCATTTTCTTGATATGGATCATCAAGCTAATTATCTAAATTGGACAGTTCTGGAACAACCTTTTATTCCTCATCACATCACTGATATATCCAAATTTCTGTTCCGTAAAGAACAACGTTGGGTCCATAGACTTAAAACGGATGTTTCAGGATTGAATGAGGATATTCCTTGGTTATCCTTATAATTAATGGTCCAAATAACTTTGTTACCTTTTGTAACCATAGACCTCTTTTGTATGTTGGGGTTTATGTGGATAGACGTGCATTGACGCTGCGCGGTATGTATTAGAGATTACTCTATTGAAGAGGCCCAATAATCAAATCTAGTTATGGAAATTCAAAGTTATTATTTTAGTGGCCATTACATTGCTGTCTAAATAATAAGTAGGGTTAGAGTAAGTGTTAGTATATGCTGTACAGGCTAGCTAGTCTTTTGCGCATGCCTTAGAACAGGGACACACGTAGTCGACATGATATGCTGTATAAGCTGTATAAGCTAGTTAGTCTTTTGCGCATGCTTACAAATAGGGACACAAGAATTCGACATGACACGCATGCCCATGCGCGAGGGTATTAACACTGTCTCTTGCGCATGCGCTCTATCAATCTCCGGCGGTTGTCGTGGCTACCTCTGGGCTTTACGATGTAATGACACAGCGGCTTTACAGGTATTTAAGATCGTGATATTCCTCCCGTCGGTGCCTCCGGTTGCAGCTCATGTACCACAACGGGGTACCGACGGAGAGGTAGGTTCCTTTTGGGGCTTTAATTAACTATTAGTAGGTCGAATGCACCTCGAGGTTACTAGTTTTTGCCAAGAAAGTGGCTTGACACAGTTAATTGTGAGAATAGTGCTCCCTTGGAGACATGCATACTATGCGGAAAACAGTGTTCATGTGTTCACATGTTCTGATTTACCAATGAACACTAGTGGTAGCATATGGAGTCCTTTAATGATTAGACCAGTGCGGCGGTTTCTCAGTATTGTTAGAATTGATAACTTGGAACTGCACATTCATCGCACTTATTCTCTGACTATTTTTCAGCACGGAGTCAGTTGAGATATTTGACTAAAGGAAGAGTCAAATGCGGTTTACGCAGATAATTAGTTGTATTTGGTCAGTAATGTGCAAACTTAACTCTAACTTTGTCTGAGTTTGTAGATTTTAGTAAATTATGTCTTAGTAGTGATACATCTTGGTCAGAGATTTTTCCTAGAAGTTGAAGCATTTTGTTAGTATTTTATTGCATTGCTTATACAGAGGGTACATTATATGCCGCTTTTTGTTGTCTTTTCATAGAGCGGGGCCCCCTTCCCTGAGTTGTTGCCAGGTACAGGCGGGTTTCTTTATCCCTCAACAAGGGTGAGTGGAGTTACGAGATGCACTAAATGGGCATGGCATGGACACTAATTTTTCATGTCCTTTTAATGTAAATGATAACATCATTATACTTGAATGGTGGTTGGTTAGTGATACTGTGTTTCATGTCTCTCGATTTACAGATAAGTTCCAGTAGTATCGAATATTCAAATTGGATTACTGGTCTAGTATTACTTTTTCTTATTATATATTTTTTCACTTTTGCAGCAGCACTATTAATTTGGTCCTGAAGAAAGCTTGGGTACTGATATAGACCATAAAAGCTGAAACATGTCGACCGATTGTATATATGTAGGAGTTTAAATTAAACTGTTCTACATTGCTTTTTAATCCTGCCAGTGTGGACAAGCTAATAAAAAGATTTTTTTGACCTCACTAGGTAGTTTTAGCTTCACTTATATTTTTTCATTACATCCAGCGCTGCACCCTCACAACACCTGAAACTCACATATGGGATTTTAGCATCCTGAAATATTTGAGGGTAGTATTGAAAACATCCCAGAGCACCTACCTCACAGTGTGGTAGTTGTAGCCCTCAGTGGGACTAGGTTCCCACTGGGAGGAGAAGCCCATATGATGAAGCATGCCACCTATGGTGGGTGAGGGCATTCGTCCTAAAAGGGAAGTGCTCCTTAGAGGGGCTTATTTGAGGGACTTATTTTCACAGTTTTCACTTTCTTTCACGTCATTTTCATTGTAGACCCGAGAAGTTTTGTGTTGTGATAGTCTCAATTCATTGCCATCATGCTGTGATGTCATCATGCTTACAGATTGGTGCTTGCAGTCAGTCATCTGTTGCATTTTTATTACGTGTGATCATCAGATGCCTGAAGATGTGGTTAGCATTGGGTGTCCCTGTGCACTTGACATCTGCAGGGCTTAAATTCTCATACATGTTAATGGTTGTGACACAGTGCAGAGTGTATAATTTTGGATGCACTACCCCTGAGACTGAAGCCAGTGCTGGCTGCTCAGCCATACTGGGCCGTAGCATGGTATCCCACTTGCTGATGTGTATCCCGCAGTGATGTCAGTTGTACAGCATGCACTCTATTGTGGCATTGACCATCAAGACATGTGCACATCATGGTGTCTTGTGAGTGAAGCCTATCCATTTTACTGACAATGATTTTTGCCATCCCTTCTCATGACACATGTACTGAGTCAGTGGCAGGAGATGGCATGTGTTAGTCCAGGCAGATTTAAATCACGAGTCCTGCAGTTCAGAGATATGTCTATGTGGTGCTTGTGCACACATATGAGAAGTGGCAGGCAACATGTCCCAGGCAGATGGGTCCATGGAGGGGCAGGATCTGAGGGGCATGGTTGACTTGCAGACTGACATGTGTCATTTCCAAATGATGTCTCCACTGTTCGCAATATCTGACACTTGCGGCAAAGCCGTACTCTGTGATGTGCTGTACTGACTGTGATGTGTCAGGTGAAACTGGTGACTGATGGGGATCTGTTTATCCCGATTGATTGCAGATACATCGACAGCTACTGGAGGAGACAGCTCCACGGACCAAGAGGATCCGCAGAGCCAGACTGGGTCAGTTTCAGAGGAGTTGGAGGGACCCAGTGGCAAAGAGGGTGAGGGGAGCCACACATAGGAGACCTCAGCTACAAACACCTCTGCTGAGGAACACAGCATCTCCAGTGAGGACTCCTTGTGGAGGCGGGTGTCAGCAGACCCCAGACAACACCTAGCGAGTCTGTCCCCACCACCACCACCATCTCCACCCTCCCATCTGCTGCCATCCCAGATGTCCGTGGAGGCCCCCGTATGAGGGAACATGTCTCCTTTGGTCCAGGCACCGCACCCCCTGCCCCAGTCTCCCCTGCTGCCCTCAGTGTAGAGTCTGTGGACTTACTGAAGCAGCTCCATGTAGGGCAGACAGCGATGCTGAGTGTCCTCCATTCCCACACCCCTCTGTTGACTCAACTGGTGTCCTTCATGGAGGGCATCTCATCCAACCTGTCTGCCCTACATCAGACCATTCAGTCCATGGCCTCCACACAGACGGCAGCAGTGTCCCTCCTCCAACAGTCCCTCACCCCTCCTACCTCTGCACCACCCACAGTCCCCACTACCCTACCTGACCAACGCACACACACACCGGCACCGGCACGCACCACAACAGACCCAGGCAGCACACAATCACGAAAGTCCAAAACAAAATCCACAGGCACGCACACTCCAGGGACTGATGGCACACACACAGGGGATGGGTCACAGACACACAAACAGGCATCCACGAGCACTGCGCAGACCTCACATGCCTCTCCCTCCAAAAGCACTTCCCCTGCCTCACCTGCAACCCCCCCTTCCAAGCAGCTCTTCCTCTGTGATCTTGGCCTCTTCCCCACCGATCCATCTGCTCAGACGCACAAGGGGAAGAGGAAATCATCACGCACAGGGGGGAGTTCCCCTGCCACACAGACACCCTCCCCCAAGTGCCCGGACACTGAGCCCCCCAGCCGCAAGTCCCCCGGAGCAGGAAGAGCAAGACCCCCCAATCCCGCAGGTCAAAGTCACATTCTCCTTCCTGCAGCCCCCAGGCCACCACTCCACAGGTCCCCCCCCCACACCCAGCCCCTGGTTCCCCCACACACCAATACCGCACCCCCAAAATGATTAGGCCATCCCCTCCTACCACATGCACTTCCACCCCCACCTCACATGCTCAGCCTGTTCCTGCCACTGATGTGGGGACCGTGTCCCCCCCTCTGTCCTGCCAACCTCACCTGGGCCCCATGACACTCCCTTGGAGTTTTGCACTGCAGTGGAGGCCCCGTCCCAACCATCTCACCTGCCCGCTGCAGTGGTGCTGGTAACAACCCCGTCTGACTTGGGCCCTGCATTGATGTCAGCACACACCCCATTGGACCTCGGCCCTGCCATGGTGACGGCGCACACAGTATCAGATGCCTCCGCTGCAGTTGCCAGTGACACTCCTGCACCTACCAGCCCTCCCCTGCCCCATTCTGCTGTTCCCTGATCCTGCCCCTGCAGTGCCTGGCCTGCCCCTGTCTATGCCCCTCCAAGGGGAGATGTCCCCTGCCCGTAGCAGTGCAGGCAAGCAATGGGTGACAACTTGTCACATTTCACCCTGGGAGGACTCCTGACATGGACTGGCCATTGGCCTTTTGACATTGTGGACTTAACAATAAAGCCAATTTGTGTTATCCAGTGGTGTTGCTTCAAATGTACATGATGTTGATGATGGGTGTCATGGACTTGCTGTTGTACAGGTGTTTTAAAGGTATAACAGAATGAGTTGTTGATGTGATGTACTCCATGTGGTCTATGGGGTATGTGTACTTTTCTGCTATGTATCCATGACATCCTTAGCTGCAATTTCAGGGTGTAATGATGGCAAAATGTTGTGACCAGGGTTTTATCTTTGGGTTTGCTACTTGACATCTTTGCCAGACACTGTTGCACATAGGTTGTGCTTACATTCGGGCACATGGAAAGATTCCCTGACTTGGAAAATCTCCACTGGACAGGCATGTTTGTGCATCCATGTTACACAAGTCATCTGTGTCATCTGTCCAACTTGGTCTACATGTGTATTGCAATGGTGCAGATGACTGAGGGAGGACTCCCGTACACAAGCTTCTGTGACCATTGCTTTTCTTGAGTTGTAATAGTTGTATCACTGGGCAAGTCTTGTGCTGGCATGACAGGAGCCTGCACAGACAACATGTGGCACAGATGACCTTCCCCAGGAGTGCAGTCCCATCATGGCATTGTGTCCTTCCATGACATTGCCTGGGCACATGGTGTGTGTTGTGTGAGCATGTCTGTGTGTGTTCACTTCCCTTTTCTGGACGCAGCCTGTGTTCCAGACAGATGTACCTGTTTTGTGGACTGGCTGACTTGGCCTGTGTTCATGTAACTTCTTTGCCCTGCCTTTTCTGGGCATGACACACTACTGGTAATTAGGCTGTCATCCCTGGCTGTTTCATTAGTAAATTCCAGGGTTGTTATCCAACGCACGTGGGACACATTCTGGATTACCATTGGCACTTATGTGTTAGCAACATCATGTGTTTTTCCCTATGTGTTATCTGTCATTGACAAGCTCACTTGTGTGTGTGTGTGTGACGACTCCCTATCATCAGGGTCATTGCTGCTATGTTGGAAGGTGTCGACATTTGTGCGTTGTGGCTCTCCTGTGGTTCAACATTGGTGTAGGTGTCTGGCAGGGTTCCGAATGACAGTTTTCACGTAATGTCGATGTGCCGCATGCTGTGCAGTGTGGCAGACCTTCACAGGTGTTGTTGTCAGCCCATGTGTGGGGATTTGTGTGTAGCTTTGATCCCCCCACCACCCCTGGGATTGTCATGTGTGCATGAGCAATATCACCGGTCCCTGTGTGCCTAGCTGATGCACATTCTTGCAGATAAAGGTGTGTGCTGTTGATGTTGGCTAAATGTGAGTTGTTTAATGTCTAGGCCCATAACTACTTTTGGCCCATTGTTTGCAAGCCATGGCCAGTGATTTGTGTTTATGGAGGTGTGATATGAGTTTGTGGGCCCGGACACATGACCCAGGACGCACATCTGACTGTGCTACGCAGTTGGGGAAAAACTAGCTTTATCATCACAGTGGGATTGGCGTACAGGCTAATGTCACCACAAAGATAGGGGACTAGAGGGTAGTGCTGTGTTGGGTCTGTCTCTTGCTGTGTTGGTAGCTGTTCCACCCACCTTGTGTCACATGAATCCTTTGTGATCCCGCTTACCTGACAATGCCTGCTTGTCCCCCCAGGTGTGCCCAGTCAAAGACTTACTTTTGTATGGCACAGTGCACACATGTGTGTCATTGTACTTCAGCCCACCGTCATGCGTTGTGCAGTAGCCTGGGGACACTGTGACACACACACATGTTGTGTATGATATGCAGTGTGGGGCAGCCTGTCTGTGTTTGTGCATCTGTGCCTCTGCATTGGTGTGGCTTCAGCGTTCCATTGGGGGGGATGTTGTTTGTGTGATTGTCCCTATTGTCCAAGTGTCTTGTAGGTCATCATCCTGCACATTGATCATGTTTGGTATGTCCCATTGCTGCCATGGTATGTGACTTTGTCACCTAACATCGACAGTCTCCACAGGATTCCGCAGTTTGTGTGTCTGTTTGTGGCGATATGTGTATGCATCTTGATGCTCCCTTCTCACACAGTGTAATTGTACGCTGTTGGCATTGTCAGGGGTCATGGCTAATGCTTGTCTGCACATGGCAGAGGGAGTTCTTGTGATACACAGCATTCTTTGCCTCTAATGTCTATGTTTGTTAGTGGCACAACCACCACATTGCCAAAACATTGGTTGTGGTGTTGGGTGCAGTAGTCACAAATGCTGGTCTGGTGATACAGCCCCCTATGAGTAGTGGGTAGTGGTGCAGGGCATACATCCCCCAATGAGTGAGGAGGGTAGTGGTGCAGGGCATACATCCCCCTATGAGTGGGGAGGGTAGTGGTGCAGGGCATACATCCCCCTATGAGTGGGGAGGGTAGTGGTGCAGGGCATACATCCCCCTATGACTGGGGAGGGTAGTGGTGCAGGGCATACAGCACTGTATGAGTTGTGGGTAGTGGTGCAGGGCATACATCCCCCAATGAGTGGGGAGGGTAGTGGTGCAGGGCATACATCCCCCTATGAGTGGGGAGGGTAGTGGTGCAGGGCATACAGCACTGTATGAGTTGTGGGTAGTGGTGCAGGGCATACATCCCCCAATGAGTGGGGAGGGTAGTGGTGCAGGGCATACATCCCCCAATGAGTGAGGAGGGTAGTGGTGCAGGGCATACATCCCCCTATGAGTGGGGAGGGTAGTGGTGCAGGGCATACATCCCCCTATGAGTGGGGAGGGTAGTGGTGCAGGGCATACATCCCCCTATGACTGGGGAGGGTAGTGGTGCAGGGCATACAGCACTGTATGAGTTGTGGGTAGTGGTGCAGGGCATACATCCCCCAATGAGTGGGGAGGGTAGTGGTGCAGGGCATACATCCCCCTATGAGTGGGGAGGGTAGTGGTGCAGGGCATACATTCCCCTATGAGTGGGGAGGATAGTGGTGCAGGGCATACAGCACTGTATGAGTTGTGGGTAGTGGTGCAGGGCATACATCCCCCAATGAGTGGGGAGGGTAGTGGTGCAGGGCATACATCCCCCTATGAGTGGGGAGGGTAGTGGTGCAGGGCATACAGCACTGTATGAGTTGTGGGTAGTGGTGCAGGTCATACATCCCCCAATGAGTGGGGAGGGTAGAGGTGCAGGGCATACATCCCCCAATGAGTGGGGAGGGTAGTGGTGCAGGGCATACAGCACCCTATGAGTGGGGAGGGTAGTGGTGATGGGAACCCCCCCTAGGTTTGGTGACTGCTGGTAGTGGGGACTATGCTACCCCTGTGGTTTTGCTGTTGCTGGTGTAAGGGATTTGACCCCCCCTATGTGTGTGTAGCATTTCGCGTGTTCGTGACGTTTATTTGTGGGGGTGTCTGACTGACCGTCTGCGTTGTGCGCGTCTGTTCCTGATCCGGTCATAAATGTACAGTACTGGGATGACCTGCGTGATGGGATTCATCGTTGGTTCATCTCGTACTTGCTGCTCGTTGCTCCGTCTCGTACACGTTGAGAATTGGTCCGTCTTGTAGCCCTGGATCGTGTTGTGGCGCGAATCGGACCTGATATGCAGCTCTCCCGGATGCTGTGACGTCCTGCTAATGGCGACGCGTCCGGCGCGTATGATTTACGCATCGTACTTGTCTGGCCGGAAACTGCTGTGGGAACTGCTTCCGGGCGACTCGAATCGGCGATCGGAGGTACGGCTCGTGCAGAAAATGCTGCTGGAATCGCAGCCTACGTGTCGGACGGAATTGTGTCAGTTATGCGCATCGTACTTCATTGCCCAGACGGACCGGCTCCCAGGATGTGTCGGTCGCAAGGTAAGGCTACGAACAGCTCTCGGAGGGCTGTCCGACCCGGATTGGAATCGACCCCTAAGTGTTGAAGATAATGGCAAAATATCACGAGTGATTAGCACCGTATGTTTTTATAGCAGAATGTTTTCTTTGAGGCGGATGTTAGACAGTTTTAATGTGCATTTGTTTGTACCTATGCTTTTAGTACAAAGGTGAAGCCACATTGATTTGAGCATTGTGCATATCATATACGAATAGATGTTGTTTTTACCTGCTATGATAGCTGTGAAATTAGCATATTGTGTACATTTATGTAAATTTTTGCGCTTTACCTGAAAGTATTTTTTCAGTGTTTACTATTGCCTTAAGAGGGAAACACTATTTATACTCACTGCAAGAGGGCGCTAGTCAGATTGATAAAGCCTGCTGCGCAGGCGAAACGCGTCTCTCGTGTCTTCGGGTTGAGGGTGACTTGATCCATTAAAGAAGCCATATTCTTACAGCCTTGTGTCCGTGCCTACTTCGTTGGTTGGGTCTGAGGAAGCAGGATTGGTTGTTCATATATATATATATATATATACATATAAATATATATATATATATATATATATATATATATATATATATATATATATATATATATATATATATATTCATACATGTTAGAACTTGGGTTTTCTGGTTGGCAGAGGTATGCACCCTGTCCAAGCAGGAAAGACAATCCTAGTTGGGGTACGTTACAACACAACCTAAATTGTTCTGTGCTCAGCCTCTGGTAGCTTGGCACAGAGCAGTCAAGCTTAACTTAAAAGGCAACGTCTAAAGTATTTGTGCAACACTTCATCCAATAACACAGTGAAAACACCCCAAAAAGATTCCACTACATTATGATTTTATAAATAAACAAGCCCAAAATGACAAAAATCCATCCAGTTGACGTCAAGATATGAATTTTTAAAGATTAAATGCAAGTTATAGTGCTTAGAAGTAAGTAGCGCCAGAAGACTTAATTGGTCAGGCTGGATCTGGACAAAGTCAAGAGTTCAGGCCAACCGCGATGGAGCACAAGCTGGATGCAGGACCCAGGCAGGCCCGGAGCAAAAATACCTCTATCCTGATGGCAACAGCAAGATGCATCGGTGATACCCATGCAGTTGAGGTGTTGCGCCGAATTTCTCCACAGAACTGCGGTGATGCCTTTACTCCGTGAGTGAAGCGTGGGTTCTAAAATGCATCGGTTCTGAATGTGATGCACCGGGTTTCTCCGCGCTGTAGAGGTGAAGCATTGATTTTCTCCACGCAGTGGCGGTGATGTGTCGATTCTGAAATGTAGGTTCCAAGTGCGTTGCAGCAGTTCTTAGTTCGATGCGCTGGTCCGGTTCTCACAGCAGCAGCGAAGCGTTGATTCTCCTCTCGCAGCAGATGATGCATCAGTTCCACTGGAGAAAACCCCTAGGTCCACTTCCAAGGGTCCATTACTGGCGTGGAATCAAATGGCAGGGCCGACTCACAAGCAGATCAGCACAAGGGTTGGAACAAGAGGGTTCTAACTCTTTTGTGTCCCTGAGACTTAGACAACAGGAGGCCACCCAGCAAACCCTTGGAGTCACTCTGGGTTCATGTGATGCAATTCCATTCTCAATTAATTTTAGATAAAATCCATATCAGATACAAGTAAAATCAGTTAAGTTATAATTCGAGGGCAAGTTACATTTTCAAATCAATAACATGATTGGACCTACAGATATATCAAATGATTAATTAAAAGCAGTCATATTTCTTATCATATTTACATTATAATTATAATTTACAAAATAAGCGTAAACAGTTAGTCAGTCTCGTAAAGTAGGTTTTCTAGGTGTATGTATGATTTCCTTTGCTTAATTGCATATCAAATATATGTAGAGACCGCAAAGCATACTTCCACATTAATGAAATTACATAGAAAGTTAAAAGCATCCTTAGAACAGACAAAATTTCCAGAAAAGCATAAAATATTTGGTGGATTGTATAGTTTTACCATTACATGGGCAGTTTGGTAAGTTCTTTGTCCACACCCCTATCTGTGGGAATGCAAGCATAAAGGTTGATGTGCATAGCCAAAGCCAAGTAAGGTAAAACCTATCCTGTATACTAGTTACAGCTGATAAGTTTGGGGCCTATTATGATGGCGGTCGGAAAACCTCCCCGACCGCCATGGTAGCGGGAAAAGACCGCCCGCATGGACCGCGACATCATCGCCGGTTGAATTACGATGACCCGCGGTCGAAATCCGACCGCGGTGGTCTGATCGTGGGCCTTAACATTGCGGCGGTTGCTGCTGCCCGCAGCACCGCCGCGATGCCGAAAGGAGCATGTCCTGCATTTCCCTGCACTGCGTGGCAGGCACTGCACAGTGCCTGCCACCTGGTACAGGGAAATGTAGGGTGGGACCATGGGTACCCCCCCAGTGCACCCACACCCCCCAACACATTGGGGGCCCACAACGGGCCCCCGGAAGACAATCTCCGCATGCCTCTCCATGGCGGTTTGACTGCTGAGGAAAGGCTGGCTACCGCCAGCATCATAATCCTGCCGGTGGAGCCTGCTCTGCACCGCCACCATTATCCCGGTCCTGCTCCGTCCACCAGACAGGAGTGCGGATGGCAGCCGGCAGAAAAGCGGCGGTCAGAATTTCCCACCGCCGCGGCCACCACCGCCATCCTAATTCGACCGGCGGTTTTCTTGGTTGCGATCGCGGGCAGATGTCCACTGCCGGTCCGGCGGGCGCCACCGCCGGCCCGGCGGTGGACATCCGACCGCCATCGTAATAGACCCCTAAGTTAGGATACCATAAGGCATAAAACAGCTAAGATAACACTTGCAGATGGTTTAATACTCTGACAGGTTTCCCTCAGGCCTCTCTTTGGCCCATTAGAATCATCTTTAGTTTTTTTCTTTACTATAATATAAAATATTACATGGGTTGTCCAAGGTAAAATTAATATCTATAGCTTTTAGGAGGCTTTTCACGTGGTGAAACCAAGGAATTTTATCTCTACCGTCTTGAGCCAAACAATCCATAATTATTTCTTAAGTAAACTTTGTTCTGGTTTTTGGACTAGATTCAATGCCAAGTCAAAAGTGTACTAATATGAGTCACGTCTTCTAAAAAAGCAATTGCTGGTTCATTGTGCACAATGTATGATGAGGTACTGCAAGGAATCTACTTAAAAAAATATTCTCCATTATTTGTAGTACTTTGAAATGTGACAACCTCCACAAGGCAGCCCTATAATTAACACTACTAATACACTTAACTTATGCAGGTCCAGTCCCTCGCATCCAGGCAGAGAGAGAGAGCAGCAGGCAGCAGGGCAACACAGTGAGGCAGGGGTTCAGCAAACAACAATTCCAGCAGAGTGCACATCCTTGAGCAGCACAGCAGTTCCTCTTCTGCCTGGTAGAGTGGTCCCAGGTCCAGAAATGTACTAACTTGTTAATGCCAAAGGTCCAGTACATATAGTCAGTGGTGCCTTTGAGGTGGGGGAGACTTGAAAGAAAGCTTTGACAGAGGCCATTCAATCAATCAATCAATCAAACTCACTTTATTCTGTTTCTGCATAAACCCATAAAAGTAATCTAAAACAGTACATTATACAGAAGAATAACATGAATGGCAGCTCATATTTTAAAGGACACATTATACAATACATGTTCGAACACAATTTGATAAAATTAGAGATAAAAAGCGAATCATAAAAACACATAACAATCTCTGGGAGCCATGATCAATTAATTGCAACAGGCTCTAAGCCTCACTGCTGATTTAAAAGAATTAAGGACAGGAAGAATAATGTCACCAGATAGCGCTTGTAAGAATATGAAGCTGGACGCACCTGCCTAAAATCCAGTAATTTCAAGGTTGGAATAATAAAAAATTTCCGGCGGATCTTATAAAAATTACAAAACATTATAAAATGAAGCATGTCCTGTGGAGACTTACCGCCGCAACCAC
This sequence comes from Calotriton arnoldi, assembly GCA_963921515.1. Classification (NCBI taxonomy): domain Eukaryota; kingdom Metazoa; phylum Chordata; class Amphibia; order Caudata; family Salamandridae; genus Calotriton; species Calotriton arnoldi. Next base: position 192,554 of record CAWUFW010012301.1, on the reverse strand, counting down.
AGGACTCTAAGCTCTGACCTCTACCGCACCCACGCGGCTGAGCCAGCAGAAAGTGGAAGAGGTCAAAACGAAACCTAGTTAGTAAAAAACGATCATGGGCACTAAAAGGCCCTAATAGATATGGCTCAGTAGAGTGTACAGTTTTCAAAATAACAAACCTACAATCAATAGGTTTCCTCTGCTCGCACCCCTCCCTTTCAACAGTCCTCAGATTAAAAAAGGTCTTCTTTACCCAGCCCAGGTCTTTCTTGTGCACGGATTTTGGGTTGGAGAATAGTTCTACTCTTCCCAACCAACCAAAGCATTTCTTAATTTAGTTAAGCCACAGGATATGCTGGGCGTGATCAAGGCCCATACACTCCTTTAGAATTAATTTACTTTAGGTCGGTCCCTCGTGCAACCATAGCTTCAACCACAATAAAAGAGGTCGAAGGGCCAACAGGTCTGACAGATAAGGGACACCCAGCTCTTCGTGAACCATGAAGCTTGAGGTACCCTAAGGCATACATAAAAGGCGTTTTAGGAAACTGTTTTTGACCACTTGTAATTCCTCCGTGGTAATGTAGCCCCAAATTTCACTTCCATGGGAAACTGTAGCAATGCACTTTGCCTGATATATCTGCAAAAGTGCTGCAATCGGTTTCCTACCTAGTTTAGATGCAAAATTAAAAACAGCAGTGTTAGCGCGCACCAAATCTCCCTTTTTACTCAGTTTTAAAGGCCCCCATTTCATTTTATCATCTATCAGGACCACAAGGTAAGAAAAAACCTCTGTGCGGGGAACTAAGGCAGCACCAACCCTAAACTGGTACCGCTTTTTTGTACGAGGTCCCATCTGCATCACATAAGATTTGGAGTTGTGTGGTGTCCTACTGTTTATTATGCCTCAGCCTTGTTTCCAAGGCTTCATGTAGAATGTTCTTTTTAGGAATGTTTGTACTTTAATATGTTCAGTTGTTTCCTTGGTCTGGAGGGTGAGGTCTCTAGAAAGAACCTGCATTAAAAACCCATCTACATATCAACCCTATGCCTCCTGTTTCTTCAATTAAGGTGCTCCACACCTCATTTTGGCGACGAGGATGGGATACGAACCCACGCGTGCAAAGCACAATGGAAGGCATGAATTTATTGTAAAAACTCTGCCATTCCCAAGAATTTTACAAGTTCATCTTTGTTTTGCGGAAGATTAAAACGAGATATAGTATCCACTAAAGAGGGCTTGGGCCTAATGCCATCACCTGACACCAAGTGACCCAAATATTCTATTTCACTAACATCAAATTTACACTTATCGAGTCTTAGAGTGAGACCAGAATCCTGAATTTTTGACAATACCTCCATCAACCTTTTGTTATGTTCTTGCAAGTTTGCACCATGGACCAGAACATCGTCTTGGTAAACTTTTACTCCATCAATATTACCCAGCAGACTCTCCATCACTCTTTGAAATACAGAGGCTGCAGATATGAGTCCAAACGGCATTCTAAGGAATTTAAAAGTTCCGAAAGGAGTAATGAAGGCTAGGAGATCTTGACATGAGGGATGAAGTCTTACTTGATGGTAAGCCGAGGAGAGATTCAATGTTGAAAAATGTGTAGCCCCATCCAAAGAGGATAACATCTCTGATATGTTGGGAATGGGATAATGGTCCACTACCACAGCTTTATTCAGCTCCCTCAAGTCAATGCACAGCCGGGCCTCCCCATTGGCCTTGTGAGCCATCACCCCTGGAGAAACCCACTCTGTGGCTTCAACTTCTTGAGTAACACCATTCTGTAACAGTTTGTCTAATTCTGTTCTCATTTTTCCTTTGACTAACAAAGGCTCATTTCTGACCTTCGCTACTCTTGGCATGACATCAGCTTTTAGCTTTATAAAGTGTACATAATTTTTTAGACAACCTAACTTATTGCTAAAAACATCAGGAAATTTTGTAACCCAAGTTTCACCACCAGTAATAGTCGCCACTGCAGGCAATTCACTCAAACAAACTGAGGGAGACCGATTAGGATCCAAATATACATTTAAGTCACGTTGGTGACTCCAACTGATAAGAGAATCGCCCTTCATGGAAACATAAATTTTGGCTGCAACCACCCTTCCTTTGAAATCAATGGTCCCCAAAAAATAACCCAACAAGTCGATTATTTGACCACCATAACCCCTAGGTATGTTGTCTGGTTTTAAAAGATTTACTTTTCCAGAAAGTTGTTTTTCATAGAAAGCTTTTGATATAAGAGTAATCTTAGCACCTGAATCGAACAACATTTTAACAGCATTATCATTGACTAAAACTTTCTCAATTGGCCCATCAACTGCTCGTTCACGGACCTGACATACAATTACCTCTTGATCATCTTGATCATAGATGTCAACTTCCCTTACCTTCTTCTGTTCTTTATTGGATCTACAACACTTCGAAAGGTGACCCTTCTTTTTGCATATGGAACAAACAGCCTTCCACCCTGGACCATCCTTGAAGTTAGCCATGTGACCTGTATTTCCACACCTGAAACACCTACCCTGAACAGTTTTTGTGCTAACATTCGGGCGAATATATCTGTTTGTATTTTCACTCCCACTAGGATTATACCTGTGAGATTGAATCTTAACCTCCTTAACTTCTCCACCGTCATTCTTAACACTAACATTATCTTTGCGGATTGCCTAAACACAAGCTTTGGAATGTTCATGCATTTTCAACGTAGTTAACACCTCTTGAAGAGAAGGATTGTACTTCTGCCAAAGACTTTCTTTAGCTTTGTCTAAAGAACATCCCAACATCAGTTGATCTCGCAGTCTTTCCTCGAGACTACCAGCAAAGGAACATGTAGAAGCTAACTTACGCAAACTGGTTACATATTGTTCCACCGATTCTTCTTGCCTTTGCATTCTCTTCCCAAAGTGGTACCTCTCTAAAATCATACTCACTTTTGGAAGATAATGCAAGTCCATTTTCCTTATACAGATCTCATATTCATTAAGTGTGGATGCTTCACTGTCTGGAAGATTTGGGAGGTGTTCAAACACATCTTGCCCCTCACATCCCAGACAATGCAGAAACAGAGAAGATTTTCTTTCAGCACTTAATGAAGTGCCACACACTCTGGCATAATTAGTGAATACTTTCTTCCATTTAATCGAGGATGACGGAGGATCACCAGGAACAGACAGAAAAAATGGCGGAGGAGTGACATTTTGCATGATGGAAATAATACAACACAAGCTGAAAGCAAATTTATGACCGTATGCCAGGCAGACAGGAAACGTAACCACTTGTACTAGATAACAGATTTAAACCAAAAAAAATCAAAGAAATCCCAAAAATAGCACATAAATTAGCATTAACTAAGCACAAGCTTCTGCACTTGAGTTGTATAGAACAGCGTGAAAAACAGCATCCACATAAGGTAGAAATAAATATCAATGAAAGAAAGGGTCTGCACATAAGCTATACAGATCAACGTAAAGGACAACGTTAGTAATGTCAAGAGGTTGCATGTAAGCTGTGCAGATCAGCGTATTGAAGTTGTATCCAACAGATGCCTGCACATAAGCTGTGCAGATCAATGCAACAGAAAATAAATGTTGGAATCAGCAGATACTTGCAGGTAAGCTGTGCTGATCAGCGTGGAAGTAAAGGAAGAGCCACTTACCCGCAGGATTTTAACTGCAACTAAGGGACTTAAATAAACCACTTCCGATAGATGCAAAAGTACAGGTACGGTGCCGGCAATTGACAAAAACTGAAGTATCAATGAAAGGTCAGGCAAGGACCTTCAAAATAACAGACAATGCCGGATTAAGTGCAAGGAAAGGTCAGGCAAGAACCTTCGAAATATCAGAAAATGCCGGATTACTTGTGGACGATGCCAAAGAAAGGACGCTGGTCTCACACGCAACGTCACGCAAAGCAGATTCAATTAGCCCAGGCAAGGTCAGGCAGTCAATTGCATGAAGGTCCTTCAAAATGGTCACCGACGTCTGAACATTGCCCAAAATGTCCGCAAGCGTGACGTCATACCACGGATCCATGCAGAGGTCAGGCAAAGTCAGGCCACTACTTACTATCCATTCAAGATGGCCGCCAACGTCTGGACTTTGTTCAAAGTGCCCGCAAGCATGACGTCGCACCAAGACATTATGCGGAGGCCAGGCAAAGTCAGGCAACTAACTTCCTCTCGTCCACGATCCCAGAGCACGAAAGGGACTTAGTCAGCAAGAAGAGGACGAAGAAGTGAAACACGGAGTCTGCAGAGCAACAAAGGAGCAAATCACAGAGCCAACACGACAACAGCACTCCGGGGGCACAGCAAGCAGTTAAAACGAAGGCGAGTATGCAGTTTCCACGGAAAACGACAAGGAGAAATGGTTGCTCACCAATCACCTTCACTGCCCAATGCGCTCCTCATCTCGTCCAGGAAACATGGCGGTTTGGTATCCAGAAGAAGGCTCATTGATACGAAGAAAGAGGTAAGTTTCCTATTTACCAGGTTCAAGCAACATCCTTGCGGATTGTTTATCAAGACTGGGTGGTTCTGATGCTCAGGATCCTTTTGATAATGAAGATGGTTTTGCTGGAGAGGATGCTAATGAGGATTTGAGGGTGTGCGTGGTAAGCGAAGGTGTTCTTAAGGAAGAGGAGTGGTCTTGTAGTTTAAATGCGGATGTCACTTTACAAAAAGTCATTACCTATGTACAAGGTGGTTGGTGTGAGAAGAGTGATTGCACTGAACAACTTAAGGGATATTGGAATGTGAAAGAAGAGTTGTCGGTTTCAAATGGCTTACTCTTTAGAGGTACGAAATTGGTAGTGCCAGAGGATCTACATGATAAAGTGGTGGGCAATGCCCATTCGAGTCATATGGGTATTGCAAAAACAAAAGAAAGAATTAGGGAAGCGTATTGGTGGCCTGCCATGGATGTGTTTACAGAAAGAATTGTGCGAAATTGTTCACTATGTGCCAATAGCGATAATATTCTTAAGTGCAGGACTCAACCGATGGTGATCAGGAAACAAGCTGATGGTCCCTGGGTGGACATTGCAGTAGACATATTGGGTCCTGTTAAGACGCAGGATCGTTATGTTCTAGTTTGTATTGATATGTTTTCCAGATGACCGGAGGTGAAAATTGTTGATTCAGTGGATTCCAAGGCTGTAATTAATTTTCTTAATGAACTTTTTGCCAGTGAAGGATATCCTGTTACTCTTTTGTCAGACAATGGGGTTCAATTCACCTCTGCTGTTGTTGAATCCTTTTTGAGAGAGAGAGGTATTGTTCATAAGCGTGCTTCTCTATATCATCCTGAGTATAACGGGGTTGTTGAGAGATTCGTGAAGGTACTTAAGGAAGCGTTACAGTTAGCAGTTATTTCAGGTGGTGATTGGGAGGAGGCGTTAAAAAAAAGGTGTGTGAGTAGAGGTTCACTCCACATTCTTCTACTGGTGTTTCACCCTTTAGGTTGTTTAAAGGGAGAGTGGCCAATACCCAAGTCACTCCCTTTTGGGTTACGTCTAGGAGACTGGAAACTGGTCGAGTTGTTGACAACACAGAGGGATGGAGAGACAGAGAATTGGAGAAAATGGTGAAGAGGAAAATTGGGTTTGATGTGAGGAAAGCTGTGAAGGAAACTGTGGTTCAAGCTGGAGATTGGGTTCGTGTGAGATTGCCTGTAAGAAGATTTGGTAAGTCGAAATTTGGTCAACCTATAAAGGTTGTTAAGCTCTTAGGTAATGCCATAAAAACTCAGGACCATAGGATGTGGAACCTAGGTAGAGTTGTGAAATGTCCTCTAATGTGTGTTGCTGATCATTCTTGTTCTGAAGCCACTACTCCTTTGGCAACTGTATAAGGGGAGGTCTTCTAGATTAAGGAGGATTCCTCCTCATTTACATGATTATGTGTAATTTTCTTTATTATAACTATTGTTTTATTACTGTTTTCTATTTTATTTTTGTGTTATTTTGCTATTTGATAAAGGGGGAGGTGATGTGGTGTCCTACTGTTGTGTTTATTATGCCTCAGCCTTGTTTTATAGGCTTCATGTAGAATGTTCTTTTTATGAATGTTTGTACTTGAATATGTTCAGTTATTTCCTTGGTCTGGAGGGTGAGGTCTCTAGAAAGAACCTGCATTAAAAACCCATCTACATATCAACCCTATGCCTCCTGTTTCTTCAATTGAGGTGCTCCACACCTCAAGTTGTTTATAGACAGATCCAAATCTTCCATGAAAGAAAAAAAGAGTTAAGCATGGATTGTAACCCTCTAGCAGTCCGGGCCATAAGGACTGCGTCGTCCGCATACAGCAAAACCGGTAGGCCACGCCATCCTACCTGGGGGTAATCTATCTTAGTCTCCAATCAAATCTGCTCTAATTTGTTATTATATAAATTAAACAAAAAGGGAGCTAAGGGGCCGATCACGATGGCGGGCGGATCGCCCCCACCGGGCCGGCAGTGGTCACCGCCGGCCCGGCGGGGCGATCCGCCCGCCATCCCGACAGCAAAGACCCCCCGCCATATCATGACGGCTGGGGGGTCCGCTGCGGACGGAAAGACCGTCCGCCGCTTTTCCGCCGGTCGACTCGTCGAACGGCAGAAAACGTGCTGAATATGGTGGCGGTGTCTGGAAGGCACTGCCATCCATATTACGATGCAGGCTGCGAGCAGCCTTTCCATGGCTGCATTGCCGCCATGGAAAGGCTGGCGGTTCCTGCTGTTGGGGGCCCGTTGCGGGCCCCCAGGGTGTTGGTGGGGTGGGGGGTGCACATGGGGGTTACCTATGGTACCCCCCTGCATTTGCATGTACAATGTGGCAGGCACCGCGCGTTGCCTGTCACGTTGTGGATGTAAATGCACAACATGTATTTTTACATTGCGGCGGGTGCTGCTTGCAGCACCACCCGCCACAATGTAAAAATACGGGATGCGCCCGCCAGTGTGGCGGGCGCATCCTAATGTGTATTGCGGGACCGCCGCACCTATGGCAGGTGGTCCCTTTTGCAAATGCGATGGCGGGCGGACTTTGTCCGCCCACCATCGTAATCGACCCCTAAGAAACATCCTTGGCGCACCTCTTTTAATTGGGAGCTGGCGAGATACCTTAAGGTCTTGTGAGTAACGAACCTCAGCCTTGGTATCGTTGTGGAGATTATCAAGGAAATGAACAATATCGACGTCCACCCCCATGGACAGCATGGTCTGCCAGAGCTTAATTCTATTCACGCGATCGATTGCAGAAGACAGATCCATAAAGGCAAACTAGATGGTACCAGGGTAGGCGACTGTATACTTGTTAAGGATCAAATGTAAGTTAAGACTTTGGGCCACAGTTGAACGTCCAACACGCAACCCATACTGGATGTTGGTTAAGATACTATTTTCATCTGCCCAACTTGTTAACCTGTCTAGAAGAACACAGCCAACCACCTTAACCACCGAGTCCAACAAAGATATGGGTCTATAACAGAGGGTACTATCCCTGTTACCCTTTTTAAACACTGGAACAATAGTGGAGGTGGCCCAGGAGCCAGGAAGACGAGTTTTAACCGATGCATTAATAACGGCGGTGAGAATAGGTGCCCAGAGGTTTACATGGGATTTATATAAATCCGGCAGAATGCCATCAGGGCCCGGTGCTTTGTTGTTGGACAACCCAAGGATACCTTTCCTGACCTCTTCAACCGAAACAACCAGGAGTGATTTAACCTCCACTGCTCCAGGTAATCTATTCCTGTCTGGGGGGCATTGAAAAATAACCTCAAAATGGTGCACCCATTCCTTCTTTGTTATATGGCCTTCCACCACGTTTCCTGCGTTCATGTTTAAAAAAGGGCTGTTAATAATGCCCTAGAACTTGGCACTACTCTTCATGGTACTTGCCTCAATTAAGTCCCTCTATAATTCCTCCTTCATAGCTACCTTACGTCTGGCTAATTCTGCTTTATACTCCCTTCTGCGGATTTTACCTAAGACCATATCCCTTGGACTCTTGCCTAGAGCTTCTTTCAGGTTCCTAGCAGCACGGGAACAGTCAGAATCAAACCATCTGGGCATCAAGATAGCCGGTCGCCGTGCGGGAACAATAAGAAGATTTGATATTGTAGAAGAAATGATTTTAAAGCTTCTTTATTTTCACCCCAGTCTGTTAATGGGGCAGTACACAGAGCTAGCTCAATATCACAGCGGGCGTATAGAGAGTCGTAAAATGACTCCGGAGTTATCTGAGCCCATTTTAACCTTCTTCCTCCATCTCTTGCTTTCAGTACCCCGCTCCTCCCTACCCCCCGGTTGGACACCAAACTGATATGCACACATAGGGGATTGTGGTCGCTGTAGATACTTGCCTTAATGGAAAAACCTGAGATCATCTCAAGGAGGGGCAATGATACAAAAATGAAATCAATGATAGAGCCTCCGCCACTTCCTTCAAAGGTTGTGTTGGGCACCTTAGTACGTGGGTCCAATGTACACAAGGACGAGATTAAATCAAATTCATCTTATAAATCATTAAGGGACTCACCTTCTGCGGTATGCTCTAAATGAATACCCTTCACACGTAAACAACCCAAATCAATGAGATTAGCTTTCCTTGGATCCCCACATGGGTGAATATTAAAATCCCAGGCTATCATAATGTTACCACAAACTGCCTTAAGTTTATCTCTTAAAAAGGAACCCAATGAAGATATGTAACAAGCTTCCGAGAGACAAGAAATTGAGTTATAAAAATTCACAAGTCCCAATCTGCTAGACCCTTTGCGAAATAACACTGATTGTAAGCAGGGATTATCTGTAGGCAACGCTGATACATTACAATCTAATGCTAAGGAAACATAAGTTAAGAGGCCACCCATTGATCTTCCTGAACTCGAGGGGACAGCCGGGACAAAAAAGGACTTGTAACCCTCCAAATGAAAATCATTTGTAGTTGCCCAAGTTTCCTGTAAACAAATCAAATTAAATTTTTTTATAAAAAGAAGCCATGAAGGATCACGAAACTTATTGGCCAATCCCGCGATATTCAGGTAAACAGTCAGAATATCGAGTAGGAAATGTCGACTTGCACTAATATCGAGTGCAAAATATCGTGATACAGAAATATCGACTGCCAGAATATCGTGGTCAAGAATATCGAGTTTAAGGTAAGAAATATCGTTTTCCAAAATATCGAAGTTATTAATATCGTTTGCAAAAATATAGTTGTTAAAAATATCGTTTTTTTAGTTAGTGTTATGTATTTTAGTATGCATTTTAAATGTATGTGCTATATTTTTTTGTCTAAGAATTGGATTTTTTTTAATGTATGTGTTACATTTTTAGAAGTTATAAATTTTATTTTAATTAAATTTTGCGTTTTAGTTCCGTAGCGGGTTATGGGTTTATAGGGGAATAGAGTGGAAAGTAATTTAATTATAATAAATTGAATATTAATTTTCTTTTAATTACATTTTGCGTTTTAGTTCTGTAGCGGATTGTGGGTTTATAGGGGAATAGGGTGGGAAGTAATTTAATTATAATAAATTGAATAATCATTTTTATTTATTAGTATTTATTTAATTTTGATTTTATAGTGTTAATTATGGTAATTAATTTATTATGTATTAATTAATAATTGGCTGTTACTTTTTATTGATTAATTAATTGGTAAATATGTTAATTGTGTCATTTTTATAGGAGCAGGTTGTGGGTTTATAGGGGAATAGGGTGGGAAGTAATTTAATTATAATTAAATTATTAATATATATTTTTAATTAATATTTATTTATTTAATATGTTATAGTGTTAATTGTGGGAAATAATATATAATTAATTATTTATTAATTTGTTATTAATTATTAATTATTAATTGGTAATTATGTTAATTGTGTGATTTTTTAGGAGTGGGTTGTGGGTTGATAGGGGAGTAGGGTGGGAAGTAATTTAATTTTAATAAATTTAATAAAAACAATTATATAATATTTATTAATTATTATTCTATAGTGTTATTATTGTGGATTAATTTATTAGTAATTATTTATATTTTGATTGTTAATTGTTATTAATTAATTAATTAATTGTTAATAAATTATGTTAATTGTATAATTTTTTACAAAATTGTTGGTGGCATTTATAGGGTAATATGGTGCGAGGTAATTTATTTTTAATTAATTCATTCTTTGTTCATTCATGCTAATTAATTAATTGCATTTTAATTTTGTCATTTGTGTAATAATTTTTTTTTTTTAAACTCTTTTTATTAACATTGCTCATATCCTCATACATTACATGACAATATTCATAAAGCATGTGATGTGACTGTAATTCAACAATCGGTGTATGGCATTCAAAGGCACCGGCGGGACTTACAACTGTTAAAATCACTCCCCTGGCCCTCCCTCTAGCTCCCTGTATTTCCGCCAAGGCCCCCAGATTTTCTTCCATTTCTTAGTGCAGCCTCTACTCTTGTAGATCGTTTCCTCTGCCCTTTGGCACCAATCCAGGTCTTGCATCCAGGTCTTGCATCTGCGACCCCCAGCCACTTGCTATGTTCCTTTTTGCCACCCCGGCAGCCAATGCCAGCCAGATCTCATTATGTCTAGACCAGTCCGAATCGTTCTTGATCATTAACAGCAACCACCGGGGTTCCAACGGGACCAGAGATCCCACCACCGTTGACATTGTGTCCGCGACCTTAGTCCAAAAGGGCACTATCTCTGGGCATTCCCACAGTATGTGGTAGAAGGTGCCCTCCACCCGACACCCCCTTACTCAAAGGGCCGACTGACTCTTCCCCCAGGCATATAGGTGAGTACGGGGGTAGTATACGCGATGTAGGATTTTAAGCTGCACGAGCCGGAACCGTCAGCGAATTGCAATCTCACGCGGGCTTTGTAGGGCGTCCTGCCACACGTCATCTTCCAAGTCGCCTACATCTCCCACCCACCTTGTCCGCAATGTCGTCAATGGGTCGGGCATGTTGTTTATGAGTTTGCGATATATTGTGGAAGTGGGTTTTTCTAGTATTGGATCAAGAAGCAGCCTATCCTCCATGGGAGAATACTCCGGGATTGTGGTGTCCTTCCTTATGTGAGCCCTCAGGGCATGGGAGAGGCGTATATAATGGTATTGTTGTGAATCATGGAGATCGTATTCTTTTTTAAGGTAAGCAAAGGATCGCGGAGCATCTCCTTTCCAGACATCTCCCAGATATTCAATGCCAATGAGTTTCCATCCCCGGAACCCGGTCAAACAAGTTATTTCTGTGAGCTGTTCTCCATGCCATAGAGGGGTTCTACCCGAACGGGAACCCGACCACCCTAGGAACTTGTTTGCCTCCCTCGAGCACTGTACAACCACCCCTGTGTGGGACGGCCAATCTTTCCTCGGCTTTCGAGCATAGAGCAGTGGGTCGCAACTTCCTCCAGGCATGACCATCCGGTCAACCCTATAGGCCGGTTCCGCCCGATCCGCATATACCCAGTCATTGACCACTTGCAATTGTGCAGCCCAATAATATAACTTAACGTCTGGAAGGGCCAGCCCTCCATCGTACACCCCTCTCGTCAGCTTGTGCAACGCTATCCTTGGGTTGCCCCCATCCCAGAGCAGCGTCCGTATTGCTTGTGTTATACGAGAAAATACGCCCTGTGGAACCGGATACAGTGTATTTTGCAGGATATAGAGGAGTCGCGGCAATGCCAGCATCTTGAACATTGCAGCTCGGCCTGCGAGAGAGAGAGGCAACGACCTCCAATGGCTCACGTCGATCCCCAGGCGCACAAATTGAGGCTCCAGGTTCCTAGCAAGGAACTCTGTCCTATCTCTAGTGATGTAAACCCCCAAATATTTAAATCTGTTGGTTACGACCGAGGCTGGACACCCAGTCAAAACCCGTGGGGGGGGACCCGCGAGTGGGTAAATCAATGACTTCGCCCAATTAATGGTATAGCCCGAGTAGCTACCGAATAATTCAAAGAGGTGTAATGCACGCGCTATCTAGTGGTATGGTCTGGACATATACAGCACGATATCGTCTGCATACAAAGAGATACGCTCTTCCCACTCGTCAGTCAACGCCAAGCCCCAGAACGCCCCGTCCCTCCTAATCCAAAAAGCCAACGGCTCTAGGGCCAAGGCAAACAAGAGGGGGGACAGAGGGCACCCCTGCCTGGTGCCCCTCCGCAGATAAAAGGCCCTAGACACTGTGCCATTAACTCTCACCCTCGCTACCGGCTGCTCGTACAGGAGTCGCACCCAGCTACAGAATGTAGGGCCGAACCCCAGTCGCTTGAGCACCATAAATAGGTAAGGCCATTCGATACTATCAAACGCCATTGAGGCGTCCAGTGCCATCAATGCTGCCTGGGTGTTCCCCACATCCTCTGTCATGTATAATACTCCATACAGTCGGCGCAAGTTATGGCGGGTGCTCCTGCGCGGCATAAACCCTGATTGGTCGACATGTATGAGATCCGGCAGAACCGCCAGTAACCTATCAGCCAAGGCCTTAGCCAAAACCTTAGCTTCCACATTTATAAGCGAAATTGGGCGGTAGGAGGAGCATTGATCAGCCGGCTTTCCTGTTTTGTGAATTATGACAATGGTGGCCTCTCGTTGATCGGGCGGGAGCCGTCCCACCTCTCGCGCTTCTATGTACATCTGGAGGAGGGGGTCTATGATGACAGTTGCCTGCCTCTTGTATATTTCCACTGAGAGCCCATTCGGTCCCTGCGATTTCCCGGATTGGAGGGAGTTGAGGGCCCCCCCTATTTCCTCCCTCGTAAAATCTGCCTCCAGGCGGTCTCTCTGTTCCTGGGACAATGCGGGCAACGCGAAGTCTTGTAAGAACTCCGCGCAGTCCTGTTCCGTCCTGGTGCAGACCGGGGTGTATACCCCTTCAAAATAGGACGCGAAGGCTTCCGCTATCTCTGTACTATTGGAGACTAAGGAGCCCGTTCGATCATGAACCTCAGCAACCCATGAGCGCTCCCTGTCCCGCCACTCTAGCCACGCCAGTAGCTTCAAGGCCTTATCTCCCACATCATAGATCCGGGGTTGCGTGGCGAGGGAGTAAGCGCGCGCCTCGAACTCAGCCAGAGCCCTGAGCTCCTTTTGTTTAAGAGCCAAAGTGTGACGGAGATCCTCCGACGGCGCAGTGCCGGCTTCCCGTTGGAGCCTCTCTATCTCTATTTCCAGCTTGTTGACCTGTAGAGACTCCTCTTTCTTTTGGGCCCCAATCAGAGTCTGGGCCTGCCCTCTCAGAACAGTCTTATAGGCTTCCCATAGCGTGATATGGGACGCAACCGAGCCCCGATTTTCTTCAAAATATAGCTGGGAGCCCTCCCGAAGCTTATCTCCTAGGGTTTCATCCCAGAGGCGCCACGGATCTATCCTCGGAAAAGACGCCCTGTTGGTCACCGGACCTTTAAGCATGACGCTAACCGGAGAGTGATCTGAAATCCCCCGGGCCAGGATGTGAGGCTTCGCAAATTCGCCCAATTGATCAGTGTGCGTGAAGAAGTGATCTAGCCGGGAAAAGGACCCGTGTCTAGCCAAGTAGAATGTGTAGTGCCGGTGCGAGGGGTGGCGTGCGCGCCAAATGTCTCTAACCCCCAGGGCGGTAATGAAGCCTTGTAGCCCACATTCTCCCCTAGATCCCCGCCCCTCGCCCGATCGGTCCAAGTCAGCGTCCATTACAGCATTCGTGTCACCCCCGAACAAAAGGACACCCTTGGGAAGATCTGCCATGAAGGATCCCAGTCGTGTGTATGTCAAAGAGTGTAGACCAGGCGGGATGTAGCAGGAACCCAGAACTATGGTTCGCCCCTCCCACCGACCTGCCGCTGCCACCAGACAGCCCGTGTCGTCTGTCCATGTGCCCGAGATTACCATAGGCAAAGTGTTGCGTATTAGGATACCCACTCCCCTTGAGCCCGACGTGAACCCCGAATGGGCCACCATTTTATAGCCAAATCTGTCGAGGGCCTTGCATCTATTGTCTCGCAAGTGCGTCTCCTGAAGGAGGACCACATCTGGGGAATGCCTCTTCAGGTGCTGCAGCACCAATTTGCACTTAATCTTGTTGCCCAACCCATTGACGTTCCACGTCCATATTTTAATGTGCGTTTGTTCACCCATTGATGTCAGGAGGCCTACTCCTCATCGGATAGTCAGTGACCCACTGTGCCATCTGGAACCAAATCCCACATGCCAAGGAATTGTGCTGATATTGAGCTAAACATATCCCCCCCCTGAAACCAACCCCCCAACCAACTCCCCCCTCCCTGCCTCCCTGCTCGGTGGGTCCCCAACCTCCCACCTTCCAAACTTGCAGAGTGCCTGTCGTCCCATCGGCCCCAAATCAAACTTGAAGAGGGAACATGAGCTTGCAGTCAGCAAAAAAGGTTATACATAGCTAACGGAAAACTGACCCATTATGCTAGTTATACATGAGCCATCGTCTGTCGACTCCCTGAACCCTCCCCCCCTCGACCATGCTGCACCAACATTGTGGATGTTGTGTCCAGTTATCAAAACATAACACACCAGAGGCAAGTGTGTTCAGTCTCCTGGATACCCGGTGGCTCCTTTTTGCAGCCCGAGGTCTCAGGAACCCCTACAGATCCCACCATAACCAAGGATAGGAGTCCCCTCAAGCCACAGCACAGTCTGTAATCATTTGGACACGTTTTGTTCCCGTTCCTGACTGTTCGATACCGGTCTGTCCGCATCCATCGTGTCTCGCCCCAATGGGCGCTGGTCGGCTCTGCGTGGGCCTCCGTTCCTGCCCACTGTTCGCCATCCCTCCAACCAGTCGCTGGCCTCCTCGGGTGACTCAAAGAAGTACGTCTTGCTGCCGTCCACTATCTTGAGGCGCGCCGGAAAGAGCATCATGTATTTTACTCCTTGTTCCCGGAGGGCTCTTTTAATCCCTTCAAAGGACCTCCGCTGTCGTTGAACATGTAGGGTGAAGTCCGGGAAGAAGCGGACGGTGGCGCATTTTCGAGCTGGAGATCACCAGCCACCCGTGACGCTTGCAGGATGGCATCACGATCTCTAAAGTTCAGGATTCGGGCAATGATCGTTCGTGGAGGGGCCCCAGGCTTCGGCTTCCCCCCTAGTGTGCGATGAGCCCGTTCGACTGAGAAGAGATTGGACAGGCGCTTCGGCTTTAAGTGGTTGAGTATCAAGTCCTCTACAAACCAGTCTGTGGACGGCCCCTCCATGCCTTCCGGGACCCCCACTATGCAGATGTTATTGTGCCTTGCCCGTCCCTCTTGGTCCTCCAGCCGGGCATATATGTCGGTTTGGTTTTTCGTTAGGGCGGCTACTTGTTCTTCGAGTCTTTTCGTCTTGGATTGAAGGCTGCCAATCCCTGTCTCTGCCACCGCCACCTTTTCCGACATCTTCCTGAAGTCCGCTCGCAATAGGTTGACCTCATCTGTCACTGAGTCCAGCTTGGGTTCCAGGGTGCCGCGTAGCGCTCTAATAGCCTCCATAATGTCTCTGAGCGAGGGGTCTGGGCCACTGTCCACGGGATCCCCTTGTTGGCTTCCACCCGGATTTCCGTCGTCTCTTCCCATGGCCACCGTGTATTTATCAATGTGGTTGGATTGCCCTTGTCCTAACTGTCTGTTGCGGCCCATGCCTGGATGCGCAGGCCTGTCGCACGTAGTAGGAGGAGCGCCCCAGGCTATGTCGCTATGTGACCGTGTGGCCCTCAGTCGTTGACTAGGGGGCCGTGTCCGCTGCGTGCAGTAGGTCGGTGAGGTCTCTACTGTGGCAAACCTTCCTCCGTCTCGCGCCAGTGCAGACCCTCTGTCTGTCCGGTACCTCTGCCAATGACCTTTAGGGCCTGCCTCCGTCCTGGCCCTGAGTTCGCCTGGAGTGGGTGGCTGCCGGGGCCCCGGCGTGCGCTGCTCTGGAAACGGGCCCCTCCGAGTCCACAGGCCACTATGCGCCAAGACCTCTCTCCGTTCCCGCTCTCTCCACTCCGCTCACATCATGTTCTGCCCCTGCCTGTGGCCCTCCTGTTGCTCTCTCATCTATCTCCTGGCAGGTCCCCACAGGTTTCACGGTCGTGTAGGCGCCGCTGAAGCCGGTCTCAGCTCAATCGCCGCCCGTTCCACCAGCGCCATACACCAGAGCGGCACGTACCGCTGTCTCCCAGTGCTCACTGGCCGTCCCCGCCAGTTACGTCCTGGACTGCTTTGGGGCCCCGCCCCACTGACCCTGCAAGTCTCCCTTTAGGGAGTCCGCACGCACACACTGCGGCTTGCGCCGAGCTCACCGCCTTTAAGGCTCACCGCCTTCCGTTTCGCCGCCTCGGGGCCTCGCCAGTGGGGATGTCGCCTCGGAGCGCACCGCTCCGATCCTCTCTCCGCCCCCTGACCGGTCTGATTCACTCCGGTACTGCGGGAATTGAGCGGGGGCCCGTCGCGGCGTCTCTACCCCTTCCGAGAACGCTCCTGACACCGCGATCGGCTTCCTCCGGCTGGGGGTCCCTCTGTCGCCGCGCTTTCAACTGTCGGGCGCCATTTTATCTTGGAGGCTTGGGCAGCCCGGACCTCCGCTGTTGAGTGGTAAGATGCCCGGGGGGGTCCGCCACAGATCTCCGCTGCACCCCACCGCCTCCCGACGTCTTCAGACGCCGTTGGGTGCCTTCGTTGCTCAGGATTATGCCGGATTTGGGTCTTTAAGCGCTGACTGTTAGCGCAGCTCTCCTAGCGTGCGGCCATTTTCCGTGGCTGCAAGCCACGCCCCCATTTGTGTAATAAATTTGATGTGTGAGTTGTGGTGTTTATAGTGGTAAATGGTGGTAAGTACATTTTTTTAAATTAATTTTTTATTTGTTGTTCATTGATATGAATTTATTAATGTAAGATTAGTTATGGAAATTGTGTAAATATTTTTAGTTGTGTGTTATGGTGTTTATTGGGGTAGATGTTGGAAAGTAATTTAGTTTACATTAATTAATCATTACTTGATCATTAATATTTATTTATTAATTGTTAAATATTTTTGATAATTGTTTATTTTTTGTTTGTTTGGGGATTTATGTTGTATAGCTGTAATGTTTGGTTACTACAATAATTTTGAACTTTTTAAATATGTTTTTTCATTTTTAATATTTTTTTAATTGATAATTAATTGTGTTAATTATGGAGGTTCACTTTTTTATTTAATTTAGATGTGTGTTGTAAATTGTGTGGTGTTATAGGGTAGGGAAAAAAATATTACATTTATGTAATAATTATTTTATTAGATTACAATTAATTTCTATTACAAAATATTTATTTGTTTGATAATTTCCTGTTAAAATTAAAAAAATAATCTTTTTATGTAAATCTTATATTTTTTCTACATTATTATATGTTTCTATGTTTTGTAAAAATGTATAATAGATATGTTTTGTTTTTGGGTGTTTTATTATATGTTGTATAGTAGTTGATATTTTGTTTGTTTTTAAATTTGAATTTTCTTAAGTGTGAATAGTAATTTTTACCCCTTTGCTATCCAACATTTTCCCTACTGCTGCATTCACAGGAGTGGGAATAGTAATATATACCCAACATTTTCCCTACTGTTGTACTCGCTGGATTGGGAATAGTAATTTTACCCCTGCGCTATCCAACACTTTCCCTACTGTTGCACTCGCTGGAGTGGGAATAGTAATTTTTACCCCTACGCTATCCAACACTTTCCCTACTGTTGCACTCGCTGGAGTGGGAATAGTAATTTTTACCCCTACGCTATCCAACATTTTCCCTACTGTTGCACTCGCTGGAGTGGGAATAGTAAATTTTACCCCTACGCTATCCAACACTTTCCCTACTGTTGCACTCATTGGAGTGGGAATAGTAAATTATTCCCCTCTGCTATCCAACACTTTCCCTACTGTTGCACTCACTGGAGTGGGAATAGTAATTTTTACCCCTATGCTATCCAACACTTTCCCTACTGTTGCACTCGCTGGAGTGGGAATAGTAATTTTTACCCCTACGCTATCCAATATTTACCCTACTGTTGCACTCGCTGGAGTGGGAATAGTAATTTTTACCCCTACGCTATCCAACACTTTCCCTACTGTTGCACTCTTTGGAGTGGGAATAATAATTTTATCCCCTACGCTATCCAACACTTTCCCTACTGTTGCACTGATTGGAGTTGGAATAGTAAATTATTCCCCTCCGCTATCCAATACTTTCCCTACTGTTGCACTTGCTGGAGTGAGAATAGTAAATTATTCCCCTCCACTATCCAACACTTTCCCTACTGTTGCACTCGCTGGAGTGGGAATAGTAATTTTTACCCTTACGCTATCCAACACTTTCCCTACTGTTGCACTCGCTAGAGTGTGAATAGTAAATTATTCCCCTCCGCTATCCGACACTTTCCCTACTGTTGCACTCGCTGGAGTGGGAATAGTCATTTTTATCCATACGCTATCCAACACTTTCCCTAGTGTTGCACTCGCTGGAGTGGGAATAGTAAAATATTCCCCTCCGCTATCCAACACTTTCCCTACTGTTGCAGTTATTGGAGTGGGAATAGTAAATTATTCCCCTCCGCTATCCAACACTTTCCCTACTGTTGCACTCGCTGGAGTGGGAATAGTAATTTTTTCTCCTCCGCTATCCAACACTTTCCATACTGTTGCAGTCAATGTAGTGTAAAATGTAGGTTTAAATAATATTATATATTTTAATATTTTAATTTATAATATAATTGTAATTTTTTTATTTTTATGTTACAAGTGTATGTATATATATATATATATTTATTTATAAATTTTAATAGATTTCTAACATTTTATAATTAATTAAAATCATTATTTATTAAATATTTTTAAGTAAATATATATATATTTCATTTTAAATACGTGTTTAATTTATTTTTGCAATACATTTATTACTTATAATTGTTAAAATATACAAATAAATCTAAAAAAAAATTAAGTTAAATGTATTATTCAATTTATTTTACATTATTTTTAATACATATAAAAAAACGATATTTTCTACTTCGATATTTTTAACAACGATATTTTTTTTCGATATTTTTGTACTTACCATTATGAAGATAGGAGGTCGATATTTTTGACAACAATATTTTTGTCACGATATTTCTGTAGGTCGATATTTCTGTTGTCGATATTCTGTCAGTGATCCGATATTCCATGAGATAAGATTACGGGCCTTTGCACCCCTGTTGCTGCAGCCTAGCAAGGAAATGTCCTGTTGGCAGTTAAGTATCCTAGATTCCTGAAGAACTGCCTCACTCAGTCAATCGCAGGCGTCCAAGGTGCCCAAAGGTGCGAAACTGTTTGATAAGACCAGTGGGGACTGGGCGATCATCTGCCTTCCGTGTAAGTCCCGATGAACAAGAGGCAAGTTATTACAGAGCCCTGTAATGTTAAAATGCCTTGATGGAGTGGGGATCTGCATCTGTCTTCCAGATGGAACCTCTCTGTTAGGGAATGTAGTGCTACAGACTGGGGTTCAGGTTTATAAAAAAAAAGCCAAGGGTGAGGGCCTTAATAGATGACTGCGGGCCAAAGGAAGTATCAGTGTGAGAAAAGAATGAGGCCAAAATCCTTTCTGCAACATGCAATATGTTAAAGTTAATGACAACACAGTCACCTTTATAGGACTTTATAGACCCCTCTACCCAATTCACCATACGCACCATGTTTATATATTTTCCCGCCCTTAAACCCAAGGTGGTATTATGGGACAGCCAGTGCACAACTTTGTTCTTCAATTGGAAAAAATCTTCCTTAACACCTGGTGAAAGGGTTGGGACATTCCCCAAAACCACAACATATGGCGTTTGTTCTGGCGGGAGATGAAGGTTAACTAAAGTCTGGATGGAGCTCCTCTCTCCTCCATTTGATGTTGCACCCTTATTCGAATTCCTGGGGTGCAAATGATCCTGAAAATGATCCTGGATGGGAACCCTGCACACAGATTCTATGCATGACCCCATCTGGTTTTGTGCGGGGGGCAACGACAATGGCAGAGGATTCAGAGGGCAGGGAGTATTAATCCCTGTTGCAACCCTTGGGGGTAACAATTGCTGCTCCCTATGGTTTATTTGTGGGTCCGCTAGAGTTGACCCCTCTTTTGCAATGTGGCCCATCGATGACCTTGGGCTCGTATCGACTACCTCCCCACTAGATAAAAAACATTGTTTAAGTTCAGAGAGTCCCCTCTCTATGGAGGAGAGGCATCGTAAAAGGGGGTCAAATTTTGTGTCCAGAATAGCCCTTACAGATCCCTGTAATAGCTTCAAAGCATCCATTATCTCTCCCTTAGTGAGTACTTGCTCTGTGGGTGCTTTATGGTGAATCCCCTCATCCCTTGTTCTTTTCGCTTTCCCTCCAATCGTTGGGCCCTTTCTTTTCGTCCCTGAGCCTGGTCCGGCCACTGTTACTCCTCTCGTCCTCTGTTGTAGAGTTGACATGTTAGCAGCTAACTGCTTAACAGGGCTACTATTAGCTGACTCCTGGGCAGGGGGTAAGTTGCCCCCCTTACGTTAGAGACCAATATAGTGGGAGAGAGGGGTATAGATTGACCAACGACCCGGCTACCTATGCCCCCTGATTCCAGCGTAGGAGATACATTAGGTAATACTAAAATGGGTTCAGAAGTCACCTGCTCCATAGGCAGATTAATAAAGAGATGGCTAATAGGGGAGCGGGAAAGACGCAGTGAAATTATCTCTAGCTCCTTGTCAAGGACTCCGGCCGCCCTTAATAGAAAGGAGTCCATGGTAACTACGGTGCTGGTTGTGGCCTTCTCAGGTAACAGCACCACCTTGGGTTTCCCCATGATGGTCCGAAAGGGGAACGCTGCCCGCTCTGCACTCTCCTACTGAGGCCTACTAAGGCGGTGGCAGTGGCAAAAACCACTACCACTGCTGCAAAGCCATTGACGAGGATGTGAAAATGTTTAAACGGCCAATTTAACCTCTAAATGTGGTTGGAGTCAAAAACATCAGGTCACGGGGCAAACCCAGGGTAGATACTAAGGAGGTAACATGACCTAAAACTGTCCCTCCCTACCTTCACCAAAGTCATCGTGCTTGACTGGATTCAAGTCCCCCGCTTTGTTTCGCCTCACTGAGCTTTAAACCTTCAGTGGTGCAGTCTGTTCCAGCAACCCAGGTAATCCAATTGATTAGGTAAACACGTGCAATGGAGGGTCCAAGAGGGTTGGCCCCGCCCAGCCTCCTCCGGGCTCTGACGGGCGCGGACAGGTAGAGTGGTCCCAGGTCCAGAAGTGTACTAACTTGTTAGTGCCAAAGGTCCAGTACATATAGTCAGTGGTGCCTTTGAAGTGGGGGAGACTTGAAAGAAAGCTTTGAAGTGGACAGAGGCCATTCCCCTTCTAAACATTGGGGAAATACCACCCTAAAGCTGTCAGGTCTAACATGTGTCCCCCCCAGCGGAAAGTGGGGGGAGCTACCCAAAGCCCTGGGAGCTCTCTTCCCTACGGTGGAAGAATCTGGAGAGACCATCATCATTGGCATGGTGCATCCCCGGGCGATGTTCCATTGTAAAATATATTCCCTGTGGGAAGATGAACCACCTCAACACTTTGGGATTTTCGCCCCTCATCTGCATGAGCCATCTGAGGGGCCTGTGGTCTGTCAGAACCAGGAAGTGAGTCCCAAACAGGCAGGGTCTCAAATTCTGCAGTGCCCAGACCATAGCAAAAGCTTCTCTTTCAATGGCACTCCACCTCTGTTCCTGTGGAAGTAATCTCCTGCTAAAGATGGCTACCGGTTGGTCTAGGCCCTCCTCAGTCAGCTGTGCTAGCACTGTCCCATGCCATGCTCTGAAGCATCTGTCTCCACAATGAAATCCTTGGACAAGTCAGGTGCCCTGAGCATAGGCGCTGTGCACATGGCTTCCTTGAGAGAGTCAAAGGCTTTCTGACAAGCCTCTGTATAATCTGGGCTGCTTCTTAGAAGTCAGCTCAGATAAGGGGGCAACAATGGTGCCATAGCCCTTAACAAATTGTCTGTAGTAGCCAGTGCGACCTAAGAAGGCTCTAACTTCTGTTTGAGTTTTAGGTGTTTGCCAGGCCATGATAGTTTCAATCTTGGCCTGGAGGGGCAGCACCTTGCTACCACCTACCAGGTGTTTCAAGTACACCACGGAACCCTGCCCAATCTGGCACTTGATTTCCTTGATTGTCAGGCCTGCATGTTGCAAGGTCTGAAGCACCTCATGGAGGTAATGTAGTAGTTCCTCCAAGCGGGAACTGTTGACGGTGATGTCGTCTAAGTAGATCACACCAAAAGCCTTCTTACCAGCCAGGACCCTGTTAACCAACCGTTGGAAAGTAACAGGGGCATTATTTGATCCAAAGGGCATCACCTGGAATTTGTAATGAGAATGCTGACCTCTCTTTTGCCCCCTCAGTCAAGGCAATTTGCCAGTACCCTGATTTCAATTCAAAAGTACTGAGAAATTTGGCAGCGCCCAGCCTTTCAATGAGCTCATCAGCTCTGGGGATGGGGTGTGCATCAGTCTTCTTGACTGAGTTGAGTCCTCTGTAGTCCACGCAGAACAAGAATTCTGATGTGGCACATGTTGGGGTGTCCTTTGGTACTAATAACACAGGGCGGGCCCAAGGGCTATTAGAGGGCTCAATCACCCCTAATGACAGCATCTTGGAGACTTCCTCCTTGATGCTGGCTGTCACCTTGTCAGCCAACCTGTACATTTTGTTCTTTACAAGGGGACTGTCCCCAGTGTCGACATCATAGACACACAGATATGTGAGTACAGGTGTGAGGGAGAACAATGGGGCAAACTGTTCCAGTAACTGGTAACAGTTACTTTGCGGATCTGGGGTCAGTGTGGTAGAGAGGTTGACACCCTCCACTAACCCATCATGTTCCTGTGCAGAGATGAGGTCAGGGAGATGTTCACTCTCCTCTTTCACTCCCTCATCTGTCACTAGGAGCATGCTCACTTTGGACCTCTTGCAGAGATGCTTCAGTCGGTTCACATGGAGCACCCTTAGAGGGTTCCTAGGGGTCTGGAGGTCCACCAGGTAGGTGGCCTCCACCTTCCGCTCCTTTCATATGGGCCAGTCCAGCTGTCCTGGAGAGCTCTGGGCTCCACTGGTTCCATGACCCATACCTTTTGGCCAGGCTGAAACTCCACCAGTGTGGCGTTCTGGTCGTACCAGAGATTTATCACCTTGTGGCTGGCCTCTAGGTTACTTTTTGCCTTCACCCAGAAGCTGTGCATCTGGTTGTGGAGGTACAGCATGTATCTGACCACAACCTGGGGGGGTTCTTGGGAGCTTTCTCCTGCCCCTCCTTGACAAGGCTAAGAGGTCCACTAACAGGGTATCCATAGAGGAGTTCAAAGGGGCTGAACCCTTCTCTTTTCTGGGGTACCCCCCAGAAGGCAAAGGGAAGGCATGAAAAGAGGGCGTCCCACTTACGCCTCATGGACTCAGGCAGGCCCATAATGAAGCCTTTCAAGGTATTGTTGAATCTTTCAACTAGACCATTGGTTTGAGGGTGATAGGGTGTTGTAAACTTGTAGGTTACACCACACTCAACCCAAAAGGACTTCCTGTAAGCTGACATGAAATTAGTGCCTCTGTGTGACACTAATTCCTTGGGGAATCCAACACAGCTAAAGATCCCCATCAGAGCTCCAGCCACCACAGGTGTGGTCACTGACCTCAAAGGGATTGCCTCTGGGTAGTGGGTGGCGTGGTCCAAAAAGACCAGGGCAAATCTGGTGCCTAAGTCTTTCCAATGATGTTGATGCCCACCTTTTCAAAGGGGGTGCCAATGACAGGTAATGGGATCAGGGGAGCTTTGTACTTTTTCCCTGTTTTCCCACTGGCCTGGTAGGTGGGACAGAACCAGCAGAATGCATCTGAGGCTGTCTTTATTCTCAGCCAATAAAGGTGGGAGACAAGCCTGGCAAAGACCTTGTCTTACCCCAAATGTCCTGCGAGGGGAATGTGGTGAGCCAGACCCAGTAGGAAGCTCCGGTAGCACTGGGGAACCACTAGCACACATGCTGCCCCAGCACCAAGAACCTTAGGCTCACTGTAAAGAAGATTGCTCTCTCAGTAGATTAGGTGATCCCCAGGGGCTTCACGTGCTGCATGATCTGAGGCCTGGAACGCTCCTTCTGCTCTTGGCAGACTTCCTCCTTGGTGGACCCACCCTCACCGTGCCAGCTGGCATGCTGAGGTAGGTCACCTAGGGCAGCAATGTCTTCCCTGGATGGCTCGGGGGCCTCCTCTTCAGGAACACCGTCAACCTCCACCACAGGAACTTCAGGGACCTGGTTTCCGGAGCCCCTTGCCCCTCTCCTTGGCAGCTGCCTGGGTCATCGTTCCAGGTTCCAGACATCCTTGACGCCTCTTCCAGGAAGTCATGGCTTGTGTGGTCATACAGACCCACTCAGGCAATCCCATTGTCTCCAAGTGAGACCTGAGCTCTACTTCCCTTCAGGTATTGTGCTCCATGTGATTGTCTAACAATCAATCAGCATGGCAGGGCTCACAGCAACTTTCAGAGAACCTGAGACCCCCCCTAACTCAAAGGGAACCAGAGCCGCAGGTAGATGGCTCTTCTGATTGTCAGCGACTATGACTTGGTGGAATGTGTTCGGTAGGACCTGCTTTGCAGACAGCAGCTGACACTTGACAGTTGTCATGCTGGCTCCTGTGTATCTCAGAGCCTCCACCGCAGCCCATTAATATTGACCCTCTGCCTATACATTTTTCAGGAATGTGGCTTTTGGCACCATTTCTCTATCCCCAGGGATACTAGGGTTGCCTCAATCTGTTCTCCAAAACTATCTGGGACTACCTCCTCCCTGAGTACTACAGTGGTCAACCCAGGAATTTGCCCACTGGAGGTGGGCTGTGCCCTCCTGAGAAATTTGAAGTCACCTTTAAAGTAACCATACTTATAGCACTCTGTACATTGGGGTACAACCAAAGAACCCATTTTTATTTGGATCAGACTGGGACTGGTTACCACTGTTCCCTTGGGAATTAATTGGGGATCTTTTGAGAACTCCTTTTTTAAAGTTTTTCTCCTCCGTCTTTCTTCTGTTTGAAACCTGACCATTTTTGTGGGTGTTCCCCCAGATACCTTTTTGAACACTCTGGTGCTAGCCTAGAGGTCCGCCTCCTCAGCAAGCTTCCTGGAGTCAGTTATCTTTCTGTCAACTACATGCTGGCGCAACTCTGTAAAACAGATACTGAGCATGTGCTCTCTCATAATCAATTGATACAACCCATTAAAATCATTAACTTTGCTGCTGCTCATCCAGCCATTCAGTGCCATACTGGAGCAATCAATGACATCTACCCAGGATTATTTGGGGAGCTTCTGGCTGTCCCTGAATCTTAGGCGATAT
This sequence comes from Calotriton arnoldi, assembly GCA_963921515.1. Lineage (NCBI taxonomy): Eukaryota > Metazoa > Chordata > Amphibia > Caudata > Salamandridae > Calotriton > Calotriton arnoldi. The sequence goes on along the minus strand of CAWUFW010012301.1, from coordinate 167,155 downwards.
TTCTCGGGAGTCAGCCCAAATTTGGAATTCAAAATGGTCTTCGAGGCGTGTACTTGGTTTGGTCTCCAGACTCTAAGGTCAGATGTGTGTCCCTCCCAGGTGTAGGCATGTGTTTCCACAGCCCACCCCACCAGTGCTCCTCAGGAACCCTGGGTTCTTCCAGTTCAACCTCATAAACAGAAACCACTGATCAATGTCATTCCCCACCACACAATTGGGCACCAAATCCTTGGGTATACAGAACCTTTTGTCTCCATCAATTACTGCATATATGCTGTCACCATAACTGCTGGACTCTGGCTGCCTGGCCTTGATCTCTAGCTCTTTTAGACTCAGCTCATGATTCCAAAGGTAGATTCTTCTCTGCTAAGGCTCATTCAGCCTCAGCCCTCCTCTCGCCAGCTTCCATTTTCAATATTGTCATCTGCAGCTTGAATTCTCTCTCCTCCCTTCTCTTTCTCAGCTCCTCTGGGGCTAGGCCATGGGCAGAGACACTGCTTCCTGATATCACAGGGAGCTCAAATTCAGGGGTGTCCCCCTCAACTGCTGCAGGTAGTTCCTCTGAAGAACCATTCTCAGGCTCCCAAAATCCCTCATTTTCTTGAGAGAGAGCCTCTGCCCAGGCCCTTAGCGCCTTTTGAAACTCCACCTTCCTGGTGGCTCCTTGGGCAGAAACCCCCATCTCCTTGAAGAAGCATTTCAACTGGACCACTGCATAATCTTCCAGTTTGGCTAGCTCAAACTCTACGGTTCCATTTACAGAACCAGCCAGAGACATGATGTAGAAGTTGAATCAAAAAATGCAAATCAGGGAAAAATGGAAATAATTTGAAATGCTTGGGGATGGGTAGTATACACCTAGCTATTGCATAGCACTGCACAAACATAAGTCCTATCCTCAATGCTGGTTACCAATGTTAGAAAATGGGATTTCTGGTTGGCAGAGGTATGCACCCTGTCCAAGGAGGAACCACAATCCTAGTCAGGCTAGGTAACAACACAACCTACATTATCCTGTGCTCACTCTCTGGTTGCGTGTCACGGAGCTGTCAGGCTTAACTTAAGAGGCACTGTGTAAAGTATTTGTGCAACACTTTATACAATACAGTGAAAATACCTCAAAATAGTTTATGATTTTATAAATGAAACAAGCCCAAAACAACAAAAATCCATCTAGCAGAAGCCAAGATCTGAATTTTTAAAGATTACATGCAAGATATAATGCTTAGAAGTTAGTTGTGCCTAAAGAGTTAATTGGTAGTGCTAGAATGGGACAAGGTCAATAGTTCAGGCTGACTGTGATGGAGCGCATGCCGGATACAGGACCCACGCAGGTCCTGAAGCCAAAGTACCTTGATCCTGCTTGCAATAGTGAGATGTATCCGTGATCCGCATGCAGTTGAGGTATTGTGCAGAATTTCTCCAAGCAACTGCGGCTATGCATCGGTTCAGTGAGCGAAGTGTTGGTTCTGAAATGCGGCAGTTCCGAATGTAATGCAGCAGGTTTCTCCACACAGTAGAGGCGATGCGTCAATCTTGTCCACACAGTGGCGGGGATGTGTCGGATCCAAAGCGGCATTTCCAAGAGCGTTGCGGCGGTTCCGAGTGCACTAAAGCAAACCCCTTAGTACACTTCCAAGGGCCCAGGACTGGGGTAGCACCACATAGCAGGACAGACTCACAAGCAGATGAGCCCAAGGGTTTGGACAGGTGGCTTCTAAGTCTTTTGTGTCCCTGAGACTTAGGCAACAGGAGGCAAGCCAGCAAGCCATTGGAGTCACTCCAGTCTTTTACCTACAGAAACTGACTGCTGGAACCAGGCTGCGGGAGGCTGTGTGTATTTCCTCCTTCCCACTGATTCTTTCGGCTGTCTCCTGCCAAGTGCCAGAGTGGAGTACGTTATGCGAGCTGCCTGGAGAGGAGGGGGCAGTAGAGGCAGGGAAAGGGAGCCCATGTGTGATCCTGGCCACGTGTGATGTTTGGGTGCATGGCTTGGATTACAGGACACAGAATGCATGCAGATTAATAGTATCCCGCCAATTTAGGGGACTTCTCTGGGAAGGACCTATTGCGAGATTAAACCAATGTTTCAAGGGTACGACCGAAAACTGCTTAGCTTTTGCCTACAAATATGTATTTATGTAGACGCATTTGAAAACATTTACAAAACTAAAAAAACATGTTTTTTTTTGCAAAAGTTGCATGCAGCCTCAGAGGATGTCCGTTTGCTGTGTATTTTTCTTTGCTGTGATTGCCATGAATTTTTTAATATGAACTGATTTGTTGCTCATGCGTAACTCATTAAACACAGATAAGTCATACATAATTTGTTTTATCGTTCTTGAGATCTTTATGAACTATGAGGTTTCTTTTTTAATTTTTGAATTGGGTACTTGAAGATATCTTGTGAGTCTGAGCTATTGAAGGAGTAATATTGCCCCCTTTCCGCCGTGTGCCCCCTCCATGTAACTGAATTATTCAGCATTGTTTTCTTTATCAATGCCTGTGTCGCATGGTTACCCAATGCTTGGTACATATTTTCAATTCAATTGTCAACGGCTCTTCTTTGCAAAGACGTGTTCTTTTCCTGCTACAGTGTCCGCACAACCACAGTTCAACCAAAGCAGCGTTAAAAAGTAAAAATGTAATAGTTACAAGTGAGTTAGAACACTGCCTATGTGTGCACATGAAGAAAAGACATGGAACAGAGAGGGTGTCTTTTAGCATTCTGCTTGAACCAACAGGCAATTATATGTCCTAGTGACTTCTGATAAATGTCATGGCCTAATGTTAACTGTGATATACCTTTATTTCCTAGTAACAATTTTTCTTGCAGGGTCAAAGTTAAGGCCTAGTGACAGCCTATGTCTTAAATAACATCAAAGTTATAGACTAGTGTCACTTTTTGTATGCATTGAGAACTCATACCCAAAAATGCCTATGTTATGACCTAGAAATACTTCTTACATCAACCAAGGCCAACGTTATTGCCTTGTAACAACCATTGTGACAGGTACCATCAAAGGTCTGGCCTAGTGACACAGTGTGTGTCAAATGAAATCAGTTTTGATCTACTGACAACTCATATCCAACAATGCCAATGTTCAGGCCTAGTGTCACATCATCTATTTAGCAACTTTAACATTATGGCATAGGGCACCTGGAAATATGCTTTTACATCCTTGTATCAAACAACTGCAATATTCTGTCCTAGAGAGATCTCCTGCAACAATGACAATGTTATCTCCTAGTAACAAAGTAACACCCTCCACATTAGACAAACATAAAATGTAGCCAGGAAAAGATATATATATATATATATATTCACTGAAAAACCCACAGGTTTCAGGGATGTTATAGTTAGTTGGACATTTCACTCGTACAAAACCAGAGAAATTCGGCCGTTATAGTTAGTTGAGCTAACTATAACTCGCGCCCCCGCAATGCACTGCTGATGACGTCACATATTACATCATTCATGACATGGTCAATGACATCACTGATGACATCACTGATGACATCTCAAATGACATCACTGATGACATCATACAGTGACTGTGTGTTTCTGTAAAGCTTAAATATGATTTTTATATGTATATATGCCAAGGTGTATTGAAGAATGAGTGGGTGTATAAGTGTCTGAATGGATGATTTAGTAGGTGCATGACTGACTGTATAAGTGAGTGATTAAACGTGTCTTACTGAATGCATGGGTTATTGACTAAACTCTGTGAATGTCTGTATCAGTCTGTCATTTGGTATGTAAGCGGCTGCATGGGTTGGTGAGTAGCTACATGAGTGTCTATATGGGTTATTGATTGGTTGTCTGAGTATCTGTATGGGTGCCTGAGTGTCTGTGTGGGTGGGTGGGGGGTATGTGACTCTGGGCATAGATGTGTGAGTGGGTGATTCATTGGGTGTATGGGTTCAAGAGTGCGTCTGTGAGGGGCTGTATGGGTGGGTGAGTGTGTGTATGGCTGTGTTGGTGAGTGAATGGATGTCTCAGTGGTACACGTGTGAGTAACTACATATGTGAAAGGCAGTATATGTGAGTGTTGGAGTATATAGATGATTATATGTGAGAGTGAGTGATTGTGAGAGTGGCTGTGTGGATGAGTGTGTGATTGTGTCAGTGATTGTAGAAGAGAGTAAGTATGTGTTAGTATCTGTATGAATAAGTGAGGTGGTGTGTGTATAACTGTATAGGTGAGTAAATGGGAGTGTGATTGATTCTTTGCATGACTGACTAGGTGTATGAGTAACTCTATGGATGAGTGGCAGTGTGTTATTGTCTGTATAGGTGTATGAGTGCATATGATAGTGCTGTATTGGTGAGTGACTGCATGTATGAGTGTCTGTATGGGTGAATGAGTGGATGTGTGTATAGACATAGGAATCAGTGAGTGGGTTTGTAGTAACTGGTATTGGTGTGTCAATGGTTTCGAAAATGGTAGTCTGTATTTTAGAGTGGGTGTATCAAAGGTTATATTAGGGTGTGAGGAGGTGCATCAGATTATCACGTGGATGATGTCATCAGTGATGTCATCAGTGATGTCACTGACCATATCATGAATGATGTAATATGTGACGTCATCAGCAGTGCATTGCGGGGGTGCGAGTTATAGTTAGCTCAACTAACTATAACGGCCGAATTTCTCTGGTTTTGTACGAGTGAAATGTCCAACTATCTATAACGTCACTGAAACCTGTGGTTTTTCCAGTGAATTTCTAAGGTTTTTTAAATGCTAATCCCTAACTATAACGTCCCTGAAACCTCTAGTTTTTCACTGAATTTCAAAGTTTTTTTAAATGCTAATTTCTAACTATGACTACATAGGTAGGACATGTGCAGAAAGAGGAAGAAAGGCGCAGACAGAAGCAAGAGAAATGCAGAAAAAGGCAACAGAAGTCCAGAAAGAGGAAGAAAGGTGCAGAAAGAAGCAAGAGATGTGCAGAAAGAACCAACAGAGGTGCAGAAAGAGGCCTTGTTGCAAAGTCATCCTGTGCCCTGGGCACCCCCCAACTTTTTGCTGACTGGTACTGGTGGTAACTGACTCTGACTGACATTGGGCTCTGCCTAACCAGGCCCGGAGCCAGTGCTATGCTTAAAGACACTTAGAATACAATGAAAACACCTACATACACTAGGGTACACTATGGGTTGGGGTACCCCTGTGATTGGCATGACCTCCCCTGTAAGGCCCTAGTACATAATAGGGCAGGGGGATTAAAACTACCTCTAAGTCCCTAGCATATAATAGGGCATGGCAGTTTAGAGGCCAGCAGCCCTTTTCTGCACTTGCATGTGTGCACTGCTGAGCCTGCGGTCAGTTTAAAAGTAGCCCTGTGTGTGCAGAAAGAGGCAAGAGAGGTGCAGAAAGAGGCAAGAGAGGAGCAGAAAGAGGGAATAAGGGTGCAAAAAGAGGCAAGAGGGATGCAGAAAGAAGCAAGAGAGGTGCATTAAGAAGCAAGATAAGTACAGAAAGAAGCAACAGGGGTGCAGAAAGAGGGAAGAGGGGTGCAGAAAGAGGCATGAGAAGTGCAGAAAGAAGCAACAGAGGTGCAGAAAGAGGCAAGAGAAGTTCAGAAAGAGGAAGCAAAGGTGTAGAAACAGGCAGAAGAGGTGCAGAAAGAGGGAACAGGGGTGCAGAAAGAGACAAGAGGGGTGCCGAAAGAGGCAAAAGGGGAGCAGAAATTTGCAAGAGAGGTGCAGAAAGAAGCAAGAGCAGTGCAGTAAGAAACAACAGAGGTGCAGAAGGAGGCAAGAGGGGGTACAGAAAGAGGCAAAAGAAGTGCAGAAACGAGCAAAAGAGAGGCGGAAAGAGGCTAAAGGGGTATACAAAGAGGCAAGAGAGGTGCAGAATGAGGCAAGAGAGGTGCACAAAGAGGGAAGAAGGGTGCAGAAAGAGGCAAGTGGGGTTCAGAAAGAAGCAAGAGAGGTGTAGAAAGAAGCAAGAGAAGTGCAGAAAGAAGCAGCAGAGGTACAGAAAGAAGATAGAGTAGTGCAGAAAGAACCAACAGAGGTTCAGAAAGAGGCAAGAGGGGTGCAGAAAGAAGCAAGAGAGGTGTAGAAAGAAGCAAGAGAAGTGCAGAAAGAAGCAACAGAGGTGCAGAAAGAGGCAAGAGGGGTGCAGAAAGAGGCAAGAGAAGTGCTGAAGAAGAAAGCAACAGGGGTGCAGAAAAAGGCAAGAAAAGTGCAGAAAGAGGCAAGAGAGTTGCAGAAACAGGCAAAAGAGGTGCACAAAGAGGGAACAGGGGTGCACACAGATGCAAGAGAGGTACACAAAGAACAAACAGAGGTGCAGAAAGAGGCAAGAGGGGTGCAGAAATGTGCAAGAGAGTAGCAGATAGAAGCAAGAGCAGTGCAGAAAGAACCAACAGAGGTGCAGAAAGATACAAGAGGGGTGCAGACAGAGGCAAGAGAGGAGCAGAAAGAGGGAAGAGGGGTTCAGAAGCAGGCAAGAGGGTGCAGAAAGAAGCAAGAGAGGTGCAGAAAGAAACAAAAGAAGTGCAGAAAGAAGGAACAGAGGTGGAGAAAGAGGCAAGAGGGGTGCAGAAAGAGGGAAGAGGGGTGCAGAAAGAGGGAAGAGGGGTGCAGAAAGAAGCAAGAGAGGTGCAGACAGAAACAAAAGTAGTGCAGAAAGAAGGAACAGAGGTGCAGAAAGAGGCAAGAGGGGTGCAGAAAGAGGGAAGAGTGGTGTAGAAGAGGCACAAGGGGTACAGATATTTGCAAGAGAGGTGCAGAAAGAAGCAAGAGCAGTGCAAAAGAACCAACAGAGGTGCAGAAAGAGGCAAGAGGGGTGCAGAAAGAGGCAAGAGAAGTATAGAGAGAAGGAACAGAGGTGCAGAAAAGGGAAGATGGGTGCAGAAAGAGGAAAAATGGGTGCAGAAAGAGGCACGAGGGGTGCAGAAAGAAGCAAGAGAAGTGCAGAAAGAAGCAACAGAGGTGCAGAAAGAGGAAAGATGGGTGCAGAAAGAGGCAAGAGAAGTGCAGAAAGAAGCAACAGAGATGCATAAAGGGGGAAGTGGGGTGGAGAAAGAGGCAAGAGGGAAGCAGAAAGAAGCAAGAAGAAAGAAGGAACAGAGGTGCAGAAAGAGGCAAGAGGAATGCAGACAGAGAGAAGAGGGGTGCAGAAAGAAGCAAGAGAGGTGCAGAAAGAAGCAAGATAAGTGCAGAAAGAAGCAACAGAAGTGCAGAAAGAGGGAAAAGGGGTAGAGAAAGAGGCAATAGAAGTGCAGAAAGAAGCAACAGACATGCAGAAATGGGGAAGAGGGGTAGAGAAAGAGGCAAGAGGGGTGCAAAAAGAAGCAAAAGAGGTGCAGAAAGAATCAAAAGATGTACAGAAAGAAGGAACAAAGGTGCAGAAAGAGGCAAGAGAGGTACAGAAAGAGGGAAGAAGGGTGCAGAAAGAGGTTAAGAGGGGTACAGAAAGAAGCAAGTGAGGTGCAGAAAGAGGCAACAGAGGTGCAGAAAGAGACAGGAGAGGTGCAGGAAGTAGAAGAGATGTGCAGAAAGAGGCAAGAGAAGTGCAGAAAAAGAAAGAAATATGCAGAAAGAGGCAAGAGAGGCGCAGAACTAAGTAAGAGTGGCTTGCACACGATTAGTACCAATTTAACACCCACATGTAGCAATAAGTAACAGGTGACCATTCTAGGTTTGCAAAGGGCCTTCCACCACACTGTAACACTTGTCGCTGCATTTTTGGTAAAGTTTGAGCCATTTGAGCTAGAAACAAGGCTTTTTTTATTCAAATCTGCAGATTAGGGAGCAGATGATGGATTATGTGGCTAATGCAGAAAATGTATAATTGTGCGAAAGTTGGTGCAGCCAAACAGTCGCATAATTGCAGTGGCCCTGCTCATACCTCTGACTAGGTCCACATGTGCTCCTCAGTGATTCCTTTTTTGTCTCACTGAGTTCATAGTTGAGCTTCTATGGAAACGAGGAAGACTAAACCTGAGATTACCACTCCACAGCACAGACTACCATACCACATAATTACTCTCCATAACACATAATCCGACTCTACATAATTCCTATACACAAAATACCACATACTTTCTATCCACATAATTTCACTGCACAACATACCACAGAATTCCACTACATACAACGTACATCCAAAAACTTTTACATTTACAACGCCAATAGCTCTAACTCTCGCAAATGCGAAACCTATTACATTGCAAATGCTTCTTTAACTAGTAGTCGCGTTTGCAGAGTGGTGGAGAAAGGGTGCTGGGCCTCCGACCAGCGCTCAGGAATTCCACTGAGTAGGACTTACAGGAGGTACCAGGAGGGCTTCTTGGCCCCCAAAGTCCCTCAGGAGTAAAGTGGACTACATCCCCTAACCAGTAGTGTGCCAAGAGGTGCATTTGTAGAGTGGTGGAGAAAGGGGGCGTAGCCTCCGAAGACCTCTTAGCAATCCCACTGTTGTATTCCTCTTAGGGTGTCCGTACATGGGTTTTCCTGTATCATGTCCTTATATAGGCACAATTCGCCCTGCAGTCCTTATTTAGGCATTAAACCGTGCACTCCAAATACAGGCATGGTCTCCGACATCCGTCCACCCTAACGTCACAACAAGTTCTTGAAGAACAGACCCTTAGGCTTCGGGAGTTTTCCTAGCAAAGGACTATTGATTTCTTCAAGGACTCATCTATTATGCATGAACCGTTATACCTTGAGGGTTCATTCATGACGTCTTCCGCTGTCCGATTCACGTCAATGCTAACATTCTGAGGTACCTCTCAGGTATAAATATACCTTCCCTAGCCCTTGTAAATCAGAGGAGACCTCGACTTCAGAGGAGCCCGTTTCCCGGCCTGACGCACTGAGAAGATGCTGTCATCCCTGCACGCATAGAGTCCAGCTTCCAGTGATCTGACTTCCCTCGCGGGGTGTTGGAGTTCGAGTCTGGCAAGAGTTTCCCACCTCTCTCATTCTTAAGGTATGGAGCTGACTAGAAACCTAGAGGGACTCTTTGCATACTAGGCATACTAGGCTTAACATACTCTTGGTATACCATAGTAAGGAATACTTCACCTACTTCATACCTCTCCCTACACCTAGGTTAGGTTAGGTACATTGGGGTAGAACTAGCTTAGAAACGCATCGTATGAGTACTTGCATTTTTAGTCTATGTTATTTATGTAAATGAATATCTACTAAAGATCATGCTAGCGCAGTATTATTTATTTCTACTGCTTACGCTGTACATTATTTATCTTGCATACTATCTTGTGATCGTAACAGCACATATTACTTACACGAGAAACAAGATTGTTCAATAAATCTTTTATTGAAACGCCAGTCTATTCTTTCTGTGTAACTTTGAGGAAAACTAAGCATGCACGATTGAGCTGAGTGAAATAGTTATCTATTGTTTCCACGTCTCTGGGACATGTTCTGATTCTAAAGGGAAACAAAGTTGTCATGTTTTGCGGCTGCCAGAAACTACTCCCTTCTTGTTTATCAAGGAGTTTCTAGTGGCCTCTGAGCTAGCTGGTACAAGTAATTAAGTTTAATATACTCGATAGGGACATAACGACCTCAGTCCTATGTCAAGCCTATAGGGTATATTATTCCAATGCGCAGAGCCTAGTAGGGAAATAGGAGCTACACTACATGGCGCCCAATGGTTTGGTAAGGCGGTAATTTAACGTTAGATACTGAGTAACTCAGCCGTGCTTTTTCTCTCAGAGACCCCTACCCATATACTCCAAAAGACGTCTGGAGTGGGCAGGGTTAAGTATCCGCCACGGCTATATAGGGAAGCACCCTATATATTAGCTGTTTGGTTTGCTCAACGTTGAAGGATACAGTGTTCCAAAATATTGTGCACCTTATCTTTGTTTCCTTGAAACTTGTTCTACATTTTTCAAAAAACAAAATGTCCATAAACGGGGACGAAGCCACCGGAAACGGTGGAGCTGCGGCTGACCCAGCCATAGCAGTTTTTAACTTTACTGGTTTAAATGAAACCGAGGAGGGTGTTATAGACATCCCTCCAAACTTAAGAAGAGCCATCACTCTAAAACTTATAAAACACGACCTACCACCAAGAGGCGGTAGAGCAGTTTTCGTGATAGAGGCACACAAATCATTTCAGACAGAGGTATTCTATTCGTGGGTAATATTTCCTGAATTCAATCCAGTTACAAAACTGTTTCACTTCTACAAAGAAGATGATCCACCAGAGGAATACATTCCTTTCGAGGATATAGAAATTCCATTAACATACCAGGAGCATCAGCTCTGGTTTAAAGGCGCCCTAAAACATCACAGAAACATTACCAGGCTTGGTCCACTAGGTAGACCAGGAGCAACATGGCCGATTCTCGCCGGCTACACACCTCATCCTGAACTTGATATAATGTCAGATGAGGAACCACTTACTCAACTTACAGAGTTAATAAAAATCTACAGACAATTGGTCCAATATGTCATGCGGACTTTCACAGTCCAACCACCATTGATACTTCCAAATCAAACTCCTCAACCGGGGAATATACTAAAAATTACACCACAGACTCTATACGCAGTCATGGGTAAAATGCCCACAAAATGTGAGCAAGTTCCATTTTGGATAGCTCAAAAAATTACTCAAATCGAAGCAGTATTTCCAAATACTAGCCCGTATGAGAAACACAGAATCCTAACAATCAGTTTACCAATGGGGATCACACCACAACTGGAAGACTGCACCACTTGGGGCTCAGTCTTTGCTGCCATCTATACTAAAACACATGGCATTCCGTCAATTGCGGTAATACCTGATGTCCTGAAACAAATTCAAAACGAATACGGGGCAGAATCTGCTCTAAATTTAGGTATGAAATTACTGAAAAATTTCGACCAGGTCTCAACAATAATATTATCTAATATTAAAGGGGAGGCAGCAGCAGTGGCGATCCGCCAACGATTAAGGGAATTTGATGTTACAGAACATCAAACTGAGCTACCCAGAATAATTGAACAATCTTATGCAGAATTAGGCAGAGATAGTTTGGGTGGAAGACCAGTGAAGCCAAAACTATCTGAAAGTCCTGAGAAGAACTCTATTAAACAAACTCCTACATCTTCTAAAAAGAAGTGGGAGACTAATAAACAAAATTCAAACGAGAAACGTTCTCAATCCCGAAGTAGGTCTCCTCAAAAGGAGCCCTCTGAAAGGAGGTATAACCTCAGGAATAGGGATAATTTGAGAAAGCCTGACAGGTATCAAGATACTGATACACGTTCCTCTCATACCTTTCAGATCTCATCACAGACTTCGGAAAGAAGAGGACGGTCAGAACATAGAGAAGAACGCGTGAAATCAAAAGACGACAAACATGCTCCGAAAAATAAAACAAAACCTCAATTCTCCAAAAAGAAAGTAGCAGGTCTGAAGATCAGACATGCCGACAATACTGAGAACACAACTCAAGAACGGAGAATGGGCTCAGACAATGCTGGACAGTGCAGCAGAAGTCACAATAGCTCGCCAGAACCTGAAGGAACTTCTGGAGATAGTGGACTTGAATGAGTACATTACAGTAGAGACTGTAGACACCAGGGTTAGTATTCCACAAAAGTTATATAAAATAACCCTCCGGATGGAGGGAGACATACCTAGACAGGTGAAAGCACTTTTTTGGGAAAAACTTTCAAGGGGCTATGACATACTTCTAGCAGAAAAAGACTGGCCACCACAATTTGTCAGGGAGTGCCCACATGGTGAGGACATTATTATGCCTGCCTTCTCCAACCATATTCCAATACACCTAAAATATACATATGCCAGGAAATGGGCAGTAGCCCAGGCCCCAGCATTATATTAAAATCATGTTCGATGGGATGAGGAATCACCTCACCATAAAATACATCTGAAACATGAACCAACTGCACAAAGGCAGTATCCAATAAAGCAAGAAGCTAAAAAACAGGTCAGGGAGATCTTAGATCAACTTGAATACCAAGGGGTGATTGAAACATGCACCTCCTCAATGAACAATCCTTTGTTTCCTGTCTCCAAACCAGACAACACCTATCGTCTAGTTTTGGATTACAGACACTTAAACACTTGTTCTAAAACATTTGCAGTGCAAAATGCACATAGCACAGCATTAATGAATAACATTGTGCGTAAAAAATATAAAACCACATTAGACATCTCAAATGGTTTCTTTTGTCAAAACATAGCACCTGAAAGCAGGTACTTAACAGCTTTCTCCATAATGGGGACCCAGCGTCAATTTTGTCGACTCCCACAAGGGTTCAAGAACATCCCAGGGTTATTCTCAGCAAGGGTAACAGAGTTACTACAAATTTATGACAATGAGGCATTGTCCTATGTCGATGACATTTATCTAACAGACGATGACCTGGATAAACACTTGAACAGGGTGAGCACCATTATATTGGGCTTCGCCTCTGAGGGCTACAAATTCAACTTCAAAAAGTCCAGAATTGCCCATCTCAATGTCCTATTTCTAGGATATGAGCTTTCAAGTGAAGGCAAGAGCTTGGCAGCTAACTTTCTAGAGAAATGTGCGCTGCTCCAACCTCCAAAAACACTAAAAAACTTACAATCCATCCTGGGTTTCCTAAATTTTGGAAGAACATACATTCTAAATTACGCAGAAAGGGTTAAACCTCTCTACGCATTAATCAAACCTGATTTTTCAATCAAAAATTGGACACAGGAACACACAGAAATCTTGCGTTCACTCCAAGCTAACATGTTAGCAACAAATCACTTACAAACACGCGTAAGTCAACGCAACCTGGTGATCTGAATAATTTCGGGTCAATGCAGATTCACCTACTTAACATTTAATGAGGGTGAAAAAATACCAATTGCATACAAATCTCATTTGTATACACAAGCGGAAATGCGCTTCACTTCAACTGAAAAAATTCTGACAGCAGTTCAAACCGCTGTAGCAAAAGAAAGAGCCTTATCCCAAGGGAAACGCATTATTGTCGTAACCCCAGTACCAGCTTTAGAAGCGGTCACAAAAGCAAGCATTCCAAATGCTAAAGCATTACATCCAAGATGGATACAATGGGTTAATTCTCTTGCTGCAACAGATGTTGAATATGTTTTTGATCCCGATTTAAAAACACAAGCGTTCCTGCAATATTAACAAGAATGTCCTCTGCCCACTGAAATTCTGCCTCTCCATCAGTACAAATTCATAATTTACACTGATGGATCCGCACAACCCGCAACAGGGGGTAAGCAAGCTTACAGTGCAGCATGTGCAATCGTTAAAGGTCGCATGCGAGATGGCATCTTCAGACCTATGGTCACAAAAACTCAATCTCTAGGAGATTGTACAGCTCAGCGAGCTGAACTACAAGCATTCAAACTGGCACTTGAAAGTACAGATCGAGAATTCCCCACACTAATAGTGTGCGATTCCTTTTACTGTGTTCAGTCGTATAATGAATATATACAAAACTGGCTTGAAAATGGGTTCAAAGATGCGAAAGGTGGCACAATAAAGCACAAAACGCTTTGGGAACAAGTAGTTCAGTTGAAAAACGAACTACCAAAGGCTCACGTGATCCACACACTGAGTCATCAACGTGATGGCGTTCACGTTGCAGGAATTCATTGGCTGACGAAGCCGCAAAGGGGGCTGTTCAGACGGCTTCCGTAGCTGTGATCACTCGTTCAAAAACGAAAATAGACAGTGAGATAATGTTGGCTGTCAAAGCTACGAGCAAAGGCAGTGGTGCAGCGTTACCAAAAAAGTTTCCACTCAAGTACTCTTATGTAATTGATGCGAATAGCATTCCTTTTGCTCGAATCCCTGGAGTGGGGGATAGGGTAATTCCAAACATGGAACGTAGAGCAGCTTTGATTTATGAGGCACATTTGGGGGAGGGTCTGTCACATCTAGGGATCTCTAAAACAATTTTGACGTTAAAAGAGATGTACTGGTGGCCTGGGATGAATACAGAAATCCACATCTTCATCAATAACTGCATAGACTGTAAGATACAGCGTGATGCTGACCGCCACCAGACACCATGCTACGAATGTAGCTGCCCAGTACAGACACCACTGTTAGACAGCATTAGACTATCTATGCGCATGCGTCCTTCTGGACAAATGCAATCCCACAAATACTGAATCAAGGTTCCTATGGATAAGGCCTCAGCGCTCGGCTGACGCTCGAACTGTTATAAAAGATTTGCGAGTCTTTATCGGCACATACACAATAAGCAAGCTACATTCTGACCAGGGCCCTGCGTTTAGCTCTCGGGCTTACAAAGAAGCCATGGCCAGTCTGGGCATTGCATTGCGGTACTCCTCTCCATTCCATCCTGAGGGAAATTCGGTTGTGGAAAGGAAAAACCGGGACATAAAGCAGTCTATAACAGCTAGGGTATTAGGTTCGGGTGATGGATGGGTCAAACATCTTTATGGGGTCCAACGCTCATTAAATAACCTGCCAGGAAGTTCTCTGGGGGGGGTTACTCCATATGAGGTCCTATTTGGGACAAGAATGTGGGTACCAGACCTCGATCACGTAGGCACAGTGGTGGAAAATAAACCGTTTGATATCAAAGATCGTTTGGCTGTTTTACAGGAACTCAATGAACTAAGATCGAAACACAGCAACGTATTCCTGCAGCCAACCACCACTGGGGAAAAACCGGCGGTCCCAGCAAGGCCTGTCTGGATTCCTAAAGTTGGGGATCTAGTCAGAGAAAAGATTGCGGACAAGAAGGAATTTGGACCTTCTTACAGACAACCAGTACCTGTCCTAGCAGTTCAAGGAACAAGAACAGTACTTCTGCCGCCCCTTGCTGGAAAATAGGAGAAAAGATTTGTGTCCATCGACCTCATCAAACCACAGTATGTGGCCAATACTAAATAGTAGACCACGTGGACTCCGACCTAGTAGCAGACGCACTCCTCTCGCTACTATCCAAGAGGTTCAGACTGAAAGACTGATAACCATCGAGAATTCAGCTGCAACAGATGAAGGACTAAGCAACAATGCAATGGAACTCATCCCTCTTGAAAATCAAGTAACAGTTCGTCCAAATACACCTGTCTACACCAATGTAGCAAGTGATCAACTGGTTCCAGCGA
The DNA here is from genome assembly GCA_963921515.1 of Calotriton arnoldi. NCBI lineage: Eukaryota > Metazoa > Chordata > Amphibia > Caudata > Salamandridae > Calotriton > Calotriton arnoldi. The sequence goes on along the minus strand of CAWUFW010012301.1, from coordinate 152,057 downwards.
TTTCTACAAATCCTGATGCAATTCCAACAATTGACAGAACTACTTCTGCTATTTCATTAACTTTGATACGTTCTCAGAAGATCCAAGTGAACCTGAAACGACGCCAGCATCATTAAAATTCAAGCAGCCCCTGGTTTCCCCATGGATTGAACTCTGGATTATTTCTGGACTATTTGTTTTCCTGCTTTGGCTAGCTTTGGTTGTGACTATGAGCGTGCTTATAAATGGCAGATACATCCATGTGAACACTGAAGGAAATGATGTGAACGTACTTTTGAAACCTCATAAATCTTCCCATCGTGAAGCAAGAGACTTGTCAACAGTGAACATCACAGCCGTTCCTATACAGGATGGTATAGTGTGGGACAAAACAGATTTTGATATCTTTGGCCCGACGGAACAATTGAACATTCCACATTTGTTTAAAATTTCACTAAGTGATCTAATTTCATCCAGTACCTATTCTGATGATTGGGACTTTGAGACTGTTAACGACATAATGTTTGACCTAGAAAAATCTGCTGCCTTTTCTAAAAATGAATATTTAGAGTGTTCATCAGACTATGAACAGCTGTATTGCTATAACCACTATGGTCATCATTATTTGCATAAATCTGCATACCCTAGAAATGTGTTTATGTTTAACCAATGGGAGCATTGTCCTACACCACCACAAGGTAGTTCAAAAACATTTGCTAACAAGTTTCCATATTTTTCAGGTTACAATACATCTGATCCAGAAACGTTTTACTATAAAAATGTAAACAAAACAGGACTGAAAATTATGTTAACAAATACAAAACAGATTTACTCTGCATCATTTATTGCCCAACTGTCTAGACAGGGTTTCGACTTATGGAAAGACACAATAGACACGAAAACTGTCTGGGGTACTAAAGATTGGCAAGTGCAGGGGATAGAAGCTTTATTTAGAGCCTGTATCATCCCTGAACAAATAATATTTTTGAATGAAACTGTCCAACAAACATCTTGTCTTGGACTAGCCAAGATCAAAGAGATGAAAACACCTTCTGTACCAACACCTGCAAGTGATAACAATACACAGGCAGCGGTGACATTTGACCAAATACTACAACTCAACAGATCTAATCCTGATTGGAGAAAATGGTTGATCTGGCCCACAGACACGAACAACTGTCAGGAAAGATTCCTGAATAAAACTCAGGGCTTTACTATTCATAGGCCAGACCCAAGATACGTCCAAAGACAGCATCCGGGGTAGTAACAACATACAGTGTAGGAAAATTATGCCTCGATTGGCTGCAGAAATCTACACTACAGGATGTGAAACAACACTTATCCTTACTTAAAGAAGACGCATACCTTAGGGAATTCTTGCTTGGACCAAGAAAACCGGTCAAAAACGTTTCATATATGCCGGCATTTATGCTGCCTATTACGAAGCATGGAAAGTGTCACAGATGGAGGCCGCAGAACGAATACGTGAACTAGATCGTATTAATTTAGAGAAAACACTCACTGTGGTCGACAATGGGTTAACAACTTTGTCCTCCAGAATATATTCATTGGACAACATTGTATCCTCTGCTATCATACTAGAACAAGATTTGGCGATGTTACAGCAAGGCCAATCTCAATTACGTTCTATTGTGTTATTAAGCTGGACGCTGCAATCTTTGCATGCGGGCTATGTGCCTTGGCGTTTTATCAACACGTCAGCTCTGTTTGCAGAATACAATCTAACTGATAAACAGATCGAACTGGCACAAAGAGGAGCAAAGTATACAGTGCTGAGCATTGAAAAACTGGAAAAGTTACCATTCACAGTGGCAGAAAAACCAGCTACAGAATGGCTCATTCATGGCAAAATCACACTACCTGTGACTACTTTTCAGTTTCAGTATTGCCTCAAACAAATGCAAGCAGGCAAATATGAAAGGTTGGGTAAGGAATACATTAAGACATCTTGGAATTTACCGTATACATATAGATGTTGGAGTGGGGATCGTGAAGTGTTTTTGAGCGGTACACACTGTAAAAGTGCACTGAGCGATTCACTTAGATTGTCAGGACATTTCTTTACACGGGGCTTGCAATGGTTCTGTGGCAAATTTGTCTTGCCATCAGCAGGGCACACCAGCTGCTGTGATTAATCCAGTGTTTGGACAACTTTCTAATGGGAGTTACCTCATGTTGAATGATAAGAGTTGCTGCGGCATGTTGCCAGGCATCCCATATCTAGTAACGGTCAACTCCAGGGTCACTTGCTGTATGCAAGTATTGTTTGCCCCAATAGACACAGTCAGGGAGTCGCCTTTGTGGCCTTCGCTGAACGTCTCTTTTATAAGATTTGATACTTTAAGCAGAATGAAAGCCATGCTTTTGCAACAATCAGTGCCTTTAACCTCGGCCAAAGAAACCTATGATCTACAAGTAGCAAGGACTTCGGCTGAGATACAGACTTTATTACGTACAAACTGCCCTATACATTTCGTGGAAATGATAGGACGTATCTTTAACATGTCTGATACAAGCGGAATTGTACATGTATTTAAGAGCATCTGTTCTGGTCTGTTAGCACCTTTCCAGGCAATACTCGGAATCATCCCGAACTTTGCACATTCGGTGTTTGGTGGCATACCATTACTCCTCGCACTTGTTGCCGGAATTCTATTTCTCTTCCTGCTATTACGCTATGGCCAGCTTATTCGCAGACATCACCCCGAGCGAAATGGAAAAAGCTCGCCTTGAACGAAAGAGCCGTGAGCGAATAGTACAGCTTTTGGGCATGACTCGTCTACGGGACCTAAATACCACGTGGTTCCTGTCATTCAGACCAATCTGGCAAGATTGCATCTTACCTGTTCTACGATGCCTGCTATGCGGTGAAGAATGCGTGTTAGACACCTGTCTAACATTTCCATCAGCAACGCCAACGGATATCGATACTCTGCTGGACCCGATAACGGCCCATGCTCTGTGTTGTCCCCAGAGGCTACCAATCCTGATGACGGCATTCATTGAGATCTCACAGACGCTTCCAGCTGCTGCTGAGGTACGAGATGGATCTACAGGCACACAGGTAACAACGGACGCGAACATTGCAGCAGCATCCTATGCTGAGAGCGATGCTTCACATCTCTGTGCAATTAATTTACTACACGAGGTGTTCCAACTGATACCAACTTCAGTGGACGATATTTTGTCTACAGAAATAGATGATCTCATGTTTACACCAGACCCGTACACTGACTCTGATTCCACCCACAGTGTACTAAAGACGCAGTAAAATTTGGCCTTCATATTTCAAAAACTTGGAACTCTTCCCAAATTGAAATTTTTTTCCGTTTTTTCAAACTGAATGGCAATTCAATCTGCTTGAAGTAGAACCAGCCTTACAGTACAGACTTCGCGGTACTTCCTCAGACACTTTGTCATCTTATTTGTCTAAAAAGTTCATTAATTTTCATGACATGAAATGACTTTGATTTTTGAACAACTTATCGATCATTTTCTGTCACATGTAAATATTACTGCTTATTTCATTCAAATTGCATTTTATTTCCAAATATATGCCTGTAATGAAGAGCAATGCTTGAAATGTACAGTACCTTTTGCATTTTAATAGGTTTTTAAATGCTTTTTAATGCTTTTAAGAAATATTCTTAGCAATATGCGGTACTCCATTTTATGTTTAGCATATTAAATGTTTAGTATTTTATTATTATCGTACACACGAAAGTGGAGTGGGTGTTGTATTCCTCTTAGGGTGTCCGTACATGGGTTTTCCTGTATCATGTCCTTATATAGGCAGAATTCGCCCTGCCCTTATATAGGCATAAAATCCCAGTCCTTATTTAGGCATTAAACCGTGCACTCCAAATACAGGCATGGTCTCCGACATCCGTCCACCCTAACGTCACAACGAGTTCTTGAAGAACAGACCCTTAGGCTTCGGGAGTTTCCCTAGCACAGGACTATTGATTTCTTCAAGGACTCATCTATTATGCATGAACTGTTATACCTTGAGGGTTCATTCATGACGTCTTCCGCTGTCCGATTCACGTCAATGCTAACATTCTGAGGTACCTCTCAGGTATAAATATAGCTTCCCTAGCCCTTGTAAATCAGAGGAGACCTCGACTTCAGAGGAGCCCGTTTCCCGGCCTGACCCACTGAGAAGACGCTTTCATCCCTGCACGGAGAGAGTCCAGCTTCCAGTGATCTGACTTCCCTTGCGGGGTGTTGGAGTTCGAGTCTGGCAAGAGATTCCCACCTCTCTCATTCTTAAGGTATGGAGCTGACTAGAAACCTAGAGGGACTCTTTGCATACTAGGCATACTAGGCTTAACATACTCTTGGTATACCATAGTAAGGAATACTTCACCTACTTCATACCTCTCCCTACACCTAGGTTAGGTTAGGTACATTGGGGTAGAACTAGCTTAGAAACGCATCGTATGAGTACTCGCATTTTTAGTCTATGTTATTTATGTAAATTAATATCTACTAAAGATCATGCTAGCGCAGTATTATTTATTTCTACTGCTTACGCTGTACATTATTTATCTTGCATACTGTCTTGTGATCGTAACAGCACATATTACTTACACGAGAAACAAGACTGTTCAATAAATCTTTTATTGAAACACCAGTCTATTCTTTCTGTGTAACTTTGAGGAAAACTAAGCATGCACGATTGAGCTGAGTGAAATAGTTATCTATTGTTTCCACGACTCTGGGACATGTTCTGATTCTAAAGGGAAACAAAGTTGTCATGTTTTGCGGCTGCCAGAAACTACTCCCTTCTTGTTTATCAAGGAGTTTCTAGTGGCCTCTGAGCTAGCTGGCACAAGTAATTAAGTTTAATATACTCGATAGGGACATACCGACCTCAGTCCTATGTCAAGCCTATAGGGTATATTATTCCAATGCGCAGAGCCTATTAGGGAAATAGGAGCTACACTACACCACTGTGTGGGACTTACTGGAGGTAACAGGAGGGGTAGTTGGCCCCCAAGGACATCCATGGGGGCCAACTACCCCTCCTATTACCTCCAGTAAGTCCCACACAGCAGTATTGCTAAGTTCTCATAGCAGGCCATGCCCCCTTTGCCCACCACTCTGCAAACGCGCTCCCAGGCGCGCTCTTGGATGGGGATTGAAGTCCCCTTCGCTGCTGGGGGTTCTTAGGGGCCAACTAGCCTACCTCTTACCTCCAGTAAGCCCCACACAGTGGGATTGCTGAGAGGTGGACACAGGCCACGCCCCCTTTCTCCACCACTCTGCAAACTCGCCTCCTGGCGTGCTCTTGGTTGGGGGATGAATTCCCCTTTCTTCCTGAGATTCCCTGAGGGCCAACTAGCCCTCCTGTTACCTCCAGTAAGCCCCATACAGCTGGTTTGCTAAGAGTGCTCAAAGGCCACGCCCCCTTTTTACACCACTCTGCAAACGCTGCTCTTGGCGCACTGCTGCTCGGGGGGTGAAGTCCACTTTTGTCCTGAGGTCCTCAGGACACAAGAGGACCTCATCGCCCCACTAGCAATGTGCCAAGAGGCGTGTTTGCAGAGTGGTGTAAAAAGGGATGTAGCCTCGGACCACCTCTCAGCAATCCCACTGTGTGAGGCTTACTGAAGGTACCTGGTGGGCTAGTTGGCCCCTAAGGACCCATAAGACTCTAGGGGACTTCATCCCCCAACCCAAAACGCAGCAGGAGGTGCGTTTGCAGAGTGGTGCAGGGAAGGGGCGGGGCCTCCGGTGAGATGCCAGCTACTGTTTTCTTTTTCTTTTTTAGAAGGGGGGGCGGTGTGGCCCCCCTTCTCTTAATATTTTTTGGGCCCTAGGGACCCCATCCCCCAGGGCTAGAGCCATATATATATTTTTTAAATTAAAGAACGGGAAGGGGGCATGCAGCCCCCCTTCCGAGGCTGATTACGGCCCCGGGGACCCCATCCCCTGGGGCTTTGCCTCTTTTTACCATTTTTTTTCCAAAGGGAGGGGGGCCGCGTGGCCCCCCTCCAGGGCCACTTTTGGCCCCGGGGACCCCATCCCCCGGGGCTTGGCCAATCCTTCTTATTTTTTTTATTTTCCCAGGAAGGGGGGCCGCATGGCCCCTCCCCAGGGCCACTTCTGGCCCCTGGGGACCCTCAACCCCAGGGCCTGGCCAGGCTGTTTTTTGGGGGAGGGGGCCACGTGGCCCCTCCTGAGGCCAATTATGGCCCGGGCCCCCATCCCCCGGGCCTGGCCTTATTTATTTTAATTTACGAAAGGGAGGGGGCCACGTGGTCTCCTTCCCTGGGCCACTTCTGGCCCCGGGGTCCCCATCCCCCGGGGCCTGGCCTCAGCATTGGGGACCGTGGGGGGAGCCCCAATGCCCCCACGGTCCCTGCCGGCTCCCCGCCTCCTGCGGGAGCCGGCATTGCTTATGGGCAAGAGGAGCTGCTAACATGCAGCTCCCCTTGTCCAAAAGCAATTCTGCTTTGCTTCTTGGAAGCGAGAGAAGGTTTCCTGCTCTCGCTTCCAAGAAGCAAAGCAGTGTTTGCTACGGCAGGGCGGGAGCCATGCTCCTGCCCTGCTATAGCAAACGGCAATGTCCCGGGGGTGGGTACCCCGGGACAGTGCAGTAGCTGGCCCTGGGGGGTGGCGGTCACCAGGGCCATGAAGGGCTCCAGGAGGGGGGCTGTGCGGCCCCCTCCCAATGTAAACAAAGCCCCGGAGAGGTGGCGGTCCCTGGGGCTGCGGGGGGCCGCGATGCCCCCGCACTTAATGATTAAAGCCCCGGGGAGGTGGCAGTCCCCGGGGCTGCATAGGGGGCAAGAGCCCCCCCACGCTTTTTATTTATTTTTAAAAAATAAATCCCTGGGGAGGTGGCGATCCCCAGGGCTGCGGGGGGCCGTGAGCCCCCCGCATTTGAATAAGGATCGCCCAGGGCAGGTGGTGGTCCCCATGGCTGTGGGGGCCCACGCGGTCCCCGCATAAACATACAAAATGCCCCCGGGACCTGGCTCAGTAAAACAAAGCGCGGCAGCCCGCACTTCGTTTTTTTAACAAACATTACGACCGGTTTCGCGCACTCAGCGCGAATTTGGCCGAAAATATTTTTTTTAATTGCTTTTTTTGGCCCTCGGGGTCCCCTGAGCAGGCCTAGGGGGTCAGGGTGTTTCTACCCTGCCCCCTTTTCTTGTTTTTTATCTTTTTTTTAATCTTTTTCTTGAGACTCAGTTTTACTGAGTCACAAGATGGCTGCCATCACTTCCTGGCTTGGAGTGTTGGCAGCCAATCAGAATGAAGCACGTGATCGGGAAGATTCGCAAATCCTCCTCGGTGCTCAGATATTGATATTATTTATTTTTAAATTTCTCAGGAACTATTGAACGGATTTACACCATTTAAAGCAAAGAGTGCACTCTGGACCAAGAGCTACCTCTCTGCCAAATTTAGTGTAATTCCGTTCAGCAGTTCCGACTGTAGCCGCGACAAAAGTTCCCATGGACTTTAACATGGGGAAAATGCGTTTTGGGACCCCCCTTTTTTCTCGGCCCCCGCTTAATGAATCACCCTGAAACTTTCAAGACAGGAGCTGACTGGAGCGCCCCATTAGTTTTGAAACTTTCGCGAAGATTCTTCAAACGGCGCCAAAGATATTGGCAAATCAAAAAATGCATTTCCTATGGAAACTAGGTCCTAACTATAACTACCTACTGGCGACCGCCAGTAGGTAATATATATATACATATATTACCTACTGGTGGTAGCTAGTGGGTAGTTATAGTTAGGACCTAGTTTCCATTGGAAAAGCATTTTTTGACTTGCCTATAACTTTGGCGTTATTTGACCAATCGTCAGGGTAGGTTCTGATTGTTGTGGAAAGTTTTGGGGTAATCCGTGCAGTGGACCGAGAATTCTGAGCGCAAAATAAGGGTGCGTTTGTAATGTTAATTCCCATAGGAACCTTTAGCCACACCTACAGCCCAAACAGCTCAACGGACTTACACCACATTTGGCAGGGAGGTAGATGTTGGTTCAAGAAAGTGCCTTTTGCCTATTTGGTGTAAATCTGATCAGTAGTTTTTTGAGAAATTTGAGCTGAAAGTTATAATGATATCTCTGGTCGCTGATATTTTGCGATGGCTTTGCGAGTAATCATGAATGCACGCGCCAACGGGAATGCTTTGATATGTTGGACGGCACCTGACAGAAAGTTGAGGCTGACATTATATTGCTCAGGAATGGTTCCCGTGGCTGAAAATTTCTGAAAAAGCTAATGTAAGGGGTCAGAGTAGGGGTACTCTGACACCATGTTTGAGGAATGGGGGTGTTAGTCCAAAATAGATTTTTTTAATCGTGCGTGATATTCATGATGATGCCGCGACCGTCAATGTGGCCCCCCATGTACCATTGTGGTGACATTGCGAATATCAACGTCGTCCCGAAAATTGGTGGAAATATAAAAAAAATCAGTGAATCATTAATATGCATTGTTATACAAATATTGAGATTCTGATGAATGTTTTTATAAAGTTATTTATATAGTGAGTTATCTACTGTGAGGGTTAGAATTAATTATATAGTTTTAATTTTTGAATGTGGTGGTGGCTATTTAATTCCTGCTTCTGTTTCCTGTTTTCGTGACTTGTCCGCAGTGATCCGTGATTACCAACGTCTTCGCTATCTTGGGTGTCACAGCGCAAACAGAAAATAGGTTTTAGAGATGGTTGTTATAGAAACTCGCTAGAAAAACATGATTTTAGAGAATACTGTAAGACACTCCTAGTGTGTAAAATACTGTAACATGTGTGGATATATGTGTTTTACACTTTATGGAAAAGGCGCGATCGTTGCGGTTAACTACATCATCGTGACGTCCCGAATAACGGCAAAAACTGAAAATAGGTCTGAAAGATGGTTTTTAAAGAAACTTAGTTCAAAAATATGAGTTCAAACATGCTTTGAAAGAAATCTGTATAAAGTAATATGTGTAGGGCAATGTTCAGAATGGATTTTTTTTCATATTATTTTTTGGATGTGTTGGTGGTCATTGAATGTCTGCTTTTGTTTTCCATTTTCACTATGTTGTTGCGTAGATTCTAAAAAAAAACCTTCATAAAAAAACTTCACAATATTTTGGGTACTAGGGTGGCTCTGACAAGTGCTGCTGTGTTGGTTGTGCATATATGGCTGCTACACGTAAAACCGATGCAGAGTTTCAGGTTACTTAGAAACACCATGTTGCCTTCATCTGTAAAGTGCACTCCATCATTTCTATAAATTCCATGCATGTCAAAATGCATATTGTTGTTATAGATACTGCCCATGCCATGGTCTCTGAGGAATGCAAGAACAGTTTTATTAACATGTTTCCTGCCTTTGTCAATCTGTGGACAGAATTGATTTGACCACTTCTATTTCTGTCTTTGGCATATATTAGAGTACACCAACACAGTGTGAGGGAAAAGCAAGATCAGTTCTGCAAAGGTTTCTTTCATTAGGATTTCCAGCCCTATCCCAGTCAATGTGCCTTGGTCATTGCCACCACAGTGCACAATCATGAGATGAGGAGCTTGGGAATCCACAATGGATTTAACCAAAGCCAGCAACTGATGAAACTTTAACCCTCTCTGGCCAAACCAAGTAATCTGCACATTTGGCAAACCCAAGTCCCTGTCAATACCTCTCTTTTTTGCTGCCTCTTTAGCCCAATAAATATAGCTGTCACTCACAATCCATACATCATTTTGAAGTGGAGGACAAATAGTAGTCAGGAGAAGGCTGGAGCTGAATGAGGTAGTTTTCCAAAGGAAAAGCAGTTAAGATGGAGGTGTAAAAAAAAAAAGAAGATATATTTAATTGGATGCTGTCAGCATGAAAGTGAATAAAATTAGGTAGTGTTTTGGATGTCTTAGAAAAAAGTCTTATTATTGGCTGTTGTTTAAAAAAGAAATGTAATACAGATATGGATATGCTTTTGAATCTGTGGAGAAAAGCACACCTGCTGTATCTTGTTTAGAAGTAGCATGTTCCTTCTAGAATGTGCTGTGAATTTGTGACCTACGGGTTCCGCTGGGTTGCTAGGTTACACTGATCTAAGAGTGTATTTGGGAGAAGGGTGTAAAAGAAACAGACATTTTTTTGTAAAAGTTGACTTGTGATGACACAATTTAAGTAATGCCAAGCTTTAATTTCTAATTGAGGACTGTGTAATAAACTATTGTTCGGTATTTAACATTTAAAAAAATAAAGCTAGCTGTCGGTTTGAACTCGGTTTGATCATCACGGAAATATAGCGAAAGTATCACGGAAAGGCGCTGACAGGAACCAAGTTTTGAAAGAGAGGGAAAGGGTCAACCGATGCTAGCCATTCACAAGTGGTGATGCAGTAGTCTAAAATGAAAGACATGATTTCATTTGCTGCCTTTTTCATGATGATAGAGTGGAAAGTTGAAGAGGTTACCATTTTAGAGTTGCTTTCTATGAGAGTGGTGTAACATTCTTATGCTTAGTTTTTACAAATCTTAATAGTCTCGAAACTATCCAAAAAGAGCCTAAACAATAATATAATCTACAAACTCAATTCACTGGTATGTATATAACTTTTTAATCATATAAAAATGTACATTAGGAATGAAGATGTATATGGGAGTTTGATTAAAAAGAGTATCAGAGTGATGTGAAAAAAATATATCAGATGAACTGTATCTGGCAGAGTGTATGTGTTTGTATAAGATGTTAGTACTGTTGAAAATTACCATGAGCAATGCCGTCAACAATGACAATGTTTTAAATGTCCAAGCATTATGTGCAGAATAGATACATCTATATTATTTGCATTCTGGGAGTTGTGGTAGTTTTAGTCACATTATAAAAGAGGAGTACTGTAGTCATGAATAAAACATAAGAAAATGTGTTGTGCCTGTATTTTAATTATATAGTAGTAATACTTGTTAGGTGTGTAGTAGGAAGTGTTTGTCAATGTGGTTTTTAACTTATATGATTGGTTTGCATATGTTTAGATGGTGAGATGTGTTTTCTTTTTGGTTGCAGATAGTTATACGTACGATGAGATGCAGAGAACTATGGGGCATATTAGCAAGGGCACTATCGCCGCTTTAGCGGCACTTTTTGCCGCTAAAGCGGCGATATTCTTATCGCCCTATCAGCAAACTGTCTCTAACAGCAGTTAGAGACAGTCTTCGGGCATTAGCGCCCGTGTTTTTACCGCTTTGCATGTCAGCGATATTTATCGCTAATGACATGCAAAGTGGGCGTTCCTGACGAACAAACCTGGGAAACACCCGCTAACAGGCCTATCGCCTATTAGCAAGGTGGCCATGGCCCCAGTTAGCGACGTGAAAAGTCGCGCTAACCGGGGTCATCGCCATTTATTTAACACCTGCAATTAGCAGGTGTTAGCCATATCTAACATGGGGGGTGGATTATGCTGATACGACCACAGGGTCGTATCAGCAAGAGTTATCGCCGTTTTCCATGAAACATCGCTGGAAAACCAGCGATGTTTCATGGAAAACACCGCTATGGCAGGAATAATTATCGCCATAGAGCTAAATGTCGCTAATACAGCGTTAGCATGGCAAATTATTCCGACGATAGCCGGCGATAAAAAAGTGCTCGTTAAACACGCTTTGCGATGTTTAGCGCACTTTTGAGATAATATGCCCCTATATATTTTTGGAAAGATGGCCTGAAGGTGTATATCTTTTATGAAATCACGTATATGTTTACATGGTGATCTATGTTCTTCAAGGTTTTTTCAAAATTTCATGTATATAGTGAGGGTGGTGCATTTCTTTCAACATGCTCTGTTTAGAATTGGGGAGGAGTAATAGTAAAGAATTTCTTTTGAGAGTTTGTGTGCTAGCTTCATTTGGCATGTAACTTTTCTTTGAGAAATTCTGAATATATTTTTTAAATACACAAGAAATATTTGAGAAATGATGTAGGTATGACATTAGGAAAAGGTATTGTGCTTTCAAAAGGTGAGAATTGTTGTTTTCAGTTTTAGAAACGTATTGATGCATGTGGACGCAGAGTAACAGAGCAATGTAGACTCTTAGAGAGCCATGTATGCAATTATATATCAACTGAGATATTTAGACATATTCACTCACACAGGCACTACACATGCACTCTTCCGATCACGCAGGTACTAATTAGTTGCATGTACTTGGAAGAATTAGAGAACTATATGCTGTGATACAGACCAATGTGCAGATTTTAATATGCAGTACTTCTCAAAATGTCAATCTGACATATCTAAGTAGAAAAGGACTGAAACACTAAATCTACGAGTGACACATTGGTAGAGAGGCACAGAAATAGCTCTTATGTTGTGTTTTCGGATTTAGACTATTGAGACACTGTATGTACTTTTACACTTTGGTTGATGTTTATTTCAAATTTGTCACAGTGCTCCCAATTTCAACTGTGTGCCGCTGGTCCTTGGCATGGGTGGTCTGCTCGCGGGTACAGTCTCCCCGCATATATATACTAGACGTTTGCTGTAGTCTTGTTACAAACGGAGCAGACACAATTGCAGTGGCATTATTTTTAGTTTATTACGTCCACCTTAACGCGTTTCGGCCGCCTCGACGGCCTTGGTCACATGACATAAACGCGTAGTGCAAAACATTTTACGTGCTGTGTTTCAAACAACATAGAAGCAAGACTTTCACCCCGTATTTTTCACTACAACAAATCTAATTCATTGTTCCATTCTTTAAAAATACATCCATAAATCATTATCACATGATGCGACTTGTGTTAAAAATATTCATCAACCGATCCATTTAAAACATGGGAAAAATATATACAAGAAAGTGCCTAAGTGCCTATTTGCAAAGACATCTCGGGCAAGTGCCATATTATATACTACAAGTGGGCAGGTATCATTCATTTATTACTGGCAGCATTTATGTCTCGAAGTACATTTTATTTCAGTACATTAGTTAAAATGACCACTGCCTAATCAAATATTCCATCTGCCGACAGTACTTGTAGTTTTGTTGACCTTTACATCATATCAAGGTCTTGAATTCCATGGTTCTTACTATATTTTCCCTGTTGATTTGTATTATAGTAATCACTGTCACACTGAATATATATATATATATATATATGTATATATATATATATATATTCTACTGGCAGTCAATTAGGTGGCCATTTTATGGAGCCAGAGCTGGTCCCATGGAATATTTGTAAATAGGAAAAAGTATAGAGGGGTCAGGGTAGGGGGTACCCTGACCCCATAACTGTATTGTAGGGTTTGTGAAGTATGTCTTTGAGTTACAAAATGTCTTAAACTTTTCTTTTTTCCCATGAGTGAGGAGTCGCGTCCACCTCGCAGTGCTCAGAGCGCCCCCCAAGTAACACCGCAATGGAGTTGTGAACCTTGGCAAACTTCTTTTTTTATGAAATACATTCAAACACTAATTTACATGGTAATGCATGCACTCACACAGACATTCACACATCCACACACAGACCCACTCGTAGACCCACTCACAGACTTACATACCCACTTAGAGAATCACTCAATCACTCACCCACTCACAGACCTACTCACAGACTTATCCACCCACTCACATTCCCACTGAGACACTCACACACTTACTCAGACTCACTCAGAGACTCATGGACCCACTCACAGACTAGTACACCCACTTACAGAACCACTCAGACAGTCACTCACCCTGTCAGAGACCACTCAGAGACTCATCCACTCACTCTCAGACCTACTCAGGCACTCATGTTCCCACTCATAGGCCCACCCAGGCACTCATGCACCCACTCACAGAATCACTGAGAGGCTCACACACCCACCGATGAACCCAGTCAAACAGTCAGACACCCTCTCAGAGACTAATTCACCCACTCATGGTCTCAGTCAGATAGCCATACATCAAATGAAGACCCATTTAGACACTCATGCATCTACTCACACACCCAGTCAGAAAGTCACGCACCTATTCACGGACTCACTCAGACAGGCATACACTCACCGAAAACCCATTTAGAGATTCACACACCCACTCAGAGGGCCATTCAAACAGTTATGCACCCACTCACAGACTCAGTCAGACAGTCATGCACCCACTCAAGACCCACATAGACACTCACACACCCACTCACAGACCCATTCAGATACACACTCACTCATGGTTGCACTCAGACACTTACACAGCCACTCACAGACCCACTCAGACACTAATGCACCCATTCACAAAACCACTCAGACACTGATGCACTCAGTCACAGACCCACTCAGAGAATTAGTTAGAGACTCATGTACACACTTACAGATCCACTCAGACTTGTGCACCCACTTGCCCACATAGTTATACACTTAGTAAAACTACTTTCCAAAATATTGTAACATATATAGATGTAAAATTAGAGTTAGAAATCTTAAATGTATTTTTGTTCCTTAAATTTGTGGTTTTGTTTTGTGGATTCATGATGAGATCGTGACTTCGAAAAAATATTTTTGGGGAAAAGGGATTTAAAATCAAAAATTATTTAGTATTGGGTAATAGGGTGGCTCTGTAGAGAGCCTTTGTATTCATTGTGAGCATGCCACAGCTACACATAAGACCGGGTGCAGAGTTTTAGGTTGCTGAGAAACTTCCTGTAAAGTGAACTCCATCACTTCTGTAGATTCCATGCAGATCAAAACGCAGGTTGTTGTTGTAGATAGAGCCCATGCCATGGTCTATGAGGAATGCAGAAACAGTGTTATTAACATGTTTCCTGACTTTGTCAATCTGTGGACGGAATTGATTTGACCACTTTTATTTCTGTCTTTGACATATGTTGGAGTACACAAAGACAGTGTGAGGGAAAAGCGACATCAGTTCTACAAAGGTTTCTTTCATCCAGTCCTACCAAAAAACCAAAGGTTACAGGGACGTTATAGTTAGGATTTAGCATTTAAACAACCTTAGAAATTTACTGAAAAAACACAAAGGTTACAGGGGTGTTATAGTTAGGAAATAGAATTAAAAATGCCTTAGAAATTCACTGAAAAAAACAAAGGTTACAGGGACGTTATAGTTAGGATGACATTTCACTCATACAACACCAGAGAAATTCAGCAGTTATAACTAGCTGAGATAACTATAATCATGCCCCTGTAATGCACTGCTTATGACCTCACATCTTACATCACTCATGACATGGTCAGTGACATCACTGATGACATCACTGATGACATATCAAATGACATCACTGATGAAATCATCCACAGAATCTCAGGCGGGCGACAGCTAAAATAAAGCAATTTTTGGCTTCAATAATTAGGAGTCTCCCGCCTGAATTAGAGCTATTGCCATGCATAAAGTGGCAGTAGAAACTCTGTAGTGATAGTGACGGTGAACAGTCAGAGGGATTTTTCGGATTTTTATCCCTTAGTAACTTTGCACCTGTTTGACGAATGTGCGGGAATTGAAACTTTGCAGACCTGCTGCCCCTGTTTCATTTTGGAAGGACTGAAAGTTGTGTGGTGTTTGGTCAAGGAGTTGCAAAGAAAAAAGGGGGCCCCAAAAGGGGGTTGAAACCCAATGCATTTTCCATAGACTTTTGTATTTTGCTTAGAAAAAAACCTGTCAGCTCGATTTTTATGAAATTTGGCAGTATTACATATTAGGGGTCTAGATGATTCTGTGTGGTAGTGCAGGTTGGTAGAAGTAAGTATTATTTAAGTTATACCATTTTGCAACTTAGTGATATCTTGTGGCACAATACTACTAAAATTAGCAAGGAAGCCCAAAAAATAAACAAGAATGCACATGTAAAGTTTCAGATTTACTACATGAACAACTGAAAGACTCCTTTATGGTCACATGCTAATTGAAGCCTATTAACAAATACATAACAAATAGAATACATCTTAATCTACTTAAGTTTTCTTTGCATGCTCTTTGGCTCACAAAATAAAAGTGACCCAACAAGCCAAACAAAAACCATCTTTCTTATGTACCCCTGTTCACAAAAATGAAAACTTGTGCTAGCAGTGAGCCACACAAACTATTATTTGGAGGACATGATAATTTGCCACTAGGAAAAGAAATAATAATTTAAATTTTTATAGCAATACAAATCATTGCCTTTCATTCACCTTGACCTTCATATGTAGCACAATCCTACAAAAAGTGGCAAGGAAGTCTAAAGAATAAACTAGACTGCATATGTAAAGCTTCAGATTTACTACACTGAAAGACCAATTTTGTCATGTGCTAATTGAAACCTATAAAAAATACATAATGAATAGAATACATCTTAATCTACATAAGTTTTCTTTGCATGCTCTCTAGTACACAAAATAAAACTGTGCCCAACAAGCCAAACAAAAACTATCCTCCTTATGTACTTCTGTGCAACAAAATGGAAATGTGACCTAGCAGTGAGCTACACTATCTACTATATGGAGGACATGATAATTGGCTATTAGGAACAAAATAAATAATCTTAATTTTTATAACAACAATTATTGACTTTCATTCTCCTTGGGCTTCATATGTACAACAAGTCTACTAAAAGTAGCAAGGAAGGCCAAATAATAAACTACACTTCATAGGTTAAGTTTCAGAATAACTACATGAACAGCTAACAGACACATTTATGGTCACATGATTATGTAAACCAATAAGCAAATACATAACAAATACAATAGACAAGAAGAAAGAAATCACATTATATCTGATTGCCACTCTGTAGTTATAGTTAGTATTCCCAAAGATAGGAATTCCTCAGATATTAGCTCCCTAATAACTTACCTCTAGTTTGACGAATCACCACAAAACTTTCCAGACCTATAGCATTTTCTACATTTTGAGATGATGTAAATTTATGTGGAGAATAGCTAAGGGGGTGCAAAGATAAAAGGGGGCCTAAAATGCATTTTTCCACCAATTCATTTTCCTGAGACTATTATATTTGACATAGCACAAAAATGGCTTCATGAATTTAAATTAAATTTGGCAGGATTATACATTATGGTGCAGAGATGAGGCTTTTTGGGTACTGCAGTTAAGTAGGGTAAGTCTTTTTTAAGTTATAAGGCTTTAGACTGAGTGATATCTGTCACTGCAGTAATTTAGCATACTGTCACCAAATTTTGTAAAACTACCATGGCGCATGGCAATAAACATATTTAAAAATATATAACAAATTATAAATAAATACCCCTACCGATTACCACTTTCATAAAGTGGCAATAGGTAGGGACCTACTACTTACCTATATCTAAGGCCCTAATACTGAAGACAACCAAAGTGTAGTAAAAAAATATGGCTGCCTTTTTAGTCTTTAAAAACAGCCATTATCCAATTATATACTGGCTTGTCTTGTCATGTATATTGGATTGCCATGTATCAAGGTATACTGCAAAATTATCATGGTGTACCATGGCCCAAAATATAACTAAGGCCTAGATGTGTTATTGAATTGCGGTACCCCTGCATCACTCTTGGTGTTGCATGGGCAATGCAATACTTAAGTCCGATTTACAAAGGAACAAAAGGCCACCATGCATGGCCCTGTGATGATTGGTAAATCTGGAGAACAATTCGCTGTTTAGTGTTACTCTGCACACCATAATCTACATAGCTGCTAAATTTCACATACATCCATATTTCACACCACTGTATCCACATCACGATATGCTATTGCACTCTATGCCACGCCACTCTGCACCTCTCCACTGTATAAGACTCCACTCTATACCACTCAACTGTACACAACACCACTGTATGCCACTCGAGTCTAAGTCACTCCACTGTATGCCACTCCACTGGTTGCTACTCCACTATACATTAGTCCACTCTGTGCCATTGTACTGCACACTACTCCACTCTACTCTATTTCACTGTATGCCACTCCACTCTACAACACTTCACTGTATATTATTCCACAGTATGCTATCCACTGTATGCTACTCCACTGAACGCTACTGCATTCTATGCCACTACAGAGTATGGCACTACACTCTACGCCGCTTCATTCTACACTATTCAGTTGGACCCCACTCAAATGTACACCACTCCACTGTATGTTATTACACTCTACCCCATACCACTGTGCACCACTCCAGTCTATACCACACTATAATATGCCACTCCACTGTATGCTATTCCACTATATACTATTTCACTCTCTGCCACTCCACTGTAAGCTATTACACTGTACACAACTCAACTCTATGCCAGTCCACTCTACACTATTACACTGTATGCAACTCCACTCTATGCCTCTTCAGTAAACGCCACTCCACAATATGCCACTCCGCTATCCGCTACTCCAGTATATGCTATTCCACACTATGCCATTCCACTGTATGCCACTCCACTCTAGGTTATTCCACTGTATGCTACTCCACTCTATGACACTCCAGTGTATGCCACTCTACTCTACCATACTCCATTCTATGTTATTCCATTGGATACCACTCCACTAAACGCCACTCCACTGTGTGCTATTACACTCAACCCAATTCCAGTGTATGCCACTCCAGTCTACACCACTTCACTGTACACCACTGCACTGTATGCTGCTCCACTATACTCTATTACACTTTACGCCACCCACTGTATGCTACTCCACTATACGATATTACACTTTACGCAACTCCACTGTATGCCGCTCCAGTAAGTCTATGCTGCTCTACTCTATGCTATTCCACTTTATGCCACTCCACTGTACGCTACCTCACTTTACACAACTCCAGTCAATGCTCCTCTACTCTATATAACTTCACTCTGCAAAGCTCTACTAAACTCTATGCCCCTCTACTACTAAAAAAAAGGTTTTATTGTATAAACCAAAATACTACATTCATACAGACCGCGGACCATAAATCATACATCTACTAGAGATTAACAGCAATCTTCAGACTTTATCCTCTCATTTCTCCATCTTCCTCCTCTTCTTCCACTCCTTGGATATAGAGGACATTGTTACACCGTATCAGGCCTTCATCCAGATGTCCAGATAACGCCCCATCAATGTATTCTTCTGTGTTTGCCAGCTGCACGTTCCATATATCCACCAACAGATACTAGATAGCCTTTATATTCCATTCCGCATTTCAGTTTGACCATTACTGGCTTGCCAGTAAGTCCATTGAGGAAAGGCTTAGGGTTCAGTGGTCAACTCATGCTGGGTTTATTTTCCCTCATTGGTAAAACACAAAAGATTCCTTCCCGGGCCGTAGAACTCACGTGCCACCTCTGGAGTGCTCTCTGCTTCACCCTACTCCACTTTAAAATACTGCACTTCACTCTATGTCAGTCTACAATACCCCACTGTACTGTACGACATGCCATTCACTGTACAACCCACTGCTCCAGTCTACGATACTTAACTCCACTATATGAGACACCATGCCAATAAACTATGTAACACGTTACTACATGGTACTATACGCAACTACACTCTACTCTACTCCACTGGATTCCAATCTACAATACTCCAATCTATGACAATAGACTTTACTCTCTTCTCCACTGTACTGTATGACACTCCACATAACAACTCTCAACTTGCAACACTGGACTCTACTATCTGAAACAGAATTTTATTATAAAATGTAAAAACACATTGAAATTCTTTGAAATTCAATGAAAAAAACTAAGGTTGAAGCTTAATTATAGTTAGGAAAACTTATTTTCCCTATACAAACCAAGTTTACATTACACAAGCTTTAAAAGTTCTAAAGTTATAGTTATAACTTTAATTTTCAATTTATCCACTACCATCAAATTATTATAGGTAGCGGACCTTGTACACACTGTTTTAAGCTCCCTAACCAGACAACACTAACTAGAACTTGCCACACTATCATGCACTGTGTTCTCTCAAATTATGATCCTCCACTGTGCAGCACGACACTGTATGAGACTCTCTGCCACTCTACTGCACAACACTACACTCAACAAAAATGGACTATAGGACAATCTACCCCATTGAACTCCACTCTATGCCACTCCACTCTACAACACACTACTATGCTCTATGCCACTCTACAGCACTCGACTCAATGACGCTTCACACACACCATTTCATGACACTCCAGCTGATGATACTCCACTGTACCATGCTCAGCTCTACTGTTTGATACGCCACTACACTATACAACATGCCGCGCCACTCTATGATTTTCCACTTCACGATATGACACACCACACCACTCCACTGTATAACACCTTACTCCACTCTACGATACGTCACTCCTATCTACTCAACTCCACTCTATTCCACTCTACAACACTTCACTCTAGGACACTAGATTCTATGATACTCTCCTTGAGTGTACTGTACTACCCTCCACTTTGCGACTCCTAATCAATGACACTCCACACTGCAATTTGAAACACATTTTCATTAAAAAATAAACCTCATTTATATACAATTAAAAAATCAAAGGCTAAGGATAATTTACAGTCAGAAATACCTTGCAACCTTTACAACCTCTGTCACCACACACCACCTCCTCCTCAAAACCACAAAGAAAATGGCCCTCCAAGACAGAATCCCCGCCAACGCATACAACAGCAAAGAACTCTTTGCCATCATAAAGGAGTTTGCCAGGCGCAACAGAGAGACCACAGACATCCCACTCTCCCAATACCTCTGCAACAAACTCGGCCCCTTCTTCCACCACAAGATCAGACAGGTCTACGGCAGTTTCGACACCCAAGACCCTCCCACCGTGCCCAACACCACAAAATCCAGCCACAACGCACACCAACAGATCCTGCTCAACTGGACCCCCCTCACCATAGACGACACACTTGAAGAGCATCCACTCCAAAGACCCCTCAGGCCCTTGCCCAACCCACATCTTCTATAGACCTGCCACCTCCATGGCCCGAGCTTCACCACACCATCAACTGCTCCATCGAGACCGCCACTTTCCCCAATGACTGGAAGCACGCCGAGATCAACACCCTGCTGAAGAATCCGTCTGCCGACCCGACAGACCTCAAGAACTTCAAACCCATCTCCCTGCTCCCCTTCCCAGCCAAGGTCATCGAGAGGGCCATCAACGCCCAACTCTCCGATTGCATCGAAGTGAACCTCATCCTGGACATCTCCCAATCCGGCTTACAAAGCAACCACATCACCGAGATCGCACTCCTCGCCATCACCGACAGCATCTGCTCCCTCTGCGACCAGGGCAAAACTTCAGCCCTCATCCTGCTGGACCTCTCAGCCGCCTTCGACACCATCTCCCACCGCACCCTAATCACGAGAGTCCATGACGCTGGCATCTGCAGCAAAGCCCTGGACTGGATCCTCTCCTTCCACACCGGCCAAACACAGCGAATCAGACTACCTCAGTTTCTCTCAGAACACACAGAAATCAGGTGCAGAGGGCCCTAGGGCTCCTCCCTGAGCCCCACCCTCTTCAACATAGACATGGCCCCCCTCACTGCCATCGTCAGGAACCACATACTCAACATCGTCTGCTATGCCAATGACACCCAGCTAATCCTCTCCCTCACCAACGAACCCACAGTCGCCAGAGTCAACTTCCACGGCTGGATGAAGGCGGTGCCACCTGGATGAGAGACAGTTGCCTTAGACTCAACTCGGACAAGACCGAAGAACTCATCTTGGGACCCCACCCCCTGAGCTTAGGACATCTCCTGTATGCCTGCAGTATCGGGAACCCCCCGCCCCCATGAACCACTCACGTAACCTTAGTATCATTCTGGACTCCTCGCACACAAAGAACTGCCAGTCAACGCCGGATCCTCATCATTCTTCCACATGCTCCGCCTGCTTCGAAACACATTCAGATGGCTCCCCACCGAATCCAGAAAGACAGTCACCCACGCACCAGCAGACTCGACTATGGCAACGCACTATATGCCGGCATCAGCCAGAAACTCCTCAGGAAACTACAGAACGTTAAAAACGCCACAGCCGGACTGCTCCTCAACATCCCCCGCTGCAGCCACATCACCGAACACCTTTGAGAACTCCACTGGTTCCCAGTCAACAAAAGAATCACCTTCAAGCTCCTCACACATGCCTACCAAGCCCTCAACAATGCAGGACCAGCATATCTGAACCACCGCCTCACATTCTACGTACCTGCCAGACACCTTTTCTCTGACCAACTGGCCTTGGCCACCATTCCACAGATCCAAAAGACCAGAGCCAGAGGAAGATCCTTCTCCTACGTTGCCACCAAGACCTGAAACACCCTGCCTCTCCACCTCAGGCAATCCCTGACGCTGACACAATTCAGGAAAGATCTCAAGACCCGGCTCTTCGATTGAACCCTAGCGCCAGACGGATCAGCAGCCCCCTTCAGAAACCCTCACAGGTGAGTAGCTGCGCTCTATAAACCCCTGATTGATTGATGTATTCTTTCTATACAAATCCAACTTAAAATACACAAACATTAAAAATGGTAAAGTTATAATTATAACTTCAATTTATAATTTTCACACTGCTGAAATGAAATTTGTACTTGTAAAGTGCACCCATACCCCCAAAGGGGTGTCCAGGCGCTGTATGCATACCGCTGTGGAACCCTTCCTGGCTTTTCCCTGTGAAATGTCCACTCCTGGGCACCCCCAGGGTGAAGCCAGGCATCCCAGCGCTGTTGGGGCCGTTGTGGAGATTAAGCAAGCTATTGCCCAGAGTTGCAGAGTGGGACCCATGATTAGAATAGGCACCGAGGCGAGAATTATCAGGTCCGAGGAAATTGAGCCCAAGACCCGCCGAGGCGGGAATTGAACCCTGGTCCAGGCCAGATCTCTGCATCAGGGTCTGCCGCTCTAACCATTGAGCCACACTTCTCCAAGTATCGCACCTCCAAGCACAGTCTTGTCACACCACTCACCACACTTTATTATTATTATTATTATTGGGATTTATAAAGCGCATGGCTGCCCTAAGGCTTCCCAGCGCTGCGCGGTCAGGTACTGAATACGGGCCAAACCATGTCTTAAATGTATTGCTTAAACAGCCAAGTCTTGATCTCTCTACGAAACTCTAGTTCTTTGTCTATCAATCTGTGTTCTAAGGGCAAAGAGTTCCAGAGTTTGGGGGCTAGATGGGAGAAAGATCTTCCTCCCCATTTCTCCCTCCTGACCTTTGTCTGTTTTAGGCGTTCTTCAGTACTGGATCGCAACTGCCTCTTCGGAATGTAGGGAGAGACTAGCCTCCCAACTTTTTTTGGGCCTCTATTGTGCCGTGCTCTATGAATAATAACCAGTGCCTTGAATTTTTTTCTGGCTTCTACCGGAAGCCAGTGGAGTCTAAATAAATGCTTTTTTACTGACTCTCGTATCGGGATGTTACACAGCAGCCTTGCTGCTGCATTCTGGATCACATGCAGTCTCTGGGTGACATATTTAGGTGCCCCCAAAAATAATGAGTTTCCATAGTCCAGTTGCGAGGTGACTAGAGAATGGACCACTGTCTTCCTTAGTTGTATGGGGATTCTATCTAGGATTTTCCGCAGGCTTCTGAGAAGTTCGAAGCAAGTTGCTGTGACCTTCTTGGCCTGTGTCACCATGGAGAGATCAGTTTCTAGCCAAAATCCTAGGTTTTTTACTGTTTCTGCGGGAGTGGGTGGATTACCTAGGGACGCAGGCCAGTCTATGATGGGCCTGGGTATTGCTTTATTTCCAAGGAGTAGTAGTTCAGTTTTGTCACCATTTAACTTTAGGCAACTTGTCGTCATCCACTCTTTAACTTTTACCAGACAGGAGGATAGTCTCTCGCCATCCCTGCAATTATTTGGATCCAGGGAAATAAATAGCTGCGTATCATCGGCATACGAACTCATGGATATATCAAATTCCAGCCCAATCTCGGCAAGCGGCTTAACATAGACATTAAAAAGTGTTGTGCTCAATGATGAGCCCTGTGGAACGCCACACTTTAGAGACATGGTTTTGGAAAGAGTGGTATTTTCCTGTACCTGAAATGTCCGATCACTCAGGAACGATGTCAACCATTTGAGCACCATGTCTCTGATCCCAATGTCTGAAAGCCTTCTGCATAATATACGGTGATTCACCGTATCAAAAGCAGCGCTCAGATCTAATAAGAGCAATGCAGCTGGTTTTCCTTGGTCCAATGATTGTCTTAGCTCCTCCACTACAACCAACAGGGCAGTTTCTGTACTGTGTTGTGCCCTGAAACCCATCTGTGTGGGGTGAAGGCATTGGTTTATTTCTAGAAAGTCTGACAGATTTTTATTGACATGTTTCTCTAATATTTTGCCAACAAATGGTAGCAAGGAGATGGGGCGAAAGTTTGCTGGTTGCAATTGATCTGCATTAGCTTTTTTCAATAGGGCTTTATCACAGCATGTTTCCAAGCCACTGGGACTATGCCTGTTTCTAGTGACTGGTTCATGATCTTCATTAAAATCGGTGCAATAATGGGTGTTACTATTTTAAGAATATGTGGTGGTGCTGGGTCCAAGGGTGAGCCAGACTTCACCGTCTCCAATAAAACTTCTAGATCCTTCTGCTCCATATTGGGAAAATTAGTGATGACCTGTTGTGACGGAGCTAGTTCGTGGTCTATATCCCACTCTATTGTGTGGTCTCCATCCGTTTTAAAGCAACTATAAATATCCGTTACTTTAGAGAGGAAATATGAGGCCAGGTTATTGCACCTCTCCTCTGACGATTCGGATGGACCACTATTAGTGGGTGGGTTAGTCAGGGTCTTGATTACCGTGAATAATTCCCTTGATGAATTCTGGGCCCCAGTATTTTTTTCCTCAAAAAACTTTGCTTGGCTCAGTTTAATATTATTGTGATAGTTTCTAATGGCTGCTTTGTACCTCATTTTGATTTGGGGATCATAGCTTTTCCTCCACTCTCTTTCAATTTTTTTACAATTTTTCTTTAACGCCAGTAACTGAGAGTTAAACCATCCTTCTACTTTAATTCTGGTTTTGGGCTTGTGGGCAACCTTAGGGGCTACTGCATCTAGGGATTGCGTGATCCATGATTCCCAACTCGAGTATCCTTCTTCGGCTGACCCTAGAATCTCTGAAAACGGGCTTGCGGTGCCTGTTAAGACGTCCCCCCCAAGTACCCGGATTGATCTTATCCCAACACCTTTTCATTATTGTAGCCTTAGAAATGGCTTCTCTGTCCTCATTTCCTAACTTTCGTACCTTGAATGGGATAAAGTGGTGGTCCGACCACGGTACTGGAACAGGAATGGCTGCTGTCAGGTTGGGATCATTAGAGATTACCACGTCTACAGTGTGTCCTTTAGCATGTGTGGCTGTTGCTACCAGCTGAGTCAGTTGTAGGCTTTCTAGGTCTGAGATTAGTCTCTTTACACCTGGATGGTTTTTATCCTCCATGTGTAGATTTAAATCTCCAAGTATAGTGATATGAGATTTCTTAAGTAAGAGCCTAGCCATCCTTTCGGGTAATTCCTCTAGGAACTCCCCATATGGCCCTGGTGGTCGATAGATTAAAAGGCCTGATAAGGTGAAGGTGGGAGATAACAGAATTGAAAAGAGGAGACATTCACATCCTTTCAGAGCTAATGGTTCTGTTGTACATTTGTACTCCTTTTTTAGGAGAATGACTAATCCCCCTCCTATCTGGCCCAACCTATCCAGCCTGTGTACCTCATAGTCTGGCGGCATTGCCATAACTATGTCAGGGGACGAGTGTTCCTTGAGCCAACTTTCTGTTAAAAACAGGACATCTAAATTATTGTCCTCTATCAGTAATCGAAGTTCAGTTGTGTGTTTGGGCAGTGATCTACTGTTGATTAGTCACACTACATTAACTATAAATCGTGGGCCTGATTCACAAAGGTAAAGTGAGACAAAAATCTAACTTTACCACTTTCGGTACTCACAAAGGGCTTTTACTACTCATAAAAGCCCTTTGTGAATACCGAAAGTCATACTTTACAACTTTCAGTATTCACAAAGGGCATTTACGAGTAGTAAATGCCCCTTGGGAAAACTAAACATCTTAAAGTTAGACTTTCATCTCACTTTACCTTTGTGAATCGGGCCCATTGCCTTTTCCATGCTCTGTTTTTACCCTTGCATACAATGTCACTTATAGCATGTGAAATCATAACATTCATAACAACACATATAACTCCTCAAATTACATTATTTGTCACAACAATAACCATTTGGCCATTTTCACTGTTTGGCTCTCATCTGTAGAAGAAGTCATTTCAAACTATTCAATGAACTTTCTACTATTGAGAGATTCCTGAGAAATGTACTGCATAAAACAGCTGCTCCACATGTGAGTTATTCTCTTTATTTACCCAATCCACACCTGTGGCTATTATGGAAAAAATGGAGTGCTTATGGTTTGTAGCCTGCTGTACTCTTTTAAAGTTGGCCCAAGAAATAGTTGATGAGTTATAGTAAGTAAGCTTCTCCATGTACTGAAGCCAATATCTTTGTATGCAACATTGCCAATTGCAGGTACTCCTATTCTCACATTAACAGCACTAAAATGCCTGTATGCAAATTAGTAAATGACATGTTTAAGAGCTGAATGCTAGCATCAAAGGGTGGGTTTTGCAGTTTGCATTAACCCTACGGATGCAGTTAATGGGAAAGTCTGAAGATTGGAATGCACAGGGTCACTCTGTTGATTCAGTGACGTCAGCCACCAAACCTTCTCTTGCAGCGTGGGTTATTGGTGCTAATATCTGAAGAGTTTCTGCAGTTTGAAGGAGTCTCTAATATGACATCACTCCCCGAAAGAGGGCTGGATGTATTGCCATCATAAGATGATGAACAGTCTGCAAGGCCTGCAAAGCTAGCAAGGGAAGAACAGTCTGGACTGCCGACATAAGAAGACATATTTTCCATCCCAAGGTGAATTTTACTATGTGAAGAAATATCTCTAATGTTGGAGCAGCAGCAGAAACGTTTCAGGTGTGTTTAAAAGAATGTGCAAGTATGACTTCAATAACACCTAGAGCAGTATCAGACAAATCTACCGTTCACGTGCCATCAGAGTCTACAGGAGGGTCAGCTGTAATCAGTTTTTCTGAACAAATCCAGTAATATTTTTTGTTTTAGATATTTGGGTTTTCTAATAATCATGCACATTTTGTTCTTTACTCTTTTTTCTTAGTGAAGTCAGCATTTCTACCGCTACATATCAAAATACAGAATGTAATCGAACATATGTTTATGCCATTGTACACTGCATATAAAAGAAGGATGTATAGAGGGCCTTACATACTTGTGCACATGATCTTTTAGCAGACCTTTTATTGATAAGCAACCTAAAAAAATACTTATTTGCATAGAATCTTGTCTACATTGTGACATTACATTCTCTTGTATACAGAACTCAATCTTTATAGCAATAAATGAAATCACCATTACCTTAAGAGGAGTAAAAAGGAGAATGTAGCTCAATTATAAAAAAGGCCTAAAAGGAGATTGTAGAGGTAGGTATTAGGCTGATTTGCTGGTTTTACTCTTGGTGACTGCATATGTTTCTGTCTTCAGTATCCTCTACGTTCACTCAGCCTCTGGAGAGAACTTCTAAAAGCAGGTAGGCATTCCTTGACTGGACCTGACTCCCTTTGTTCTAGAAGGTAAGCAGTGTGCTAGCTTCATTGGCTGTTGGAGCAGCTTCCAGGTGCAGAGGTTCAGAATGAAATTGGAAGCACTTTTCTACAGTCCCTTGCCAGACTGATTTCTTTCCAGGTAGTCTTCTTCCCTTCTTTTGACCTACTCCCCAGAGTGAGATTGCTGAATCTTTTATAGAATAAACGGAGCTGCCATTGGTGAAAGTTTTAAGAAAATCAAAGTAAAGTTCCTCCATATTTTCTACCTAATTTGTAATGCACTGCAACCTGTTTCCAGTCTCACCAAGGTGCCTTTCTGTAAAAACAATCCCACAGTGCCATGTGCTAATGTTTTCCAAAATGGCTGCTAGAAGTGCTGCGTAGAGTATGGAGCACCTCAACTTCAAGCTCAGAATCACAGACAACTTCACCCTGTGTGACACCTTGGTCTACAGACCCCAAGGACCCTGAGTCCGCTTCACCAACAATTTCACAGACCTCATTGCCCTGCTAATCATTAACTCCAGCCCCTACATTCTCCTTGGTGTTCTCAACTTTCCCCTAGAGGCCCTCCCACACACACCAACTCTTTAACACTCATCAAATGCTTCAGAAATCTCGGACTCATGCAATGTGTTTCCCACCCATGCTACATGACACATTCTGGACCCTGTCTTCACAACATTCAACAACATCACGATCAACAAACCCACACCCATCACCTGGCCTGCCCACGCCCTCTTCAGTTTTAAATCAATCCCATACCACAGAAGAGCAACCACCACAGGCTTACCCCACCGATGCTGGAAAAATGTAGCAGAGAAGGGCTAGACTTCTGCTCTCCAAGAACTGCCCAGAGCACACGGCAGCCTATCATATGACATCAAGAACTTTAATGGCTGGTTCTTCTCATAGTCAACACGTTGATCCCATGCAAACAGAGCAAACTAACAAAAATGCTTACCTAGACCAGGTGGTGCGCACAAGAACTCAGAATGTCCAAATGTCACTGCAAACAGCTTGAACGTAAGTGGAGAAGAAGTCAGGAAGGCACAGATAAAGACATCTTTAAATCTGTTCTGAGGCGCTACCACCAACAAATCTTGGAAATTAAACAGAAGACCCTATCAGACCGCATCAACGTCAGCTCCTACAGAAGCAAAGGAGTCTTGATTATAAAAACCTTCACCATGCCAGCAACTAAGCCTGGGCGTAGTTCGCGAAGTAGCGCTACGCGAAGCTACGCAAAGCGCAGTTCGCACTACGCGAGCTACGCGTAGCACTACGCGAACTGCGTAGTGCACTGTTCGCAATGATTGCACAGTGCCGGATGCTTGTCCGCACTGTGCAATCATTGAAAACGGCATCTTGCACAGTGCGAGCTGTCTTTTACTGCCGCTCGAGTAGATTTTTACTCGAGCAGCAGCTTTCTCAACGCGGACTGGTAGTTTCTCATCGGCAGCGGTCGCGAGTATACGCGACCACTCGCAATGAGAAACCTGACCTCCCGCGTTGAGAATCTCGCCGGAGGTTTATTTTCCACGCTCGCGATCGGCAACTTGATGTTGCTGATCGCGAACGAGGAAAAAGTCTCGCCGGGATGTCATTTGCTTGCTCGCGGTCGCCAACTTGACGTTGAGGACCGCGAGCAAGCAAAAAATGACCGCTGCACTACGCTACGCTACGCTACGCGTGTTTGCACTGTGCTACGTGCAATTCGCGTTGTGCGAAGTAGCGCAAACTACGCAAGCGTAGCGTAGTGCTTTGCCCAGGGTTACCAGCAACCACTTCAAGCAACATCACCCCATCGCCAGAACTCCGTAGTGACCTCTCTGACTTCATCAGTAGTGAAATCATAGACATATACAAAAACTTTGACCGTCAACCTGACCCTAGCATCATCACCGGCAGTCTACAGACTATGAACAGTGAACACACCTTGACCACATGAACACCATCATCACAGACGAGACCGCCACCATCATGAATTCCATTCACTCCAGGGCCTGTCACACCCCCACCCCGCCTTCAGCAAAGAATCCACTCCTTTCAGCACAGCCCTCATCCCCATACACAACACCTCCATTGACACAGCAACATTACTGGGAGCATTAAAGCATGCAACAGTCAATGCTCTCCTGAAGAAGCCCTCAGCAGACCCAACCAAGCTTGCTAATTACCACACCTGAGGATGCTCCATTGGATCCCAATGCGCAAGCACTCACAATTCAAGCTCCTTACCCACAAACAAAGCACTTCACAACTCAGACACAGCCTACCTGAACAGCAGCATACATTTTCACCAACCCTCCAGGCACCTCTGCTCGGCTGGACTCTTACTAGCACATATCCCACCAATCCACCAGAGGAGATCCAGAAGTTAAGCCTTCTCCTACATCGTTCCTAAAGCATGGAATGAATTCCCACTCCAAATCCCCTCTTCTTGAACTTGGCATGAAACTGAAGGCCTGGCCCTTTAAGTAAGTTCCCCTCCGGGGGCTAACCTTACACAACCCTCGCTGCTGACAGTGCGCTATACTAACAGAGATAACATAACTTAACATAGTTTTCTCCCTCACTCGTTCTGCAAACACCTCTCAAAGGCACTGCCTAGAAGCCAGTAGCGGCCCGTGGTGGGAGTGCTGCCGGGCGGTGACGTGGGGCGGGGGAGGGGCGGGGTGGGGGGTAGTCAACTATGGAATATGGCGGCACAGAGGTAAGTAGACAAAAAAATAAATAAAAATAATTTTGTTGCGCGCGCTGCGTCGCATTTGGCGATGCAGCGCGTGCAACGAAATGTTGCCGGTTTTGCTGCAAATGTGCTTAGTTCCATGTTGCAGGCTTGCTCCAGATATAAGTGAGGAAAGCTTGATCTGCAATATTAAATTTAGAATTTGATTTTTATGCAGTATGTGTCACGTAAGCGCACACGACTGCTGACTTACAAGAGCGAATATGGTAATTTAATTTTTGTTAAAGTGCTACTACCTTAGGAAAGGGAACGTGCAGTGGGAAACTCTTTAGTAGGCTCCATCCACTCAGAAGTCAAAATACCAGATATCCAGATTACAAAAAAAATCCTGGGAACTACGAAAACAAATAGATTTTTCTCGGAACACAACATTTTGTTACCATCTGCAATTGTAATCACTTTATAGAGTTTACTATCAGAGAAAAGATATCATCATGCGTACACTATCATTTTAAATGCTTCAGTCATTCTCACTTTTTAGTTTCCAAAATTAGACTTTCTCTGGGTCTTGATGTCCTTAGATGTATTCTATGACATAGATTTTAAAGTTCACCAACAAGTGAAAAATACAATTAAATGACATATTTCAATAAGCAATATTAAAGCACAGCGAGACGTGTATTGTATTTTAATATGCACTATGTTAAAGTTTACAAAAGGTCCAGGATTGTGCTTTAATATTAAATTGTTCTAAATAAGAGGCAATTACAACCATTACATGGGAGCGCAGATAACAGTAATCTTGCAGAATATCTATGGGATATATTTGATCCCACAGCAATTGCAGGGTGTATTGTTCATAGTGTTGTAGAGAAAAGAAAGAAAACTGGTGGGTTAAAAACATTGCAGGAACGGGTGCCTGCCGTTATCTTGGCGTAGTCACATCTTTTCACGACATGCCTGGTTGTTATTAGAACGTATTTTGAGAATGACAGAGTCTGGAATTGTTGTTTAATGTCGTCTAAATAACAAACTGGAGTTGTACTTTTTGCTTTCATTTGCATGTATGATTATATATTGAGAAGTCTCTTTTTTCCAAAGTTTATCTCATTTGCCGTCATACTAATCAATCAATCAATCAATCATGTCACTTATAAAGCGCACTACATACCCGCGAGGGTCTCAAGGCACTGGGGGAAGAGGGGGGTGGTGCTGCTACTGATCGAAGAGCCAGGTCTTGAGGAGTCTTCTGAAGGCCAGTAGGTCTTGGGTCTGTCGGAGGTTGGTGGGGAGGGTGTTCCAGGTCTTGGCGGCAAGGTGGGAGAAGAATCTGCCGCCGGCGGTCGTTTTCCGGATGCGGGGGACTGTGGCGAGGGCGAGGCTGGTCGAGCGGAGCTGGCGGGTGGGGTGTGGAAGCTGAGTCATCTGTTGAGGTAGGCTGGTCCGGAGTTGTGGAGTGCTTTGTGTGCGTGGGTGAGGAGCTTGAAGGTTATCCTCTTGTTGACAGGGAGCCAGTGCAGGTCTCTCAGGTGGGGTGTGATGTGGCTGCATCGGGGGATGTCGAGGATAAGACGTGCAGAGGCGTTCTGGATGCGTTGCAGCCGTCTCAGGAGCTTAGCCGTCGTTCCTGCGTAGAGGGCGTTTCCGTAGTCCAGCCTGCTGGTGACGAGGGCCTGGGTGACTGTTTTTCTTGTTTCGGTGGGGATCCACTTGAAGATCCTGCGGAGCAGTCGGAGGATGTTGAAGCAGGATGAGGAAACGGAGTTGACCTGCTTAGTCATGGAGAGGGTGGGGTCGAGGATGACCCTAGGTTGCGTACGTGGTCGGTGGGTGGCGGGGCTGTTCCCAGTGATGTTGGCCACCAGGAGTCATCCCAGGCTGAAGGGTTGGAACCAAGGATGAGGACCTCCGTCTTGTCCGAGTTCAGCTTCAGGCGGCTGGTCCTCATCCATTCGGCGACGGCCTTCATTCCTTCGCGGAGGTGGGCTTTGGCGGTGTGAGGGTCTTTGGTGAGGGAGAGGATCAGCTGGGTGTCGTCGGCGTAGGAGATGATGTTGAGGTTGTGCTGTCGGACGACGTGGGCGAGGGGTGCCATGTAGATGTTGAACAGCGTTGGGCTGAGGGAGGAGCCTTGGGGTACGCCGCAGATGATCTTGGTGGCCTTGGATCGGAAGGGGGTGAGGCGGACGCTTTGTGTTCTGCCGGAAAGGAAGGATGTGGTCCAGTCCAGGGCCTTCTCTTGGATCCCGGCGTCGTGAAGGCGTGTTCGTAGTGTGTGGTGGCAGACCGTGTCGAAGGCGGCTGATAGGTCCAGGAGGATGAGGGCTGCTGTTTCTCCGTTGTCTAGCAGGGTCCTGATGTCATCGGTGGCGGCGATGAGGGCGGTTTCGGTGCTGTGGTTGCTGCGGAAGCCGGACTGGGAAGGGTCCAGGATGTTGTTCTCCTCGAGGTAGCGGGTCAGTTGTTTGTTGACGATTTTCTCGGTGACCTTCGCGGGGAACGGGAGCAGAGAGATGGGTCGGAAGTTCTTGAGGTCCTTGGGGTCTGCCTTGGGTTTCTTGAGTAAGGCGGTGATCTCGGCGTGCTTCCAGCTTTCCGGGAAGGTTGCTGTCTCGAAGGAGATGTTGATTATTTTCCGGAGATGGGGCGCGATGGCTGTACTGGCTTTGTTGAAGATGTGGTGAGGGCACGGGTCTAGCGGTGAACTGGAGTGGATGGTGTTCATGATCTCGCTGGTGTCCTCGTCGTTGATGTTGGTCCAGGAGAGCAGGCGGTTGGTGGTTGTGGGGGCAGTGGTCTCGGTGGTTGCCGGGGCGGTCGTGGTGTTGAAGCTGTCATGGATGTCGGCAATTTTGCGGGTGGAAGAAGGTGGACAGTGAGTCGCACAGGTCTCGCGACGGCTGGATGTCGTTGGTGTTGGAGCTGGGGTTGGAGAGTTCCTTCACGATGTTGAAGAGCTCTTTGCTGTTGCGTGCGTTGTTGTCTAGGCGGTCTTTGAGTGAGGCCCTTTTGGCGGATCTGATGAGGTGATGGTGACTGCGGGTGGCGCTCTTGTGGGCGGCGTAGCTGTCCGCTGTCCGTTCGTGGAGCCATATCTTCTCCAGTTTTCGGCATGTTCGTTTGAAGGCCTGGAGGTCTTCGGTGAACCAGGTGGCTTTCTTGCTGGTGTGGCTGTTGGGCGGATTCCTGAGCGGGGCGAGGGTGTTGGCGCAGTCGTCGATCCACTGTCTGAGGTTGCGGGGCGGCGGTGTCGGGGTCGGAGGGTTCGGCGGGTGGGCTCAGGGCGAGGGTTGTGGTTAGCTGGTCTTCCGTGACTCTGCTCCAGCAGCGGCGAGGCATTTGTTCGGTGCGGTGGTGCGTGGTGGGCTTCCTGTAGGTGAAGTGGATGCAGTGGTGGTCAGTCCAGTGGGGTTCGGAGGTGTGGTTGAAGGAGACGTGTGGGCTTGCGGAAAAGATGGAGTCGAGCGTGTGGCCTGCGGCGTGGGTGGGTGTAGTC
This sequence comes from Calotriton arnoldi, assembly GCA_963921515.1. NCBI lineage: Eukaryota > Metazoa > Chordata > Amphibia > Caudata > Salamandridae > Calotriton > Calotriton arnoldi. The sequence continues at coordinate 118,314 of CAWUFW010012301.1, read as the reverse complement.
ACGAGCTGTCTGAGTCCGAGCGTGGCGAGGTTGTCGATCAGGGTGGTGGAGTTGGTGTCCTTGTTGTTCTCGAGGTGGAAGTTCAGGTCCCCGAGGAGGATGTAGTCCGTGGAGGCGATGGCGTGTGTGCTGACTAAGTCAGCGATGGAATCGCTGAACTGTGGTCGGGGTCCGGGGGGTCTGTAGATGAGGGTTCCTCTGAGGGTGGTGTTGGGATCGGTGTGGATCTGGAAGTGCATGTGTTCGGCGGTGCTGAGGGTGTCGTCGGTGTTGGTTGAGACTCTGAGGGTGTATACTACAATATAAGGTGAGAATATCATGGCTAGCTAACAGGATGTTGAGTTCTGGCAACACTGTAGTGCAAAAGGAGCTTTAAGGTCTGAATAAATTGAGAATGACCCGTTTTGAATAAATAGACAATGACCTGTTTTAGACTGGTAACACTGTCGTGCAAAAGGAACTTTAAGGTCTGAATAAATGGACAATGTCCCTTTTTAGACCTTTGAAAGCTATTTCAGTGCCAGTTCATTTGGCATGTCAACAAGGGAGTAGCCAGAAAATAAAAAAGAAACACTTTAAACCATACCTCTAATAAAAACCCTTCAATCTATTATCCTGTCCATAAAATGTCGGCAGGGCAGCGGGCGCGCAGTTGAGAAAGGTGCTGCACCGCGAGGCAGAAGTAAATACCGTTTTTATTCTGCTTTTGAAAAATTGGCTATTTTGTGTGAACTCACTGAAATTACACAAAAAATTATGGGGGGGGGGGGCAGTGAAATTGCACTGAGGGTTTATCATAGAGTGCGCTGGTACACAGAGCCATAGAGTTGCCAGCCAGGTCGGCACTCTAGTGGTTCAACACTGATAATCTAAAATGTCAAGGCAGCGGGTGCGCATAGGGAGCCCCGTTAGCTTGTCATTTGTGCGCCAAAGGAAAGCCCGTCTGCACCCATCCGCGCCGAACGGGACCAGGGGCCAGGAACCTTGCCCAAAACCACCCAAATATAGTTACATACTCCACGCAACAACTGGCTGATTTAAGAGGGGTCAACAATGACAAATGTCTCCACTCTGTCGACCTGACCGAGGGAAACCTAATTTGTAGGTACTGCACCTTCACTTCTCCTACAGTCCCTCCCTCCGAGAACACCAGCTCCTCCAAGGAAGGCTGGAAAATGTTTCAACTAAATTGTAGATCCATTCCACTCCATAAACTGGACATTTTTACGATCCTGGAAGAAGAAAAACCTGATGTGATCTTCCTGACCGAAACCTTGCTCCATGATGAGTCAGGACCAGATATCATCATATCATCCAGGCCTTACACCCCACCCCCACCCCCAATTACTACATTACTCTTAGAGGCAGAGAAGACAGGAAGGGAAGAGGACTCACAATCATACAGAAGGCAACATTCACATATGTAACCAACCCCTTTTATCTCCCAATTGTGAAAGTATGACATCTGCCATCTCCCTGCCCCCACATTCACGTTCTCCGGAGTCCTAATTTACAGACATACCCCCCCCCCCCCCATCTCCATGGGCTAATTCATCCGGACCCTGCCTGAGGTCCCTGTCAGCCTGGTAATCAGGAAACCCCATCTCACGGTTCTGGGAGATTACAATTTACATATCGATGAGCCCATAAACACCCAAGCTGCAGGTTTCCTGCAAGACCTCGCTGCCATCCAACTCACTTAAAGAGTACAGGGCCCTCCTCATGTAAAGGGTCACCTGCTAGATCCCATTTTTACTAACAACTGTCAGTTACAGTTCTTGGATCCTTTGGCCACTAATTGGTCAGACGATTTTGTAGTATTCTGATGTTATGGTTTTTCTCCAATGTTATCTCCTATGTTTTCCTGTCCCTAGCTGCTCAGCCTGTGTGAGTGTTCTGAGTGGAATGTTGGTATGTGGGCTATGAGTGGAATGCTTGAGTGTCTGGATGAGTGATGACAGTTGGTGGATGGGGCTGAGCATCTAGCAGGCTGCTCCTGGTGGGGCTGTTGATGATGACTAACAGGCTGCCCTACAACACTTGATGAGACTTTATGCTACCTGTTTACTTACCTGAATAAACCTACTTGGATTACAACATACCAGCGTGGACTAAGTTACTACATTAATTTTGGCGAGGAGTTGGAGACCTCCCCACGCACTACAGTTGGTACAAGTAGCCTGAAGATACTTCAAGATGCCTTCTACAACATGTTGGGATGAAGCTACTACAGGGAGAAGACGACAGGCGCAGACAACAGGTACAAGACGCAACAAGCAGGAACAACAAGATGAAAAATGGAAATTTAAGGAGCCACAAAGGGATCATAAAGAGCACGCCAGGCAGCCCCACCAGTGTCCATCACATCGGACAGCCCCAGCCAAAGCGTGCTGTTTTGTAGTCATCTTGCACATATCAACAAGAACTGCGCCATCATTAGACGTAAGTGACATCATTTTAGACTTGCTACTTGACATGGTTGGTGTGTTGTGCTGCACCTTGGTGATCGAAGTTGTACCAAAGTGGCTACATTTTGCGGACCAGACTGGAATGGTGTGGCTCTACACAGTCTTGTAGATACCTTTCTTATATGCCAGCTGACACATCTGTATCTGGAGTGATCATAAGGGTGTACCTGCAGGTTGAGTTATCATTACAATCTCAGCTTTATGCTAAGAATGGAGTGGGAGTGCCACTTTCACAAGGGAGAAGTGATGCCTGCTGTCTACTGAGTCGAGTTACTATGTTTTATTGTCTCTGAACTTTGGTCTTTTGGGTCATTGCGCACAGCGGAGGAGCACAAGTAGCAGTTTTATCGCTGCATGAACAGTTTGTATTGCCTAAAATGGTGAGACAGTTGTGGTATATTATTGTTTGCGACAATGCTGAGACTTGCCTTCCAACCGCTCTTTTGATGTTTGAAATGAGGCTCGAGTTTGCGCGTGCAGTATTTCAAAACGATATGGATCTGGCACTGCGCGCGCAGACTTACCTGTGGTGCTTCTGTGACGCGCTGTTCATCGAGGGATTCTCTGTGACGAGGGATACTTGGGGATGATTCTCCCTTACATTGGACGTTATGGAGCACCTACGTGCCTGGAGCCACCCGGCGCGACGCCCTCATCGTGCTGCCATTTTGTGGTTGGCGGCTGCTACTTTCTTTCATCTGTGATGGTTCCTGTTTGTTTGCTCCCGAGCTGCCAACCACGTTTTTTTTTCTTGCGGCAATAAAGTTTTCAACAAAGTCAAGACGGATTAGTGATACCTCTTATCAAACATGGGTACTTTTTTTCATTCATTTGACTGCTGCGTCTTTGTTAGTTTTTTTTTTTTTTTACAAAGCAAGAATCTTTAGGAATTTTCTTCAGTGGATTTTGCGCAGTCGGAGGTGCTGTTAATGTTCTTGCTACAATAGGGAGGCAGCTGTTTGACATTGCAGTGCACTCCCAGATATTTGGTGTGACTATTTCGTGTGAGACATCGCTCACAGGAGGATTTGAATCATCATATTTAGTTACAGTGTGATTAATTTCAGCATCTAGTGTCAATGTTAATGTTCTTTGCGTTACAAGAAGTCATCTTTTACAGCATATTTGTGGTTAGCTGTGTTGTGAGCACAGGGCATGGTTGTGCAACTCGAGTGAGAGCTCGCTCACCGGCGATGGCATACAGTTTAAAAGTATTTACTACAGTCATACAATTAGTGTTTGTATGACCTAAAGTTTATTAGGTTTTTTTTCCATACAGCTCTTCACGGTGTCCCTACACAGGGGTAGGTTCATAGGCATTGTTCCCAATTACACAAGTTCGTTTTTGTAACCTTTACACGGGGTATGTTTTTGGGTTTTTCCCCATTTACATTACATTTAACCCTTACGCAGGGTTGACGTGTTGCAAGGAAACACTTTCCTTGCGTGCGTAAGACACCTTGTGCCGCACGATCAATTTTGATGCAGGGTTTGGTTCCATGCGTGCATAAGACACCTTGTGCCGCATGTTATTTGTTTGTTGCAGGGGTGTGTCCCCTGTGTGCATAAGACACATTGTGCCACACGTTTTTTATTTGTTGCAGGGTTTTGTCCTTGTTTGCCTCCTCACAGTGAGAGCACATACGTTTTCACAGGTTGTCCCTTGTTAATGGTGGGGGCAGGACATTGGGTTTAAGTTCCTTTAGTCCACATGACTTGTCTCCCTACATGGAGAGCACATACGTAACATTGTTGTCTCTTGTTTTATCTGGGGGCAGGATATTGGGTTTTAGTCCCTTTGGTCCACATGACTAGTCTCCTTACCTGGAGAACTTACATTTTAATTTTCCTTTGTAGAGGAGGGGGATGGGTATTCTGTATCCATCTTTCCTTCTTGTCTCTAGTTCCTTACCCTCTCGTGATGCGTTATTCTCGTCATCCCTGGGTCTGGGCTTGTGACTCTGATTTAAATAGTTCATTTCCACTTTATGATACGGGCGGTGTGTCCTTCATCCTTGGGATTTGGACTATTCACTATTGCTGTACTTTTATGTTTATAGTTTAATGCATTGGTTTAGTTATTCTTCTGTTCAATAGGGAAGAGGTAATGTAGTATTCTGATGTTATGTTTTTTCTCCTATGTTATCTCCTATGTTTTCCTGTCACTAGCTGCTCAGCCTGTGTGACTGTTCTGAGTGGAATGTTGGTGTGTGGGCTATGAGTGGAATGCTTGAGTGTTTGGATGAGTGATGACAGTTGGTGGATGGGGCTGAGCAGCTAGCAGGTTGGTCCTGGTGGGGCTGTTGATGATGACTAACAGGCTGCCCTACAACACTTGATGAGACTTTATGCTACCTGTTTACTTACCTGAATAAACCTACTTGGATTACAACATACCAGCGTGGACTAAGTTACTACAGACTTCTTACTCCCAATGGACCTCACTATCCCCTGCCAATCTGCACCCCTCAAACCATTTGCCTGGAAAGACCAGCGCTAGTCCCAACAAACCCACAAAGACTGGACACCCCTCCTTGGCTCTGACTTACATGCCGCAATTGTATGATTGCAAAATGGATAAACCATTCTTTAGATCAAACCATTCCCATGAAAACTTTTACTATGAAAAACAAAAGTAAGTCTGCCACCTGGTACACTCCCGACCTAAGCACTCAAAAAAAGTGCAAGATTGCAGAAAGGAAATGGAGGCAGGACTACGGGAAACACAACAAAGCAAAAAACAGAAATAAAAACTTCCCCTTGGCCGGCTACTATGAAATTAGAATTAATGCAGCAGCATACTCCCGCCCGACATCGCCTTCTTCACGGAGACCTGGACTAAAGCTGCCTCCGCCTCTGACATCAACACCGCTATCCCGGATGGATACAAGATCCAGAGGAAATACTGCCCCAACCACCTGGGAGGGGGCCTCGCCATTGCCCCCAAGAACACCCTCCGCCTCACCACCTCCAGCGAAACTTTCCCCTCCGTCGAACACCTGCACTTCCAGATCCAGACCAGCCCCAACTCCACACACCGTAGAACCCTCGTCTACAGACCCCTGGCCCCCGGGCCGCCTTCGCCGCCACCATCACCGACCTCATCGCACCCCACGCCATCGCCTCAATGAACTACATACTCATCGGAGACCTGAACTTCCACCTCGACAACCCCAGCGACCCCAACTCCACCACCCTTCGTGACAACCTCGCCAACATCGGACTCAAACAACTCATCACCACACCGACCCACAGGGGAGGACATACCCTCTACCCCATCTTCGCTGCAGGAAACAGCGTTCACTTCAGTCACACAAAGCAACACCCATGGACCGACCACCACTGTGTAAACTTCACCGTCGACAAACCCAAGACACCCAAACCAGCCCCACGCCCACCACGAAGGAACTGGAGTAAGGTCACAGACGAGCAACTCAACTCCACCCTCACCCGAGACAACCACACCTCGGCATCCGACGCCAACGTCGCAGCCAGAGAACTCCACACTTGGATCTCCAACTGCGCAGACGAGCTCGCCCGCTACGCAACCCCGACAAACAGTGCCCCAGGAAAGCCGCCTGGTTCACCACCAATCTCCAAGAAGCCAGACGCACCTGCAGACACCTGGAGAAGAACTGGAGAAACACCAAGACACCCGAAAACTACACCACCCACAAGGACGCCATGACGGAATACCACAACCGAATCAGAACCACCAAGAGGACTTTCATCCACAACAAAATCCTCGCCAACTCCACCAACTCCAAGGAGCTCTTCAGTGTCATTCAGGAATTCATCAACCCCGCAGCAAAGCCACAGACATCACCCCGTCCCAAGACCTCTGCAATAAGCTTGGAACCTACTTCCACCTCAAGATCAAAAACCTCTACGACAACTTCGTCGACCACCCACCAGACGCCACAGCCGGCCCGCCCCCCAAGACACGCCGGCCAGCCCACCATCTCCACCTGGACGCCGATCACGGCCAAAGACACTGCCTCGACCATGAAAGGCATCCACTAAGGGGCCCCCACTGACCCCTGCCCTCCACACATCTACAACAGAGCCGCCACCTCCATTGCACCCGAACTGCAATGCACCATCAACACCACCTTCGAAACAGGCACCTTCCCAGATGACTGGCAACACGCAGAAGTCAGACCCCTGCTCAAGAAGCCCACAGCTGACCCCACCGACCTCAAGAACTACCGGCCCATCTCGCTCCTCCCCTTCGCAGCCAAAGTCGCAGAGAAAACAGTCAACAGGGAACTGACACGATTCATCGAGAACAACGCCGTCCTCGACCTGTCCCAATCCGGATTCCGAAGCAACCACAGCACCGAGACCGCCCTACTCGCCACCACAGACGACATCCACACCCTCCTGGACCAAAGCCACTGCGCAGCCCTAATCCTACTCGACCTATCAGCAGTCTTCGACACCGTCTCCCACCGCACACTCGTCGCCAGACTACATGACGCCGGCATACAAGGAACAGCCCTAGACTGGATCCGATCATTCCTCACCAGAATAAGCCAAAGAATCAGACTGCCACCCTTCCTCTCCGATCCCACGAAAATTACCTGTGGAGTCCTCGTCCTCGGAACCACCCCTTCAGCATGGGACAACACCTGGTGGCCGACCACCCTCGGTAGCCCACCGACCCCCTCGGACCACGCCAAAAACCTCGGCATCGTACTCGACTCATCCCTCACCATGAACCGACAGTTCAACGCCATCACCTCCAGCTGCTTCAACACCCTCCGCAAGACTTTCAAATGGATCCCCCCTGAGTCAAGAAAGACAGTCACCCACGCACTCATCACCAGCAGACTGGACTACGGAAATGCACTCTATGTCGGCATAAACAAGTCCCTACTCCGCAAACTCCAGACGATACAGAACACCGCCGCCAAACTCGTCCTCGGCATCCCCCGGCAAGAACACATCAGCCAACACCTACGAAGGCTCCACTGGCTCCCAGTGGAGAAAAGAGTCACCTTCAAAATCCTCACCCACGCCTACAAATATCTACACAACACTGGACCCAAATACCTCAACGACAGAATCAACTTCCACGTAGCCAAAAGAAACCTCCGATCTTCCAACCTCACACTGGCCGAAATCCCCCGCATCCACAGAGCCAGAGCAGGTGGAAGATCCTTCTCTCACATTGCAGCCAAGACCTGGAACGAGCTCCCGGCAGACATCAGATGCGCCCCCTCCCTGAACACCTTCAGGAAGACTCTCAAGACCTGGCTCTTCGGCTAAACAGATCTGCGGACCCTACCCCCCACCCCTCCATCAGCGCCTTGAGACCCTCACGGGTGAGTAGCACGCTTACAATCCCCTGATTGATTGATTGAACATATTTAAAATCACCAAAACAATGCTAGAACCCATGCCCAATGGGCGTCCCACTGAACCCTCAAACGCTAGGTGCAATGATCTGGCCATCTATTTTCAAAACAAAATAACAGATATCTACCATGCCTTCCAAGAGGTGGAAGAAAACCTGAACTCCAGTTTCTTTTAAAATGGCAAGGAAAGTAGCTCGATTGCCCTCTCAGAATTTCCCCCACTAGCGTATGAAAACGTTGCTACCCTCTTTAGCAAAATCAAATCTGGATCCCACTTGATCCTGCGCCCACCAGGATCCTTTCCTTCGAAGCAGAAATTATTTTCCTATTCTGCTTGACATGGCCAACCTGTCCCTGGAGAAAGGAACAGTTCCCCTGGCATGTAAATATGCCATGGTCAAAGCAACCTAACTTAGACTCCTCATGGCTGGTTAATTTCCGACCAATCTCACTCCTTCCAGGTATAAGCAACGTATTAGAAAAACGCACCAATAGGCATCTTTCAGAATTCATTGAGGCCAATAATTTTCTACACACCACCCAAACTGGATTTTGGCCTAAACATATCACTGAAACCTCCCTCCTAGCAGTAGTGGGGGATGCAAAAAGGAAACTAGACCAAGGAGGCATGGCAGCCATAATACTTCTTGACCTTAGCTCTGCCTTCAATACCGTGAATTACAATATCATCCTCAGTGTAAACCAGTAAGTTATAACCTTGTCCTACTACCCTCTGTAATTATATCGGCCACTAAGGGGGTATGCTGCCATTGCCTATGCCTGTATTGCCTACAACAACCTAGATAAAAAAACCATCTTAATCTTCAGTAGAAGTTAGTTACTAACTAAACTATTTCACTTCACTTCATAGTTCTGTTACCTGAATAGATGAGGCTAAGGCTGTACCTCTCTCAATATTCCAAAACCTTACTGCAGGGTTTGCCAAGGTTCCTTCTTAATGGTGGTGGTAGTAGTAGCAGGCTAGAGCGGTAGCAGGGAAGACATCACAAGCGAGGTCCAATTCTAACCATGGTGAACTTCAAATGTAGGATTAATCAGAAGGATTATCCATGATAGGCAACTAGATTGAAAGAAAACACAGAGTTTGTGGGTTATATTTATATCATAAGTTTACAAAGACTGAGACCAGACTACCACCATGACACAAAGACCTGCTATTATAACAAAAAATAGCAATAGTAACTTCTTCTGAGAAATAGGGAGCTAGTATTTAATTAAAATTAAAATTACGAAATCCTCGAGTCAGGAGAAGTGGAGTGGACTCAGAGTCAGGAATGGACAAGGTTAAGCATTTATGCAACACAATACTTGAATGATGATGTTGAAGAATAATGTTATATATCTAAATTATGGATCCCTTTTATGAGTGGGTGGGTAAGTGGTTCTGTTGTGGGCTATTGCTCAGGTAATAGAAGATCCTACAGTGAGTTGGTGTCTCTTTCACCACATCCGCCCTACCAAGTGAGTGATCCATTTATATTATAAATTAAGTCACACCTGAATAAATCGCACAGACTGGGGGAAGAGGATTAGGGGTTTGATGAATGAATAGGAAAGGGGAGATGGGGTAAGGTGTGACAAAGATAAACACTACGTAACAACAATATTCATCATAGTGAGGAGCAGCACATCATCATCAACAAATTTGTTGTGGAAGGGAATGAAGAAATGACAGTTCAATTAAATGCATTTCAGTTCTTCAGTCCCAAAGACCCAAGTTATTGCATATCTAAATATTCTGTCATCTAGGTTTGAAAAATACAAATTATAGAGGAGTAAACCCAAGCAGTTCTAAAAATATGATAGTTAAAAGAAAAATGATACTTTAAATGCTAAATTGTTTGGTGCATCTACATTCTTCTTGGAATGTCCATCATGGGTACCTGGCTGAACCGGTCCTACAAGGTAAGCGGTAGTGTTATGGAGCTTTTGCCTTTTGTGCAGGAGAAGAGAAGGCCTGCAGACTGTAAAACAGAAACAATATTGAAGAGTCAAGGACAAGAATAGAAGATAAGCTTCATGAGGTGTGTACCAATACTCAGAGGCAGAGCAAGAGCATAGGCTGCAGCAATCATTCATTAAGACTCATGTGCGATTAACTGAGAAGTGAGAGAAATTTTACAACCAATCATTGACAAGCAGCTGCATATACCGGGCTGATCAATCTCACAACTGTCATGATAACATTTAGCAGAGTGCATGCATCATGTGATGATGTGACATCACATGTCTGTATCCAGTTACAACAGGCCCCCGACCACAACCACATAATATAGGAGTTTCACATTAGAGCCAGCACACACACTCAGCAGCATTTCCTAAATCAATGCATCTCTCTTTAGTCCACAAAGCTGAGTACGCCTCCTTGAGCCATTATTTCATCATCATGTTGGTTTCCCTTTTAAATTAAAAACTTCCTTCTTCTGGCTGTTGCGGTAGTCCCACCATTAGTCTTTCCATCCTACTGGCTCAGAGTAACGAATCAGTCCGAATCTGTCTCAACCCAAATGAGAGAGATAGACCTAAAGTGCACTGCTGTTGATGAACAAGAAGAGAAAAAGAATTTGAGTATTTTCTGTAGATTTGTGTTTGTTAACTAAAGTGACTGGTCTGGTCTCTGAAGAACCAGAAAAAAGGAGAGGACCCTGCAAGTAAATTTCGCTAAGTGTTAAAGGGCCAATCACCTTCAGGAACAATCATGATCACCCATCAGGCCCCAAACATTGCAAGTGATTGAAATCAAGTTTACAAATTAGTTGAATGCCCTCCCTCACTGTCTGCCACCACGTGAATCATCAGTCATCACTCACAGTCACTCAATAATATATCACTCATTGGAGAAATAGTTACCTGTTCCAATCCGAACACGGTGACACATCAATCGATCAGTGCTTGTTAAGTGTGGCTACTCACCCATGAGGGTCTCAAGGCGCTGGGGGGGTGCAGGTCCAACTGGGCACTGTGGATCATTCAAAGAGCCAGGTCTTGAGATCCTTCCTGAATTTCGGCAGAGACGGGGAGAGCCTGAGGTGAAGAGGAACGGCGTTCCAGGATTTGGCAGTGAGGAAGGAGAAGAATCTTCCTCCTGTCTGGATTTTGCAGATCCGAGGGACGATGGCAAGGGCCAGTTGCACAGAGCGCAGGTGTCTGGTGGGTGCGTGGAATGAGATGCTGTGGTTCAGGTATGCTGGTCTGACATTGTGGAGGGCTTTGTAGGCATGATTGAGGAGCTTGAAAGTGACTATTTTGTAGACTGGGAGCCAGTGGAGTTCTGGTAGGTGTTCAGAGATGTGGCTGCAGCAGGGGAGGTTGAGGACCAATCTGGCTGTGGTGTCCTGCATGTTCTGAAGTTTTCTGAGGAGTTTCTTGGTGGTGTCTGCATAGAGTGCACTGCTGTTATCAAGTCTGCTGCTGATGAGTGCATGGGTGACCATCTTCATTGGACTCAGTGGGGATCCATCTGAAGGTTTTCTGAAGCAGGCGAAGAGTGTGAAAGCATGATGAGGTGACAGAGTTGATCTGGTGGTTCATGGTCAGCGAGGAGTCCAGCATGATGCTGAGGTTTCGTGCGTGGTCAGTGGGTGTGGGTGAGGTCCTAGCTCAGCGGGCCACCAGGAGCCGTCCCATGCAGAGGTGTTGGGCCACAGGATGAGGACTTGAGCTTGAGGCAGCTGACTCTCTTCCAGGTGGGGACGGCCTTCATCCCATTGTGAAATTTGTTTCTGGCAGTAGTTGGCTCATTGGTGAGGGAGAGAATCTGCTGGGTATCATCGGCATAGGAAGCGATGTTGAGCCCATGGCTCCTGACGATGGCTGCGAGCGGGCCAGGTAGATGTTGAAAAACGTGGGGCTCAGGGAAGAGCACTGAGGCACTCCGCAGCTGATCTCTGTGGGTTCTGAGAGGAACGGGGGAAATCTGACTCACCGTGTTCTACGGGTGAGGAAGGAACTGATTCAGTCCAGGGCTTTGTTATGGATGCTGGCATCATGGAATCTCGTGATTAGCGTGCGGTGGGAGATGGTGTTGAAGGTGGCCGAGATGTCAAGGAGGATCAGACCTGCTGTTTCTCCCCAGATGAGGAGCGAGCGGATGTTGTTGGTGGTAGAGAGGAGGGTGGTCTCAGTGATGTGGTTTCTTTGGAATCTGGATTGAGAGGAGTTGAGGACGTGGTTGGCTTCAATAAATGAGTTAGGCATTGAAAGCCTTCTCGATGACCTTGGCTGTGAAGGGAAGCAGGGAGCTGGGTCTGAAGTTTGTGAGGTCTGTCGGTTTCTTCAGCAGGGGATTGATCTTGGCGTGTTTCCAGTCATCTGGGACGGTGGCGGTCTCGATGGAGCAGTTGATGGTGCGGTGTAGTTCGGGGGCAATGGTGGCTCTATGGAAGATGTGGTGTGGGCAGTGGTCGGAGGGGACTCCGGAATCAATGCTGTTCATGGTCGTGAGAGTGTCATCTGTGGAGAGCGGGGTCCAGTTGAGCAGTGTATGTTGAGGGGGCGTTGTCATCTCATGAGGTAGTGAATTGTATCTCCTCTTTGATGCAAGCAACACATTGTCAGTCTTGAAAATCAAATGATCTTTACTGGGACAGCCCTGCTGGGGGATGAAAAAAAGAAGAATAGGCATGGGATGGAGGCAGGCATTGCCTCAAATGTCCTTGCAAGGAATGGGGAGGCTTCTTCACTGCACACTGGTCCAACTCCAATCGGGCCATACATGTGCCTAAAAATGGTGGAGGTGCATAAGTCAGACACAAACAAAATATATAATGTTCCTCTAGCTAAATCCTTTTTTTTCTGGCAAAACAGCTCGATGATAAATAATTAAAAAGTTATATGGCGGCCTACTCAGCCAGGGAAGTAGAGTTAGTCCTCAAACTCAGGTGGTTCACCCACAAGTTCGTCATCTAGCACACTTGAGTCTGACCAATCACCCTCATCCTCCTCCTCTTCCTGTGGTATTTCAGGGACAGTGTAATTGGGTTATGAAGTATTAGTTCATTTGATCATGGTCACTCTCTCCACGTTTTGAGGTGAGAGACTGGTCCTTCTCACTGTGACAACTGCACTAGCTGCACAGAACACAGGCTCAGCAGACACACTGGGTACCGGATAAGTCAGAACTTTATTGCGAGCCTGCTGCACTGTGGCCATAGGCTCGTCTTCCCATACCAATAGAGCACTGGGTTTTGATTCAGGTAGACCTATTTTGGGTCATTCAGATAGTTCTGGAGCATTCTCTGAGCGGTCATTGGTGCTGCCACTTGCTTGACCTCTTTTGCCTTCGCCTCTGCACTGGACTTATGCCCTGCCACTTGAAACTAAGCCAGTGCAGAGGTTGGGTCCGATTCGTCTGTTCTTGTTGTTATTGTTGGTGTTCTTGTTGCTGGTATGGGCTGATATGTGACAACAGTACTGCCCTCTCTGGAACTTGAAGGCTGCACCCCAGAACTTCTGCCCAGGACTCTAATATCCAGCCATTCTTCTTCCATGTCTCCTGCTTGATCAACAATCCACATCTTGTATAGTGAAACATCCATTCCTGAAAAAGAAATGAAACTGACATAATATTGATGCACATAATATCGAAACACATAAATATCAGAAATTAAATATCAATAACAAATATATGGACTTCCTATACTTAACTAGTAAAACCACAAATATCAAGAACATAAATATCATTAAAAATATAGGGCCAGATGTATGAAAGCATTTTGCATTTGCAAACGGTGCAATGGCCTTTCCTTATGAATGAAAAGCTTTTGGATTCGCAAATTAGCAAATCGCAATTTTTTGCGATTACCTAAATTGCAAATGCAATTTGGAAGCGCAATTTGTGAATCCCTAATGCACATGTAAGAAGCCTTTCCTAAATGTGAACCGTGCATTTAGGAAACGCTAATTACCATCAACTTCAAGTTGATGGTAACCATGTGCAAATTTTGAAAAATGCACAAAAATGCTTTTTTAAAGTGCCATGTTGTGCACACATGCCCTAGGGCATGTGTGCGCTTTACATGTGCACAATTTGAATTTTGGAGGGGGGGCATTAGGACCCCGGGCACCCTTGGCTTTGCATTAGCTAATTTGCGGTTACCATTAAGGTAATCCCAAATTAGCTAATGCAAAACCATTCGCACCTATGGGCCTCTCGGCCCATAGGAATGAATGGAGTCATATTACCTAATAGCGATTCGCTATTTACCGAGTCGCTATTAGTTAATATTAAGGAATCGCAAAATATTTTGTGATTCCTACATACATAGTATTTTGTGAGGACCATATAGCGATTTGGTAAAAATCGCTATTTGAGAATCGCAAAATGCTTTTTACATACATCTGGCCCATAGATTTTTACCTATATCGAAAACAGAAATATCAATAACTAAAATATTGTTACCTTTAAATAAACATATATGTCAAAATTATCAATTCACACAATATCAACTACAATATTATCACCAAAATAATCAAATAATCATTAATAAAAATAAACATAAATCACTTTTTACATAACAGAAGTATTGGAAATAACCCAAAACATTTTATACACATGTTTAATTTAAATATATATATATTACATTAATAAAATTTGTACCATTCACCCCAATAAATTATACACCTAAAATAATAACAGTACAACCCCAAACAAATATTACCATTAACTAGAAACATTTATATGTATATATAAATTATATTTAAACTATCAAAATATATAGCATACATCAAAAATAAAATCTAAATGACCATTTACCATAGAAGGACATAGCCAAGAAAAAAAAAATTAACCTAAAACTAAATCAACCAATAAAAGAAAAGTATAAGCAACTATAACCAATAAAATCAGACAAACAATGAAATCAACAACAAAAAATGCACACTAATTTAAACAACTTAATACTTCAAAAATATCAAACGATGCAAGACAAGGAAACTCTGGCGTATTCTCTAACCAGACCAATAAAGAAGAAATATATACATCTCATCTACTACCCAACCAAGTAGGTAAAACTTATAAAAACATACTTGTTAATAAACTTTAAAACGTAAAATAGCAAATAATTAATAAAACACTCAAACATCTATCTCTTTATCTAGACTTCCTAAAAGACAAAACAAAGACTTGAAAAGCAATAAACTGCCAGACAAAAACAACTACCACAAACCAGCAAAAATATATAAGAAAGTAAATATACTTAAATTATTAAAAAGCTATAAACTCACCCACATAGTGAGTGAAAATAATCCTAATAACCTCAGCAAACAACCAACAACTTAACATTTGAAATGCAACTGACTTTTTTTTCATCCAAGAGAGAATAAACCATCGGCTCCACATTAGAATACTCCCCAACAGACAATCTGCAAAACCACACATAAACAGAACATACATGTAATTACACAAAATGGAAGTAGTTGGATAAGTTTACATGTAAATAACAAAACTAACAAACTTTAAAATGTTTTATATATTTTTACTATTACATTATTTCGGATACAATGACAGAGGCAACAAAGTACATAACTTTGCAGAAAGGAATGCAGTCACTAAATCACATGGGCTACACCTACAACCAAGAAAGTGCATCAACAGAAAATACAAATTGGAAATGTACCAAATATTATTCTAATGCATGCTATGGGAGGGCAACTACAAAAGATGATGTTGTAATTCATGTAAGAGAGCAGAACCACCCCCCGAATGTGACCGAAATAGAAGTTAGGGAGATTTTGCAAGATATAAAAGAGGCAGGCACATAATGGAGATCCATTCCTTTTACATTACAACCTAAATAATGAGATATTAAACCTAATATTCTCTACAGCAAATAACTTACTAAAACTTAGACAATGTCAAATGTGGATGATGGATCGGACCTTCAAAACGTGTCCCAAACTTTTCACTCAGATATTCACCATACATGGTGAGTATCAAAATGCAAAGATCAATTATGTATATTCACTACTACCAATTAAACAGAGCACCAATTATTGTGACCTCGTGAACCATATTAAACATAAAACAAATAACTACTACCCCCAAAAAATATTCATAGACTTTGAGTAAGCCATGATCCAAACCATTTAAAAATGTACCTCATACACACCCATAAAAGGCTCTTAATATCACTTCGATCAAAGCATATGGAGACACCTCAATCTGAACAAAGTGTAGAATATTTTGAAAACAGCCAATTTGCATTTGAAATAAAAAGATAAGATAGCATTAGCCTATGTCCCTGTCACAGAGGTAGCCAACCACTACAGTTTACCAATAGAAAGCCCTTTCTACCAACAAAACTAGGACAAACTAAGCCCCCTAATGGACTATTTCACAGACACTTGGTTTGGCAGTCTGCTGTGGAAAGATGGCACAATGCCTTCCAATCCACACTAGGTAGAATCCAACCTATACTTTAAGCATTACAAAAAGAGCAAAGCTACCAACTGTTATGAATGGAGCTATCTATTAGCCAAATTGTCCCTAAACATTGCCAACAAACCAAAAGAATATACAACATGCTACAATTTAAAGTCAAACTCTCCATAAATAACAAAGGAGGTGACTACTTAGAAATAATAGGCAAAAGCATAATATAAAATAAATATTAACCTACCAGTCTTAAAAAAATATCACAAAATCTAAGCCAACATAACAAATAATTTTTTATAAATAATAAATATGATATTTTATTATCAGTCAAAAAATGTAATAAAATTCCAATATTATTGAAGCCTGAGAATTTTTTTTATATAAAGTATTTAAATAAAAAATGTGACTGTCACCAACCAAGAAACAAATAGCAAACTCAATCCATCACACAAAATAATTGCAACACATAAAACACACAAATCCGAATAACAATAATATAATATTTACACAAAAAGTACCTAACTAACTAACACTTTTCCCACTCAAAAGAAATTAAATAAATAAAGCCTACTATTCTGTAGCTCCAGATATTTTTCTGTATCCATGTAGTCAAAAATAGTAATCCATCAAAATAGGGGAAAATATTGTCCAAAAAGCCCCCCCCCCAAAATGCAAAAAAAAAAAAAAATTCATTAGAGATTCCTCAAAGCAATCTAAGAAGAGCCATAAGAAAAACTGAAAATGTGTTTTAAAAAAAGAAACGCTCAGTAAATTTGAAAAAAAAGGAAATCAAAGTAAAAAGCATTGGTTTATTATAAAACAAAATTGATTTCCTTTAAAAAAAACTGCATCTCCCAATGGCCAAAGGACACATTCGTAGACAAAAACTGTAAAGTAATTTAGAACTACCCACCTGCAAAACACATTACATTCCCCAAAATACATATTCATTACACTTAAGCAACCATCAAAATATAAATAACATAATACAATTTAACATAACATAACGATACATTACTATCAAAGGACCTCATTACAATGCGTGTTGGGCCGGCTTCTGCAGTCCTTTCGGAGGCGATCAGTAGTCTCATCAGAAGCAGTCGCTCCAACTGCCGGATTACAATGCTTGCATTTTCACAGAAATCCAACCACCGCGGTCCTTCCGACTCTGACAGTAAATTCCGACCATGGTGGCGTCAGAATGGACCAATGGATTGGACACAAGTTTGGGCTCGTTTGTTGAAAAATGTTCAAATCCACACACCTATAACTAATATTCTCCTATTTACAGGAAGCTTATAAGAATCCATTTCTCTCCAGTCCTATGAAAAAGGGTTGTATGATCTTATGTTGGCCTTGGCGTTTCAACAGATTACGATGAACTGGAAATGTTTGACCAACCTTTCAATTAAGCCATGGTGGAATACTGTTTGTCAATACCATAGGTTGGATATGGCGTATGCCTCCCAATACAATATACATGTAAATAGAGATGTTTTTGGTTACCATTAACTTCTTATTTAGATAAAGTTTCATCTAATAATGTTTCCTGCTATCGTTCCGAAAATTTCCAACCCCCTGAATTCCTTCCTCTCTGTTTTATCTTTTATCTTTCCTCTTCTGTTCTTATTTTGGCAAAGTTTTTACTCAACAGTTATTTGTCTTTTACATTTTATGATTTTTAAGAGCATAGTATAATAATAATTACTACTGTTTATGGTTATAATATATTCTATTTTCCTTCTTTCCTTTTCCTCTCTTTCCTTTCCTTTATATCCCAAAAATATAAATAGCTTTATATTGTGATTTGTTGCCTAATACTATTTTGTATACAAAATATTTCATATATTGATATAATTGTAGGCCTCTAATGTATTTCAATGTTTTTCTTTGTTTCAATAAAGCTTATTAAACATAAAAAAAAAAAAAATTTAAAAAAAGAATGGACCAATGGAGCCTGTTGGAGAGCAGACAGCCCTACAGATCTCCTGCCCAATTACAATGCACATTTCCGGCGAGCAGACCATGGCAGTCCAACCACCTCATCAGAGTTGGCAGAAAAGGAGAGATATAAAGCTGACACTCACCTCTACACAGTTTCTTATGTCCTGTGCTGACATGGAGCCTCTCCTACACATCCTGCCGCTGCTGTACCTGCTCAATGATGCTCAAAATCAACACAGTTGTGGACGCAACCCGCTGATAAGTCTCAGTCGAAGCACATCTGTAGAAAAGCAAGGGCTTAGCTTGCTCGGTATGGGTGAGGGGGGGTGTGAGCCACATATTTCCAAGTCATCACACTGGGACATCTTGATAATACCTATTTCATGAGAAGCAGGACTTGAGGGGGCCTGGAGGGACAGTGGAAAGAGTGAGTAGTGAGAGTTGTGTAGCAGGCCTTGAAGTGGGCCGGATTCTGCCAGTGGTTAGCATCCACAGGTCTAAAAAGCTGATGCAGAGACGGTTTTCATCAGACTCTCTATATTTGCACTCACCCTTAGTGTACAAATCAAATTCAACTCTGCAACAGTACCACCTACCACTGCCCCAGATGTAACTGTAAAGAGGCTCGCAATAACCCATTCCCAGTGTTGTCAGGTAAGGACTGAGTCATTATCATAACATTATGCAATGAAGTCACAGTTGTTGCTCCAATAACTAATGTAACTAACAAACATTGGCAAATCCATTAGTCCAGGCTTCTTCTAGTTGCAATGTAACTTGTTGTATCTGAGAACTTTGATGCTGTGCAATAAGAGAAGTAGGTATATACTGTTTGTGTAGGATAATGTGCCAATCATAGATGTACAGCTTACATGCTTGTAAGCCACTCCCTCATGTACATCAGCCATGACCCTGTGAGAGACCCCCCAGCACAGTCATCCCACTCAAAGTCGTCTTGTGGAGAAGACGAAAAACACAATTTTATTGCTTGTACTTCCTGTTTGGCTGTACTTTGCCTGTGGCACTGCTTGCACTGATTGGGTGGCCTTGCCCAATCAGATGCAAGGTTGAGAGGAGACAGTTGTGCCCCCATTTCAGGCCGGTCCCAGTGCGGACACAGTAATCTGCTTTTTACCTCTCCTAAGTGCGTGGGAAGGACTGTGGTCCCATTTAGCAATCTATTTTAAATTGTTCTTAAAAACCTCGATCCCTGCATGATTTTATTGTTTGTACTTCCTGTTTGGCTGTACTCCACATGCGACACTGCTTGCACTGATTGGGTGGCCTTGCCCAATCAGATGCAAGGTCGAGAGGAGCCAGTTGTGCCCCCCGGCCATTTCAGGCCGGTCGCAGCGCGGACACGGTAATCTGCTTTTGACCTCTCCTAAGTGCGTGGGAAAGACTGCGCTCCCGTTTTGCAATCTATTTTAAATTGTGCTTAAAAACCTCGATCCCTGCTTGATTTGATTGTTTGTACTTCCTGTTTGGCTGTACTCCGCCTGCGGCACTGCTTGTACTGATTGGGTGACCTTGCCCAATCAGATGCAAGGTCGGGAGGAGCCAGTTGTGCCCCCCCGGCCATTTCAGGCAGGGTGCAATCAATCAATCAATCAATCATTATATTTGTAAAGCGCGCTACTTACCCGTGAGGGTTTCAAGGCGCTGAGGGGAGGGGGGGGCGCTGCTACTGTTCGAATAGCCAGGTCTTGAGGAGTCTCCTGAAGGTCAGTAGGTCCTGTGTCTGCCATAGGTGGAGGGGAGGGTGTTCCATGTCTTGGCGGCGAGGTGGGAGAAGGATCTGCCGCCGGTGGTTGCTCTTCGGATGCGGGGGACGGTGGCGAGGGCGTGGTCGGCGGAGCGGAGCTGGCGGGTGGGGGTGTAGAAGTTGAGGCGGCAGTTGAGGTACGCTGGTCCGGTGTTGTGGAGTGCTTTGTGTGCGTGGGTGAGGAGCTTGAAGGTTATCCTCTTGTTGACGGGGAGCCAGTGCAGGTCTTTCAGGCGGGGTGTGATGTGGCTGCGGCGCGGGATGTCGAGGATCAGATGTGCTGAAGCGTTCTGGATGCGTTGGAGCCGTTTGAGGAGTTTCGCCGAGGCTCCGGCGTAGAGGGCGTTTCCGTAATCCAGTCTGCTGCTGACGAGAGCCTGGGTGACCGTCCTTCTGGTTTCGGTGGGGATCCACTTGTAGATCCTGCGAAGCATACGGAGGGTGTTGAAGCAGGAGGAGGAGACGGCGTTGATCTGCTTCGTCATGGAGAGGGTGGAATCGAGGATGACCCCTAGGTTGCGTGCGTGGTCGGTGGGTGTGGGGGCCGTTCCTAGCGAGGAGGGCCACCAGGAGTCGTCCCAAGCCGAGGGGGTGGACCCGAGGATGAGGACCTCCGTTTTGTCTGAGTTCAGCTTCAGCCGGCTGTTTCTCATCCAGTCGGCGACGGCCGTCATTCCCTCGTGGAGGTTGGTTTTGGCTGTGTGAGGGTCTCTGGTGAGGGAGAGGATCAGCTGGGTGTCGTCGGCGTAGGAGATGATGTTGAGGTTGTGCAGTCGGGCGATGTGGGCGAGCGGGGCCATGTAGACGTTGAACAGCGTGGGGCTGAGGGATGAGCCCTGGGGTACGCCGCAGATGATCTCTGTGGCTTTGGAGCGGAAGGGAGGAAGGCGGACACTCTGAGTTCTACCGGAGAGGAAGGAGGTGGTCCAATCCAGGGCCTTCTCTTGAATCCCTGCGTCATGGAGGCGTGCGCGTAGGGTGTGGTGGCAGACCGTGTCGAAGGCAGCCGACAAGTCCAGGAGGATGAGGGCCGCGGTTTCACCGTTGTCTAGCATGGTTCTGATGTCGTCGGTGGCGGCTAGGAGGGCTGTCTCGGTGCTGTGGTTGCGGCGAAATCCGGACAGGGACGAGTCCAGAATGCTGTTTTCCTCGAGGAACCTGGTTAGTTGTATGTTGACGGCCTTCTCGATGACCTTCGCCGGGAACGGGAGCAGGGAGATGGGTCGGAAGTTTTTGAGGTCCTTGGGGTCAGCCGTGGGTTTCTTCAGTAGGGCGTTGATCTCGGCGTGCTTCCAGTCCTCTGGGAAGGTCGCTGTCTCGAGGGAGCTGTTGATGGCCTTCCGGAGGTGGGGTGCGATGACGGTGCTGGCCCTGTTGAAGATGTGGTGTGGGCATGGATCTGTCGGGGATCCGGAGTGTACGGAGTTCATGATCTTGATGGTGTCGTTGTTGTCTATGTTGGTCCAGGAGGTCAGGCAGTTGGTGCGAGTGGTGGTCGTGGGTGTTTCGGTGGTTGCCGGGGCGGTCGCGGTGTTGAAGCTGTCGTGGATGTCCGTGATCTTGCGGTGGAAGAAGGTGGCCAGTGAGTCGCACAGTTCTTGCGAGGGTGGGATGTCGTTGGCGCTGGAGTTGGGGTTGGAGAGTTCTTTCACGATGTTGAAGAGCTCTTTGCTGTTGTGTGCGTTGTTGTCTAGGCGGTCTTTGAAGGAGGCTCTCTTGGCGGATCTGATGAGGTGGTGGTGGTTGCGGGTGGCGTCCTTGTGAGCTGCGTAGCTTTCCGGGGTTCGTTCGCGGGTCCAGTTCTTCTCTAACTTACGGCAGGTTTTCTTGGATGCCTGGAGGTCTTGGGAGAACCAGCTCGCTTTCTTCCTGGTGTGGCTGGTGGAGGGTTTCTTGATTGGGGCAAGGGCGTTGGCGCAGTTTTCGATCCATTGTCTGAAGTTGTGGGCTGCGGCGTCCGGGTCGGTCGGGTCTGCGGGTGGGCTTTGGGCGAGGGTGGTGGTGAGCTGGTTATCGGTGACTTTGCTCCAGCAGCGGCGTGGCGTCTGTTGGGTGCGGTGGGGTGTGACGGGTTTCCTAAAGGTGAAGTGGATGCATCGGTGGTCGGTCCAGTGGAGTTCGGTGGTGTGGTTGAAGCAGACGTGGGTGCTTGCTGAGAAGATGGGGTCCAGCGTGTGGCCGACGGAGTGGGTGGGCGTCGTGACGAGCTGCCTGAGTCCGAGGTTGGCGAGGTTGTCGATCAGGGCGGAGGAGTTGGGGTCGTTGTTGTTCTCGAGGTGGAAGTTCAGGTCCCCGAGGAGGATGTAGTCCGTGGAGGTGAGGTGCAGTGCATACACACAGCGGATGCGCACATGCCCGTCTGCGCCTGTCCGTGCCAGGACGGCACCAGGCGCCAGGCACCCTGTTCATTTAGACAGCCACCGACAGGTCTTCTCCCCTAAGGAACTTTATTCACAGAGAACCACTATAAACCCCAGTCTTAACCAGGTCTGGGGCCCAGTGGTAGCGTGTTCTGTTGTAAACACTGCAGCTATAAAGTCAGGACTGAGGACCACGCTGCAAGGCCCCCCTCTTGCACTTTCAAATTCCTCAGACTGAACTGCCATTCTTTAGTAAAGCACCACGTGGATGTGCTTGACCTGATTTAGGAGGAAGGACCTGATGTTTTATTTTTGACAGAGACTTGGCTTACCTCCGCCCCGGTGGCTGAGCCACAGATGGCGTTATCGCAGGGCTATTCTATAAAGACACTGAATAGAGAGGACGGCAGGGGAGGAGGTATAGCGATTATCTGTAAAACCAAATCTGCCTATAGTCTCACTAATGAGACGATCTCAGATTGTGAAGGTGGCCTCTTTAAGATCTCTCTAAACCACAATTTCACTCTGAAAGGGCTGCTCATCTACCTCCCCCACCCCCCGGACAATCAAAAAAATTCTGAGAATTACTCACCCAGTCTACATCCATCCTGGCAACTAAATCCGCCGATTTTAATATCGTGGGGGATCTTAACCTCCACTTGGAAGACGGCCAGGACGGTGAGATGACCAATTTTCTGGCGGACCTAGCCGCTTGTCAACTACTACAACATGTCCCCAGCTCAACACACTCTGCCGGCCACCTTTTAGAGCCGGTGCTCTCCAATATACCTTCCATTAAGGTCCTTTCCCCTCTCCCTATGGCATGGACAGACCACTATCTCATCTCTATGGTACTTCTTGGCGATAATCCACCCTTGTGCACTTATCCTAGGCTTACCTTAAAATGCCCTTGGCACAAGTTAGATGCCAACCTTTTCGCAGACCCTCTGCGCTCCCAAACGCCCACAACTGGATGGTGATGTTGAAGCAGCTAATAGCTGCTTCCATGAATGGCTCACGCACTCCCTCAATAAACATATCTCTGTTAAACTCATGCCCTGCCATAGAACCCATACTAGCCCTTGGTTTAACGACACCTTAACCCAGATGAGAAAAAAATTGTAAAGTGCTAGAACGTGCCTGGAGATGTAAATACGATTCTAAGCTCAAGACACAATATCGCTCAGTCATCAAGGCTTATCATAAATCTATTTGGAAATCACGCGCTGAATACTTTGCAGAAAATATTAAAAATAGTAATAATCCAGCCAAAAGTATCTTTTCTCTGCTGAACGATATTAGAAATCCCTCCTCAGCCAGAACATCCACCATTATCTCTAACTCCCAATGTGAGGCCTAAGCTACTTTTTTTGTTAAAAAAGATGAGGACATTCATAAACTTTTCCCATCAGCTATCAGCATTGCAGGGCCACCCGACCCTATCAACCGCTCAGGCTCCCCCTATCCTCCTTTCCGGAGCTATCCTGTGAAGCTTTAAGAACTCTCTGTTATAAAATTAAATTGGGGTCTCCAGCCGATCTGCTCAAACCGGATCAGCTCTTGCAGTTCCTACTCAAGTGGAGGAGGCGGAGCCAGCCCATCATGGCCGATCGGAGTCGATGCTCCGGGCTGAACCTTCCTCTCAGCTTCCTGAGCAGCATCCCGCCGCACCGATTTCACCCCCAGAACAACGAGTCTGCAGCCGGAATGCGGGCAGATCACCGGAATATCTATATCGCGACACTCCGATCTAACATCGCGGAGATAAGTGCTGTGTTGTCCCCACCTATTATGACGCTAAGATGGCGCCTATTGTGCAATGAGGTCTTGCCCGGGACCGTAGAAACTGCACGTTGAAGCTGCCGACCTCCGTATCACCCAGCTACCCAGCTAACTTCTTCCTCAACCCCTGACCCATACCGGCAACTGAGGACCACCTATCGCGGCGACTATCAGCAGATCGGACGTTAATGGCCACTGGAGAACAAAAGTAAGAGCTCCGTCCACACCGGTGAGACGAGGCGCGCTACCTCTTCACTCGCCATCCCCCATTGGAGAGCTGGAGCACCGCCTGACCTGTGGGGCTCTCCCAACGTGGACGTAATTCAAGAGAACTCTTGGTGAGCAGGGATGCTGACGCCTGACCCCAAAATGGCGCCTGTAGTTCTGGCGGACCCGGAGAGACCAACACTGCACCCGGGGGTCCACCTCTGGAAACACAGCCCGACCTCTTTTCTCCTGGCAAGGACTAAGCAGCAGAGGGCATGGTGAGCAGTCGATCACCCTTCTTCAGCCCCTCTGTTATTCTGCCTCATTTTTCAGAAGTAAGAGGAATTCCTGCTGCTTCGTCC
This sequence comes from Calotriton arnoldi, assembly GCA_963921515.1. NCBI lineage: Eukaryota > Metazoa > Chordata > Amphibia > Caudata > Salamandridae > Calotriton > Calotriton arnoldi. The sequence continues at coordinate 93,671 of CAWUFW010012301.1, read as the reverse complement.
CCGCCTTCTCGGCAATCCCATTGTCATTCAAGGTGTCAAAGCGGCCTGTTGCCCTCCATTAATCATGGCTTCTTCTTTACTGAGAACAATTTTTTGAGAGATTTCAATGGACTTAGGAGGTGCCCCGCCTGATCCTAAAATGGCCGCCGTTTCTCCCCCTTGCTACTATAACACGGTTATTACTCTCCTCCTCGAGAGGCGAGCGGACACTTGGCTCCGGCCTCTAACTCCTCTATTGCTCCATTGCTCAACAAACTCCCCCCTTTGAGCAAAAGACATTAATGGGACAGGCTGATTGTTTCACCAAGGTCAGAATTCCCTTTCCTGACCCCAAGATGGCTGCCACAGTGATCCCTACCTCGTTGTGCTACTGCTCTGGAACAAAAACTGGACTCCAACCTGACCCTGAACCTATTCCCCCATCCTGCTTTCCCATCTGAACTTTTAACCTGTTTGAACATACCTATGACAGTGGAGACCTAGCTTCTTGGCTGATGCCCGGTGGAGCTACCTGATAGATATAGAGGAGATGGGTTGTGGATTTCCCCCTCGATCATCACCTACCCAGCTGGAGTTTGGGCAGACTTTCCTTCGTCTCGCCGTCATATCTCCCTCCAACCCCTTCTCCCTACCCCTTTACCCTTCTACGCTCCATTCATCTCGTCTCTTATGCCCTTTATATGTTTTTATGCTGAGACCTAGTTATTTGGATGATGCCCGGTGGAGCTACCTGATAGCTATAGAGGAGATGAGCTGTGGACTTCCCCTCGGACGTCACCTACCCAGCCGGTCCTTGGGCAGATTTTCTCTTCGTCTCTCCTTCGTATCTTCCTCCTTCCCCTTTACCCAACCCCCGTACCCTTCTGCTCTCCTTTGACCTCGTCTTCAATGATCTTTAAATGTTTTGCTGGCAACTATTTAACATGTAACTGATGTAATTTATGTAACTTTGTGGAACCTCATGTAAAGCGCTCTGATACCTTCGGGTCTAGCCAGCGCTATATAAAACTCATTAAATAAATAAATAAATACTCATACTTCTACCCACACTCCGCGAACTGATAAACCTATCTCTAGCTTCCGCAGTTGTGCCAGCTTCATGGAAGCATGACATGGTTATCCCTTTACTAAAAAAACCTACCTTGGATGCCTCCAAACCAACCAGAAAGCTTTCGCCCAATCTCATTGCTTCCTTTTGCGGGTAAAGTTACAGAGTCCTATATCAACTCCATTTTGACCAACTTTATAGAGCCCAATAACATTCTGGACCCTGTGCAGAATGGCTTCAGACCTGGCCACAGTACTGAATCAGCCTTCCTGGCAGTGACTGAGCAGCTGCGGAGCGCACTGGATGAGGGTCATGCCTGTGCCTTGATTCTTCTCGATCTCATTGCCGATTTCGACACTGTATCGGACAGAATCCTGTTGCAACGCTTACAAGAGATCGGATTAAGAGACACTGCCCACCCCCAAGGAAATGGTTAAAAACCTGGGCGTCTGGTTTGACTGGGCTCTCACCTTTCAGGCTCAGACAAAATCTGTGGCTGGCAGCTGCTTCGGCCTCCTACATGGACTAAAGCCTCTGCCCGGGTTTTTTGATGCTCAAATACGCCAGACCATCATCCACTCTACTATCCTCTCCAGATTAGAATATTGTAATTCCCTTTACCAAGTGCTAATAAAGCTGGCATCAGTCAGCTTCAGAGGGTACAGAACGCCGCTGCCCGGACACTCTTCGCCCTCCCAAAATCCTGCCCTACTTCCAAATTTATACGTAAATTGCACTGGCTCCAAGTAGAAAGGATAATCCACTTTAAATCCATGTGTATCTCCCACAAAATCTTTCATGCACAATTTCCTCTTGTCCTAGCCAATCTTCTTACCCCCTATAAACCAGACCGCGCCCTCCGCTCCTCCAATCAACATCTCTTACGTGCTCCACATGTTAGAAGAGCACGGGCGGGAGGCCGGTCATTCCGGGCGTTGGCCTCCTCATTGTGGAATGCTCTTCCAGGCACTATCAGGAGCATTCAGGACCACGGGGCCTTCAGAAGAGCAGTTAAGACCTGGCTCTTCCCTGAATAACCCCTTTTTTCTGCTTCCTATACTCGGTCTGGTAATTTGTGGATCTAGCGCTGGGACGCCCCATCGCTGGGGCAGCCATGCGCTTTACAAATCCAATAACATAACATAACAATGAAACACAAAATTCACAACACTGTACAAGTCCACCACAACATAGAAGACAGAGAGTATGTGTATGTGTCAGTGTGGGCAGATCAAACATCCCTGGTGAAAATTCTACAGACACTGCATATCACCTGACTGAAAGCACTCCTAGCCAGCTTTGTCCCACACAATACATCAATCATGGTGGTGTGACACTGCCTACACCCCCCATGGAGCCACAACACCGTGGAATAAGGCTAGGGGCGTTGTATCCCTGGTCCAAACTTATTTGGCACACTCTCACAAACTCTACATTTGTGCACATCTCAGAAGCTGGTGTAATAATGTGTGCAATAACCAGTGTCACTAAACAGCACCTCCAGATTAATAGCAGAGCTAGCATCTCCAGTGACACCCTCACATTGCTCATAAGCTAGGGCCTATTGTGACATCAAACATACATCAGTATGGATGTCTCAGGAAATAAAACACTTGTCTACTGCTAAAGCACTGTAATGGGCCTTCACACATCACCCACATGAAAAAGGAAAGTAAGGTAAATGGGATCTCCACAAATCACGCACACATACATTTAAAGGCCAAAATGTAATGAATCCCTGCAGATGATTTGGGCCACCCAAACCAGATGGACTCCAGGAAGGCAACGGGCCTAGGCCATACTCCAAATTGCACCTTCTTCAATGTCTCCATGTGCACTGGACCTGTGGTATGAGGTATATCAAAGACAACCAATATTGCCACAAAGTGGCATGCACATGTGGCTAATGTGTAAGTGCCAGTCCTGAAAGAAAACACTACAGCAACAGCAGTTGTCACTCATCTAATAAAAGTATGTGGAAAACACCCCTCATGTGGGGGAAAAAACTACTTTGCACACTTTAAAAACATATCCACCCTACATCTCAGGTACTACAGCAAGCCGAAAGACGTGGATATTGGCCAAGTCAAGCTGCAATATTTACCATAGTAGATCCCACCCAATGCAATTTCATCCCCAATTGGAATTCATCCCACATATACATCCATTGAACATTTTCCCTCGCTGTCTGTAACACCATTACTTGTCCCATTGTCTGACCATACTTACCACTGCTAATAGGACAGTTATCATGGTCAAACAAACATAACTGTAGTCGCACATCCCAACATCCCAAATTAGTCAATAAAAACAAGTAGCATCAGTAGCAATGGGCGGACAAAGGTTTCTAAACAAAGCAAGTTGTTTATTATGGAATCCACTTTGTGATCCAAAAACAAAGGCCAATAGCCAGTCCATAATCCAGGATATGGTCAAGCACACAGCTGTGCCACCTAATATGCCAAGCAGAACACTGCCAGGGAAACTTCCCCAGGAAGGGGCATCTAGTAGCCAGTCCAGGCACCTGAATGATGTCATTTGGGTTGGCTGGGGTTGAAATCGAGAGTGCTGGTTTGATTCTTGGGAAGGCTGGGCTCGGAATTGGGAAGGTTGGGTTGTTCTGTGGGAGGGCTGGGCTCGGGTTTGGGAGGGCTGGGTTTGACCATATGGGGTATATGTAGGCATGAAGGGTAGTGATGAGTATAGAGAGGGGGGAGCTGATATGTTTTTTTTGTGGTCTTGGAAGATCTGTTGCGGGGTGGTGAAGAGGTCCTTTGATTTTGGGAGGGGGAGGGTCGCTTTCTGGATCGGTGGTCTTCCTTTTTGTATGGCCTTGTTTGGTAGGGAGGGGTTTAGTAGGGGGACAGGTGTTTTTGGGGTGGACTTGGAAGTAGAAGAGTAGGGCAGGGGTGGGAAAGAAGACCTTTTGGCTTTGGGAGGGAAGCAGTGGCAGTGAAGAGGTCAAGGGCAAACAGGGTAAGTTCTTTGGGAGACTGGAGAGGCGGCAGGGTAAGGGATTGGTTGTTGGAGGTAGAGGGATGTGTAGGTGTGGTACCTGGGTGTGTGATGTCGGTAGTGGCTGTGTCTGGTGGTGTGGGTGTGGTGCCTGTGTGCGATGTCAGTAGTGGCTGTGTCTGGTGGTGTGGGTGTGGTGCCTGGGTGTGTGATGTCAGTAGTGACTGTGTCTGGTGGTGGTGTGGTGCCTGGGCGTGTGTCACTGGATGTGGTGGTGTGCCTAGTGAGTGGTTGTGTGCCTGTCTTTTTTCTTATGTTTCTGTTGTCGTGCTGAGTGTGGATGTTGTGGTGGATGAATGAATGAAACAGCATTATTATAGCGCATGGCTACCCGGAGGCATCCCAGCGCTGAGATGGATGCATGCTGATGTGTGCATGTGCTTTGGGCAGGTATGGGAATAGGGATTGTGGATGTGGAAGAGGTAGGAGGTGCAGTGGAAAGCTGGAATTGGTGGAAGGCTGCCATGAGTGTGGAAGCCAGAGCCCGAAAAGATCTCTGTAGGCCAGACATGTCAGCATGAATGCCTACCAGGTACGACACCATCTGCGTAAGCTGGGGTCTTTGCACCTGGATGGCATTCAGCACTGCAGTCTGACCCACAGAGATCTTCCTCAGGATGTCAATTGCCTCCACACTCATGGCAGCAGGGGAGGTAGGGGGTGAGGTGCCTTTTGCAAAGAAGACTCCCCCCGTCTTAGGGGAGCAGACCTAGACAGCTGGGTGGGGAGCTGCAGGGAGGGTGGAGATGGAACGGGGATGGCGGACATGGATGTTGGGGATGCAGGTCCAGGGGAGTCCACCACTACCAGGGAGTGGCCACTGGAGCTTGACTCTGATTATGAAGACAACGATGAGTTGTCTGGCTCCTCCATGGCACCCCCATCACCCTCTGGGCCACTGGTTTCCTCAGTGTCATTGGTGCAACGGAATCAATGTGGCCAGTTCTCAGCCCTTTGTCTTTTGCTGCCTTGGGTTGATGTTGAAATAATAGTAGAAAGAGGTTAATTGCGTGAAGACACTGGGCAAACAGATACTAACACAACACATTACGCAATTGCACTGGTCACAACATGTACAAGGATGACTACCTTGGCTCCAACATTGGCATTAGCACATGCATGAATGTAACATGATCTTTGCACTGTCACACATAATGGTATCATAACCACAGTCCACCCTCGTGGGTAGCAGGAGATATCACCCTGTCAACTTGGCCCCTGTAGATCACCTTAGTTACCTGACATCTTCAGATGGGATGTCCACATGGAATGCATTACTACCTATCCACACAAGGCCCTGCAATCAGCATATGGTCAGGTGTCCCTAACCCACAACATGTAGAACTGCTGGGCACCTGCTACAGCCGTGATGCACCAATGTGTGACTACCAAGAACGATGTGACATGAAACTGCCCATTCCACACTGTACACACTTCCCAAGAGACACTTTCACATCTGTCCACTGCCAGATGACGCAGTTGAAAGCTGCACATGAGTAGCTTAGCTAGGTGTCACATGTAGTACAGAAGAGTAGAATGGAGAAAATATGGTTGCAACTGGTGTGCGATTTCAGCACAACTTACCATTGGACATGAGTCTACCTATGAACAACCCCAGTCAATATTGGTTCATATGAGCACATATTTTTCACATTGCAAATCTCAAAGGTATTAGAACACTGAAAGTACATGAGGCTTAGGAGATATCCAGTCCATAAAGAGGTCTTAATCGTGTCCACAAGGGAAGGGAATTCACTGGACGTTCTGTGTTTCACAAACACAAATACCAATGTAGTACTGAGTGCTGACAGACACATATGAGTACAACATGTCGGCATAAGGTTCCCTGATGCATATCACCAGCCACAGAATGATCCTACACAAATGCACATGTGAATCCCACATGACCGAATACAACCTTCTCAATGGCATGCGAAGTCACATTGCCTGAAAGTACTGGAAAAGTTCCAACCATGTGTGTCATTGTCTCAACATTTTGACCTGGCTAATGGCATCCATCAATGTCATTGGGTATGTGTGACTCACCTACATATATCTACACACTCCTGTTTGTGGTTACACCTACTCTGTATACCCATCATTGAACTATATCGTCACAAACACATTGGCCAACACGTACAAATATGATGGATTCAGATTGAAAACTTTGTAGACCCTCAGATCATGTATAGAGCATTTGTACATGTGACAGTACAGCACGTAAAGGTACACATGCCAGCATGTAGGCATCAGAGAGATGGCACAAGTGGTGTTAGCCACCTCATGATACTGTACATTCCCTACTTACCAAGGGGAAGTAGTGCTCAGTGTCTGCATCCAGAGTGCATTGTATGCCATGTCACAAGTAAGTGGCTCACCATCACTTGAGATACATTAGTGAGTGAGCATTACTCCAGACACAATGATGACAAGTGGCCTATTTGGGACCACTGTCACACATGACAGCAAAAGATAATGTAGGACATCTGTGACATTAGGCAGCCATGTGGCTGTTCAACTCTGGAAACTGGCATTTGACAGGACCCCGGTTAGTTCCTGTTCACATGGACAATAGCCTGCGGTTATCACCGTGCGCCTAACTACCGGACCTACACATGCAACTACTCTCCCACTGTATGGGATGTAAGTCACCTTCAAGCTTGATGGGGAAATGGCTGCCTGTAATAAAAGATAGATGGTCATGCAGAATGTTTCACTCAGGCCAATACTTACCCCCTACTAGCTGCTATTGGGCTCTCAACTGCCCGTCAAGGTCCGGGTATGAACCCGCCAGTATGCAGGCTACTAGGTGTGTCAGGGTCCGGCGCGTGCCCCTTCTGCCTTGGGAGGACAGCCCCAGCTGGACATCCACAATATTTCAGGTCCAGCGTTTCAGGTCCTCTCACCTTTTCCTGGGCCAACGAGAGACCCCTAGGGTCTGCACCTTCCAGGTGATGGCATTCCATAAGGACACCTTCTGATGGGTGTTGACCAGTATGAATGCAATAGATGAAGAGTCTGAGTGGACATGCAAGATATAGGTTATCTGCTAGGGTGACAAAGAGGTAGTACACTGCTAGCATACCCATATAACAAAATTGCACACTTTATATGTTTGAAGAGCATATGCTGAGCACTTGAAAAACCATAACTGTACACTGTTAAAGTACTCTGGGTTCTATCCTTCATCCTGATCATGCCTGTACTGCTAAACTAGACCACTGACATCCCGTAGTCCTGGCCCACACCACATGTGCTCTGAAAGTTGTCACCATGTAACACAGCACACCATTGTGTCCTCCTGATGGCTGCAGTAGCAGTGCAACTTGGGCAGACACCTGAGCAGTCTGGACAAATTACTAATTTCCAACTGTCCAAGATATCACTGCTACCATTGCATTGACTACATTCCAAGAATAGAGTCACAATGAAAGGGCTGGCATGTGTGTCACTGAGAACTCCCACTCTGAGGATCAATGGGCATGAGATTTACTCCTTTGGACATCATACTACATCTGCATGTGTGTGTGTGGAAGTCCTGGCATCATGGCACACACTGTGTGCGATATGTGGGAGTGTGTATGGGACGACATCAACATGCCATTGTGCACATTGCATGATTGCACATTATTACACAGCACATAATGCACTTCAGAAATGCACTACTGATGTAATCAACTATCTGCAGTGAACATGTTTCACATGAGCAATTTTCCTGTACATTGATAGCATGACTCATATGACAGTAAACTCCAGACATGTGGGACTAAGGGACCAGTCCTAAGACAATGATACAGTGACAATATGGGTCCATGGGGCTTTCACCATACACCATACCAAATGTAGTAATATTAGGTGCATGTAGGCCAACTCATGGTCCTGTGACACTGATTCAGACCACAGCTGAGGATTAGCAGAGCTACAGGGAGAGTACTATGTGCATCTGTTCCATTAGCAAAGAACCTCTGCTACAACCTGGGCCATGAACCATACAGGGCACAAATAATTGACAGTGTTTGATCTCTGCATGCTGGGCAGACTGTTCCCACATGGCCATCATATACCTAGATTTTTCATACCTAACAGTACATCTAGTGGCCATCCGATATATGACATTACCGTTGTGGTTCACTGTGAAGGGGGTCTGTGACGTGATGGTATCTCACTGACAACAGGATGGTGAGGCCTCATGTGTGTTGAGTAATTTTTGGGACTGTACATATATTTCACATCATCCTCACATGCTACTCACAGTAAACATACACAAGTTACAGTGTAAGGCCTATACATTTGTTAGCACATCTGCCATTAAATGATTTGCAAAATCATCATTAGCAACAATAGGGTGATACATGCATAGATATGTACATACAACAGGTGTAGGGTTTAGGACTGTATACACATCACCATGATGATGTTTTTGCACAAAGTACAGTGCCACATGAACAATGACATACTTGTCCTATGTTGGGGACCACACTATCTGACTTACATAACTCTGCTGTCAGTCTGGGACTGTGAGCCACATTGTGGCCCATGGAATTGGATAGGATAAATGTTGCAAAGTACATACTGCATTAGCAGTACTCACCTGCTCCTCTGGTGAGCCATAGAGCTGGTGATACAGGGGAAGGACCTCATTCAACAGGGTCTCCAGCAATGAAGGCAGGGGCTCTCCTCCCTGTACAGCGAGACATGACTGCTCACAGAGGTGGTAAACAGCATCTGATGATGAGGAGGTGTAAGAAGCAGTGTCTAGAGGCAAGTGATTGGATTTCCAAACCACAACGTATAAGTATGCCACATAAACAAGCTCCGGTGTAGATGGCCACAGCCGTTGGACCACAATGGTTGTATTTCCCAACTTTATTCTATGGATGTGACCGCTGTGGTTGAATCTACCTACCTCGCTGTTCAAATCAGCCGGCGGTCGGCGAATGAGTATGTCCCATAAGTGATGTCAGGCATCTACATAGGCAGTCTTCTGTGTAGACGGCCACATCCCTTGAACTGCAACGGTCGCATTTTCCAAATTTAGCCTATGGCTGTGTATGGTGTGGATGAATCTGCCTACCGCATGGTTCAAATCAGCCGGCGATCGGCAAATAAGCATGTTCCATTAGCAAGATAAGACATCCACCTAGGCGGTCTTCTGTGTAGACGGCCACATCCCTTGAACTGTGACGGCTGTGACCACCGTGGATGAAGCCGCCTAGTGCGTGGTTTGAATCCACTGGCGGGCAGCGACCCTGCATATCCATTGGTGTGGTCAGGCATCCAGCATGTCAGTGTTGAAAACCACATTGTAAAGCAATCTTCTATATGTGTTTCCGCCGCTATATATATGTTGGAACATGTCCCCTGATGAATGATAACACTCCTCTGCCTATACCATTACTCACATGCCAGTGTTGCACATGACTGCGCATGAACACATGATAACCACGGTACAGTGTACACCGGCATTGAAAGTAGTAATGTGTGCAATGCAGACTCTATAATATGACGATGTCCAGCATAAAAATGAAGTTTGTATGAAGTGCACAGTGCTGTTACAGACACATGTGCAGTCCAGTTAGGGGATTATAGGTGGAACTTGTAATGATGGCACTGGATCAGATTTATCCTGGTGACTGCCGTATATATCAGGTAAGTCAATGTCATTCTCCAGGCTGTTTTCCACCAGGAAAGGGCGGCTCTCTCACAACAGTGGTTAGTGGGGTGTATGCATCATCCAGATAATTTTCATGCACCTCTTCCACTTTCTGCATACAAGAAGTTGCTAAGCATGCTTTTGTCTTTCATACAATTATGATGTGTAATGCTGTGGTCTGCTCACGTATGCAGTACTGTTTGTTCACATGATTTTTGGCTGTGTCTTGGTATAGATTGGTGTGGACATTGTGACCAATAACCATATGTGTCTACACTCCACACATATGTACCCTGAGAGAGGGAGAAGATGACAGCCTTCAGTATTCCGGCCATTTCCAGACCTACAAACTAAGGAAGCGATATCATCAGGAAGTTTAGTCTCAATAGGCAGACAGTACAAGATCTATGTGACCAGTTGGAGCCTCATTTACATTCTCGAAGGACCTATCCCACATCTCTGATACCAATGGTGAAACTAATGGCAACTCTGCATTTCCTTGCCACAGGTTCCTTTCAGAACACTATGGCTATATCTGGTGGAATGTCACAACATATGTTCAGTGTGGTGCTACGTGATGTGCTTTCAGCACTGATGAGATACATGGACAGCTACATTCAGTTCCCCAGACGTGACGATTTAGCCAATGTGAAGGGTGACTTTTATGGATTAGGTCAAATCACACATGTTGTTGGAGTAGTTGATGGCATGCATATTGCCTTAATACCACCGCAAATCAGAGAACAGGTCTATAGGAGCAGGAAGTACTTCTATTCTTTCAAAGTGTAAGTGGTATGTTTAGAGGATTTATACATCTCACACATCTGTGCCAGATTCCCAGGATCTGCCCATGACTCCTTTATAATGTGGAACAGCACCATACCCCAGTTGATGTCACAACTACTACCCGAGAGGGCCTGGCTTGTTCGTGAGTATGTGTCCAGCCTTTGTATGTGCAATGTGCAATGTGCTGGATCTCAGTGCAGCGTTTGATACCGTTTCCCATAGGCTGCTCCTACATAGACTAGAGGCATGCGGTGTCAGGGGAAATGCACTGCGCTGGATGACATCTTTTTTATTCGCGCTAAGCTTCCAAGTCGCACAACATTCATATCTATCTAAGAGCATCCCCTACCCCAGGGTGTCCCTCAGGGATCAATTTTGAGCCCCGTACTATTTAATTTATATGTGGGACCATTGGCTGAGCGAGTGGAAGAGCACAAGGTGTCCATTGTGTCATACGCTGACGACACTCAGCTGATTGTGATGCTGTCTCAAGATAGGGAACAGGCAGCAATCCGATTCTCCAAATGTCTGGAGGAGGTGGCAACATGGATGTCTAACCATTGCCTGAAACTCAATGGAAACAAAACGGAGGTGATGATTGTGGGCAAGGCCCCAACCATTTGGTCATCAGCTTGGTGGCCTGAGACGTTGGGCCAATTACCTACCCCGAAATCAGAAGTGAAAAATCTCGGAGTGTGGTTTGACTCCGAACTGGCATTCGATAGCCAAATTCGGAAAGTAGCGGGTAAATGCTACGGGACCATGAAAATCCTGAGAAAAATCCTGGACCTCCTACCGTCTAACGCTAGGAAAACTATAGTACATGCCGTGGTAACCTCCCAAATGGACTATGGCAATGTACTATATCTAGGTGCCGCAAAAAAAGGGCTGACCAAATTACAGACTGTGCAAAACACGGCAGCCCGCTTGGTATTAAGCCTTCCGTGAAGAGCCTCCACAAAGAAAGCCCTAGCAGAACTGCACTGGCTGCCGGTGGAGAAGAGAATCTTGTTCAAAGCAATGTGCCATTGTCATCGTATTCTATCAAAAAAAGGCCCACGGTACCTACAACCATTGCTAACTCAATGCACACCATGCCGGAACCTAAGATCCAAGAGTAGGGCATTGGTGACTGTACCAAGAATATTTAAAGCAAGAATGGGGGCACGTTCTTTCAGATACCTCGCAGCTAAATCATGGAATACTTTACCGATGGACCTAAGAACAGAACCATGCGAAACCAGATTTCGCAAACAATTGAAGACATGGTTATTCTTAACAGCACACTAGAGCACACTTGGCCAGGGGTGATATGTAGAATGCCTTCCTCCTCCTTTCAGAGTGTTTGTTCTAGCGCAGGGACACACCGGTGGTGTAACCATGCGCTCTATAAATGGATAAATAAATAAATAAATGTCTGGGCGCATCTTTTGAAAATGCGTGACTCATTATTGCACATATGTGTGTCTTCCATCCAGGAGACTCAGTGTACTCCTACTGCCCATGGTTGTTGACACCACTAAGGAATCCGACAACGCCAGAGGGAGTTCGCTTCAATGAGGCCCATGATAGAACAAGGCAGCCAATAGAGTGGGCTTTTGGGCTCCTGAAGGCCAGATTCAGATGTCTGGACAAGAATGGGGGAGCCCTCTTCTACTCACCGAGAAGGTGTGTCAGTTCACCGTAGCCTCCTGCATGCTCCACAACCTCTCATTGTGAAGGAACATCCCTCACGAATGTAAGTATGCTGCGAGATGTCATGACTTTGACTGTTACGTTCATGGATACTTGTTAGGTATGTACAACTGTGGGAAACTGCACAGATATTTCTGGAGGAAAGTCTTGACACATGCACATGTTGATGTTGCTTTGTGTAGGTAATATTTACCCGTGTACTGTGTTCTGCAGAAGTGGACTGTGATTGGTTTCATATATATAGTTTACTAGCTAATCTCTTTGTATTGGTCTGTTGTAGGTACCTTCACCATGTAATCTTTATTTGGACATTTCAGAGTTGTGACATCACCAGTCATATGATGCTGTTTCGAACTGGACATGGAATGCTCCTGGGAATGACTGGCACAGACTTTCGGTGTACTACTCCGGTGCCAAGCCAGCTTGCACAGCGACAGGATGGAAGTTTCTGATACTCATTGGACTTGTTCCCTGTCGTGTGGTGGTCCCTTAGCTATATGTGTGCCATCATGTTCTCCAACACAATGTTGTTGTTGGGCCAAATCATGCCAGTCTCTCTTCACATTGGCTAAGTCCTCAATGTGTATGAACTGAATGTAGCTGTTGATGTGTGTCATCATTGTATGCCACAGTACTTGTGGCACTCCAATGACATTCCACCAGCTGCTGCAACACTGGATTGGAATGAACCTGGGCACAGAAACGTTTGTACTGCCATGTTCTTGTTTCTTGTTTTCAAGTTAAGAAGAACAGTCACCCAGGCCCTCGTCAGTAGCAGACTTGACTATGGGAACGCCCTCTACGCGGGAGCCCCGGCCAAGCTCATCAAGCGGCTGCAACGCATACAAAACGCCTCCGCACGCCTGATCCTCGATGTACCACGCCACAGCCACATCACCCCCCACCTGAGGAACCTGCACTGGCTCCCCGTCGCCAGGAGAATCTCCTTCAAACTCCTCATCCACGCACACAAGGCACTCCACAAGACCGGCCCAGCCTACCTCAACAGACGACTCCTCTTCTACGTCCCCAACCGCCAACTCCGCTCCGCCGACCTCTCCCTCGCCACCGTCCCTCGCATTCGAAGAACTACCACCGGCGGCAGATCCTTCTCCCACCTCGCCGCCAAGACCTGGAACACCCTTCCACTAAGCCTACGACAGACCCAAGACCTGCTGACCTTCAGGAGGCTACTCAAGACCTGGTTGTTCGACCAGTAGCAGCACCCCCCCCTTTTTCTTTTTTCCCTAGCGCCTTGAGACCCTCACGGGTAAGTAGTGCGCTTTACAAATTCTGTGATTGATTGATTGATTGAAGTGGGATTCCTTTTGTGAGTTTGTCAATATGGCTCCAGCTGATCGCATGAACCAATTGCCATTTGCCTACTCTATTTGGCATTGCCAGACGTATCCTGTACGACCATGTTGTTGACATCTGCCCATGACATGTGTGGTCACTGACACAGATAATTTCAGTGATATATTATTTAACAGTTTCTTGACTTTATGCCAGCCTACGGTTGGAACTATGGGATAAAGATGTACTGAAACTGTACACTTGTATTTCTATGTTGGGGTGACATGGTTGTGATACTCAGTTGCACATTGTTGACATTCCACATGTCCATGCTTACACAGGTTGCTTCTACTTACATTTGGTAATACACAAGGGGATAACTTCATCATTTCATTTATGTGAACGATACGACAGGAGATAATGATTTTGTGAGGTGTGAATTTATAGCAATGCACAAAGTGAAAACAGAAAACTAAAGATACAGTGAAATAGTGACAACATAGGAGAATAGTTGTCAGTGTTGGTGGATGAAACCATTGTAGTATGAGCCACATTGTCTGAAGTCCAAAGTCCAACAAACTCCTCCCATCAGAAGTGGAAACATGTACAGGAATACTCAATAAAGTAAACGTGTCGCACACAAAAGAGTACATCATTTGGCGCGTCTCTTCCTGGCGGTGGTGGGTGCCTTGCCATCCGAACCTCCTAGATTTTTTCTTGGATGTCAAGTTCCATGAGGGGGTGGGGGGATCTGCTGCTGCAGGCTCAGGGGTGTCTGAAGAGTCATCCTCTGACCGGGCCTTCCTTCCTGTGGCTGTCGCAGATATTGAAGGGTCTGATGTAGTTGGACCACAGGACGGGGTAGGTGGCAGGGGAAAAGCCCTGCAGAGTGTTTATTTATTTATCCGAAGGGTATCAGAGCGCTTCACATAAAGGAAGGGAAGAACAAAGTAAAGGGGACATTGCAGAGGGGGTAACAGAGGATAACATAATGAATTAATAACAATGTACAAGGATGAGAACAAACATTACTTAGTAGGGTATAACAGACAACCCTGAGTATTACAGTTGTTAGGCCAAAAAATAGTGTAGTCAAGGACATTTAGAAAGCAGACGAACCATGGCCATTTAAGGCAAGAACTTGTTCCTTAGGATTATTTTTACTTCATGTTTCAAAAACAGCCGTGTAGGGGATTCTGCGGATTTCCGGTGGGAGATAGTTCCAGATCTTCGGTGCCGAGCCAGAGAAGGCTCTGAGTCTCGTTCTCTTTTTGCGAAAGGTCTGAGGTTTCAGTAGGAGAGAATTTGCACGTCTTGATGGTCTACCCCCTTCTGATTGTTCTAGTTTTTGAGCCAGGTAACCAGGGGTTTTGAAATGGAGGGCTTTGTGCGTCAAACAAGCATTCTTTAGTTGTATTCTTGCTTCGTAGGGTAACCAATTTAGAGATCTTAGGGCTGGGGATATGTGTTCATTTCTTTTTGTATCAGTGATCAGTCTGGCAGTGGCATTCAAAGAAGCCCTGGGCGGGGCCAAGGTATATTTGGGGAGGCCAGAGAGCGTCACGCTACCATAGTCTAGCCTCGGCAAGACAAGCGCTTGAACCACCTGCTTGAAGTCCTCTTGAGGAAGGAATGGTCATTTGGTGGTTAGCACCCTTACACATCTTACTAATATGATTCTTCATGTTCAAGTGCGAGTCCAGGGTGATTCCGTGAGATTTGGCTGAGTCAATGATATGAGGGGAGCAGTTGAAGGCAGTGAGGTATTTCATCCAGAGGTCTATCTTGAGGGTGTGATTAGGAGGAGATATGAGAAGGAATTCTGTTTTGGCGGTGTTGAGCAGGAGGTGGTTCTCAGTTAGCCAGTTTTGGGTAATCGTCAAGGTGGAATTGAGTGAAGTGAAGTCTTCAGAGCAGGTGATTTTCAGGTAAAGTTGCGTGTCATCCGCATACATATGAAAAATAATGTTCATGGATTTTAGAGCATTCGCTAGCTGTTCCAGGAAAATATTAAAGAGTATGGGAGAAAGGGCAGACCCTTGAGGGACCCCCATGGAGACTGTAGAAGGCTGAGAAAGGGTTTGATTCACCTTGACTCTTTGGGATCTATTGTGACCAAAGGACTAGAATCATTGCAATACGAGACCGGAAAGGCCCATCCTGTGTTCCAGAATGACTAAGAGGTTATCGTGATTAACCGTGTTGAATGCTGAGGAAAGATCAAGGAGGATGAGGAGGCAGTATTCATTATGGTCTAACATTTTTAAGATGTCATTCATAATTAACCCTGGGCGTAGTTCGCGGAGTTGCGCTACGCGACGCTACGTGAAGCGGTAAAACAACTCCGCCGTGCTACGCGGAGCTATGCGAGCAGCGTAGTGCGATAGGAAAATGCTGTTTGCGGTGATTGCACAGTGCCGGATGCTTGTCTGCACTGTGCAATCATTGCAAACGGCATCATGCACAGTGCAAGCGGTCGTTTTCTGACGCTCGAGTAGATTTCTACTCGAGCGGCAGCTTTCTCAACGCGAATGGGCTGTTTCTCATCGCGAGCGGTCGCGAGCATACGCGACCACTCGCAATGAGAAACCTGACCCACCCGCGCTGAGAAATCTCGCCGGGAGGTTTATTTTCCATGCTCGCGCTCGCCAACTTGATGTTGCCGATCGCGAACGAGGAAAAATCTCGCCTGGATGTTGATTTTGCTCGCTCGCGGTCACCAACTTGACGTTGAGGAACGCGAGCGAGCAAAAATGTCCACTACGCTACGCGTAGCGGATTTTCTCTGCACTCTGCGAGATCCGCGTAATGCGGAGTGCAGAAAACTCCGCTAACTCCGCGAGCGGAGCGTAGTTCACCGCCCAGGGTTAGTCATAATGTGAATGAGTGCCGATTCAGTGCTGTGACCGCTCCGAAAACCAGATTGATGTTGATCCAAGAGATTGAAATTCTCAATGTGCGTGCAGAGTTGCTATTGCATGCATTTTTCTATGAGCTTAGCTAAAGTGGGGATGTTGGAAATGGGATGAAAGTTGTTGAGGTCAGTTCTGTCTGCATTAGGTTTTTTGAGAATGGGTGAAACCTGAGCTGCTTTTAGACATTCGGGGATCTTGCCTTCAGATAAGGAAGCATTGATAACCTTTGTCCAAAGATGTGGTATTAATGTCACTCAGCACCCCTATGAGCTGGTCCATGTTGTTGTTGTGAGTGTCCAGCCTCTGTTCTATGGACCTCTGAAGCTGCTTCATCTCCAGGAGTTCCTCAAGTACCTGGCCCATCACTCCTTGGGAATCCTCATAGGCCCCCATGAGTCGGGCGATGTTGGCCTGGGTGTCAGTGGCACCAGTGGCCTCACTTAGTGGGCCCACAATTACCCTCCTACCACCTCTGCCCCACAGGCCTGTGACCTTGGCCCAGCCTGCACCCTTCCACTGGCTCCTCCATCCTCAATGAGTGTGTTGACAATCCTCACCTCCGGAAGTCAGACAGGGGTGCAGGAGATGTTGCCGGCGAGACTATGTCCACCGGTTGTTGGGGCACAGGTCAGCCGAGATGTTGAAGATGGGGTGGGAATTGTGGTTGTGGGCACAGTGAAACTAACTGTTTCCGTCTGCCCAGGTTGTCTAGATGGGCCAGGTAAGTCCTTCACATCCAAAGAACCAAGAGATTCTGTATCACTGGAGGCTTCATCCAGCGGGAGGTAGAGTCTGGTTGGTGTCCTGAGTGTGGCAAAATGTAGTGCTGAATCGACCTGTTCCGACATAGACTAGAATGTTATTGTTGTAAGGGTGGTATGTACATCTACATCATTTGTAACACAATGAGTTCAGGCCTGGAAGGGTTCAAAAGCGTTGGATATTGACATAGTGAACTATCCCCATTGTGTTTGACTCACTTGCAAGACTTTGGGAGACATCCATTACTTGAAGTGTTATTGGCCTGATTATTTGCTGTACCGATGAGCTTCGTGTTGACATGAGGGATGAACATGGCATCACTAAAGACTTTAATACAACACAGTGTTGAAGTTACATGTGAATTAGTGTATTCCATGTCCTAGGTGTGTACAATACAGGCATACACACTACTTGGTAGTAGATTTAGCACTGGTAATCATGTGTGCTGTGCAGTGTTAATGGACCCACTGCCATTTCATATCAGGTGGGTTACCTTTACGCGTTACTGATATTTCAGTTACACACTTGAAATGGTGTCACTCATTTTCTCTTTCTTTTCTTTTATGGAGACCAGGGTAAGTTCAGGCTGACTAGGCAGACATGTGCCTGAGCAGAACATTGTGTGAAAGGTGCTTAGTCCTTTTCACCTGGGGATCAGTGGTGCCATGGCTGACAAGTGAGTAAGGACAAACAACACTGGGGCCTCCTTTTCAGAGGTAGAGGGTGCCAGCCTGATGGCAGTTGTAGTCATTTCAATCACTCCTACCCCACACTTGACCAATGGTTAACTGCCTGTGAGGTGAACCTCAGTAGTGACATGGCTGACAAGTGGTTAAGGACAAACAACACTGGGGCCTCCTGTTCATAGGTAGAGGTAGGGGGCCTGATGGTAGTTGTAGTCATTTCAATCACTCCTACCCCACACTTGACCAATGGTTAACTGACTGTGAGGTGAACCTCAGTAGTGACATGGAAGACAAGTCGGTAAGGACAAACAACACTGGGGCCTCCTCTTCAGAGATAGAGGGACTCATGGTAGTTGTAGTCATTTCAATTTCAATTTGCCAACACTAGCAAAACAGGTTTGTGTAACATAGTTGTTTGCAAAATGCAGTTGTGGTGGCCCATACTATTAGATATTTGCACATATAATGGTTCCTGGGATGATGGTGTGATGCTTATGCCCTTACAGACAGCATTCCCACAAGTGGGATGTAATGGAGGTTGATACATGTGATCTTATGTGCAGGGCTACTGATTGTAACTGGCAATCACACATCTCTGATACTTTGGCTACAGCATACAGGAAAAGCAGATGCGAAACATGATAGCAAGAGGTGAGAGATGTGCAAACAGACCATTGATGTGTTGTGACAGTTGGTGTGGTGTATCTTACCAGTCTGCACACCACCAGGTATTCCCATGAAGCCCTCAGAATGCAGGATGGCGTGCACCTTTTCCTCCCAGGTCGTGAGTTCTAATGGTGGGCCGGAGGACCACCACCAGTCATTTGTGCCACAAGGTGATGCTTGGAGGCCAGGTTCTTCACCCTCCTCCTCAGGTCATGCCACCTCTCCCTGATGTCCTCCCTTGTGCACAGGTTGGTACCTACAGCATTCACCTTGTTGACTATCCTGTCCCACATTTCATTCTTCCTAGCAAGAGAAGTTTGTTTGACTTGGGCCCCAAAATGTGTGGCTCTATCTAATGATTTCATCCACCATCACTGACAGCTTGGTGTCAGAAAAACGTGGATTTTTGGCCTGTGATATTTAAATTAAATTAAGTGAGAAAGAGAGACGAAAAAGAAAAATGCCTTTCAATCAAGGAAATGTAGTGAAAAAATGCATGGAGTGTGTATGATGGGAGTGTGTGAAAAGGACTAACTTATGTGACCGCTAATGCTGTTCTGAGTTGCTGTGCTGCTGTATAGAGACAAAGGATCATGGTCTGGGATGGGGTTTGTTTTATAGTGTGATTTGTAGGTATGTCCACTTTGGCAATAACCACCAGCTGTGTTGTTTTGTTTCAGAATCCAATGTGCACTGCTGTGGTGCATTGAGGTAGCAGGAGCCCGGCGGTCTAGCACATCTTGAAACTGCCACCGTCAGTGCAATGGTTCCATCCTAATCTGCTCGGCGGTAGTAGCACATCCCTAATGGCGTCGGAGTCATTGTCGACAACATTTCTGACCACTGCAGCCCATGCTAGCGCTATTCCAACCGCAGCGGCCCATCCGGAGAACACTCTGACTGCCGCGGTTGGAGGTTCGGCTTGCATGCATCGTAATACGGGGGTAACTTCTCAGCAGTCGGAATTGGACTGCGGCCATGGCCGCCAGACAGTCGGTCTGACCAGCATCGTAATCAACCCCATAGTGTATGAAAACCTCAAACTACAAACTAGTGAAAATCACTACTATTAATACATCTAGATACACTAAAAAGCCACAGACAACCTGTAGAGCTCGCACCACTCGCCCACGTCGCCCGACTGCACGACCTCAACATCATCTCTTATGCCGATGACACCCAGCTGATTCTCTCCCTCACCAAAGACCCCAACACGCCAAAACAAACCTCCACGAAGGAATGAAGGCCGTCGCCGAATGGATGAGGAACAGCCGACTGAAGCTGAACTCTGACAAGACGGAGGTCCTCATCCTCGGATCCACCCCCTCGGCCTGGGACGACTCCTGGTGGCCGACCACACTGGGAGCAGCCCCAACACCCACCGACCACGCACGCAACTTAGGAGTCATCCTTGACTCCACCCTCTCCATGACTAAGCAGGTCAACGCCGTCTCTTCCGCCTGCTTCAACACCCTCCTCATGCTCCACAAGATCTACAAGTGGATCCCCACTGAAACGAGAAGAACGGTCACCCAGGCCCTCGTCAGCAGCAGGCTGGACTACGGAAACGCCCTCTACACTGGAGCCTCTGCCAAACTCCTGAAACGGCTGCAACGCATCCAGAACGCCTCTGCACGCCTGATCCTCGACATCCATCGCCGCAGCCACATCACCCTTCACCTGAGAAACCTGCACTGGCTCCCCGTCAACAAGAGGATAACCTTCAAGCTCCTCACCCACGCACACAAGGCACTGCACAACACCGGACCTGCGTACCTCAACAGACGACTCAGCCTCTACACCGCCGCCCGCCAGCTTCGCTCCGCCGACCTCACCCTCGCCACAATACCCCGTATCCGAAGAGCGACCTCCGGCGGCAGATCCTTCTCCCACCTCGCCGCCAAAACCTGGAACACCCTCCCCATCCGCCTACGGCAGACCCAAGACCTGCTGACCTTCAGAAGACTCCTGAAGACCTGGCTCTTCGAGCAGTAGCAGCACCCCTCCCCCCCCCTCAGCGCCTTGAGACCCTCACGGGTATGTAGTGCGCTCTACAAATGCTATGATTGATTGATTGATTGGACCTCCGCCCATGCCCCCATTATCCTCAAAACCCCTAAAAAAGAACTTACCTGTTCTGACGAACAGCAGCACCTTACTGTGACCTGGTTTTGGGTAAATAGATTAAAATAACGCAAATAGATGACAAAATAAAAGATAGCGGTAAGGAAAATGGCCGTTAAATGAATGGAAATGAATGGAAAATAATGAAAAAATGTTGAATACATTTATGAAAAACTGTAAAAAAAAATTAAATATGTGAAACTTGTCAAAAAATGTTGTCGTAAAATGTAAACTAAATAATAGTTTAAAATATATACAGTTATTTAATATATACTGAAAAAACATGATAAAATGATGTTGAAAATAGTGTGGAAAACAATGGGCCTTATAACGATGTCAGACCGAAGGCCATCTAAGAGGTCATTGGTGGCGGTTCGCTCGACATCTGAGGCATCGGTCCGACTGCCTTATTACGATACAGGCGGTCCAACCGATGCCTGCGGGGGGAATCCGCTCCACCTCCACCTCAAGGAGCCCGTTGGGGCAGAGGGTGGATCGTAATCGACAAAATGGAGGCAGTGCCTGCTCAGGCACCGCCATGGGAATTACGATGCTTTCTGACCAACATCGTAATGAGGCCGTATAGCGGTGACATTTACTATTCCCACTTCAATCTAACCATATTGGGGAAGGTGTTGGACACTAAAGGGGTGACATTTACTATTCCCACTCCAATCTAACCATATTTGGGGTAACGTGTCGGACACTAAAGCGGTGACATTTACTATTCCCACTCCAATCTAACCTTATTGAGGGAAAGTGTTGGACACTAAAGGGGTTACATTTACTATTCCTACTCCAAGCTAAACCAATTTTCAGACGGCGTTAGACTAAAGTGGTGACATTTACTATTCCCACTCCAATCTAACCATACTGGAGGAAGGTGTTAGACATTAAAGGGGTGCATTTGCCATTCCCAGTCCAGTCCAACCATGCTGGGGTAAAGCGTTGGACACTAAAGGGGGTGCGTTTACTATTCCCACTGCAATTTAAACCAATTTAGAGAAGGGATTAGACACTAAAGGGGTGATATTTACTAGTGTCACTCCAATCTAACCATACTGGGGGGAGGTGCTGGGCACTAAAGGGGTGACATTTACTATTCCCACTCCAATCTAACCATATTGGGGAAGGTGGTGGACACTAAATGGGTGACATTTACTAAATTAATAAAGAAACTTAGACGGCGGACTGCTGTTTCTGCACCTCACACTAGTTTCAATTGAATCAGGTTCCTTGCGCAACAAGCCCTAGCACCAGCCGTCGGGTGATGCCTCTGTAGATCTCATCATAAGCAATAGAGGGGTTGGGCGTGCGCAGGTGATGAAGTCCAAGAAGTCAATATTTAGTTTTACAAATGAGTCTTTATTTTCAATCAGTTAGTTCTCACAGAATTGGAGATTTTACGGTCAGCCAACGCGTTTCGTTCTCATGATGAGAACTTCGTCAGGGCTGAAAGTGACATAAACATATATTTAAAAAGTGAAATTTCTCACAACACAGAAGGGAAAAAGAAAAACAGAAAAGACAATAAGGGACAACATGAGTTCAACCATGTCCGAGAAGAAGAAAATATAATCGCGTCACAAATTTAAAAAAAAACTCCAACCTAAAGATAGAAGAGCAATCAATCGATGTTATAAGTGCACTCTATGTTCTATAATGGAGTGTCTACATAGACAGAGCAAAAGCAAAGAAAGACATGAAAAACAGTTACACCACAATTTAAAAAGCTCCAACATGAGGAAAGAGACGCATTTACTAGGTAATTTAAGTACACTCTATGCTGGAATGTTACATGGATGGTACAAGTGAAAAAACGTATTTATGACAAACAGCGTTTAGAGATTTAGTTAGTTAAAACGAAGGAATAAAGTATCCCTACATCCTATGTGAATTCTAGCCGTGTCTTTACATAGTTGCATCAATAGTGAGCTGTTGTACATTTTGGAACCTAATTAAGTCCAGACGTTTGCAAACTAGGGTGGTTACCAAGGTGTAAAACAGACAATTTCTAATACGAGTTATAGCAGATAAAAACACACACATATCTAACATGTGACAGAGAACATGTTTGATCACTGAATAATAAATCTATACAAAAAGGAGAGAGAGCAGTGGGCTCAAGGAGAGTAAGGCAAGCCAGCCGTGCACCTTACCTAATAATCTAAAACAGATGTCAGATGTGATTGTCAAGTAATTAATATATACAGGAAAGCAAGAGAACAGCAGGCTCAAGTGGAGTAAAACAAGGGGGCCGTGCACCTCACCTAAAGGTCTATGAGGGGTGTCAGTGAAGATTATTTAAAAAGACGGATTGGCAGTTTAGTCTCACCTCAGTAATCAAGTTTCTTTTCTTTGAAGTAAGAAATATGTATTGTGAATTCCGCACTTCACAGGTATACTAGGTGCAATGTGGCCTAGCTCCAATGTGACCTGTAAACCATAAACCGTAAATCTAAAAGGTAGTATAGTAAAATGGGTGACATTTACTATTCACACTACAATCTAAACAGATTGGGGGAAGGTGCTGAACACTAAAGTGGTGACATTCACTATTTCCACTCCAAACTAAGGCTAGGTGAAGAAGGTGTTAGACGCTAAAGAGGTGAAATTTACTATATACACTTGAATCTAAAACGTTTTAAGAAAAGTAATTCTAATTAAACATTTAATACACACAATCAATACTCCGTACTTACGCACAATATTTTACCTATAAAAAATAATAACATTTAAAAAGACATTATCTAAAACTGCAAACCTCTTTATACATATTTAAACATAAAAATATATAAAAATTACTACAACTAATAATTGTTATAAATATAAAAATATTTACTACCATTCATAGACGTTATAGCATAACAAATATAATCATAATCCAAATTATCAGTCATAAAATTAAAAATTAATTAAAATCAATTTTTATTTACAAAGTTAAAAACATACTTTTAATATAACATAATTTTTAAACAAAAAGGAAAACTATTTGTATTATTTAAAATTATTTTTCAAAAGCATTATAAAATTTTTAACATTTATAGAAAAGTAATTTTTTACTATTTACTTTATTAAAATAAGTTTTACATATTTTTAATTGTTAAACTAAGCTCATCATTTTAATTTTTTAATTTTTTATGTAATACCATGAATATGTATTTTATTAATACAATTAATATATATTTGATTTAATAATAAATAAAATGCATTAACAATATTAAAATAACAACATTAATTTAAAATATTTGTATAATTAAAAACAATTTCCTGAAAATGTTTTACATTTTAAACTTTCTTATAGAATTATTTTACTTTATTAAAATACATTTTAATATTTTTTTAATTATTTGAATAATGTACATATTTTAATATTTAAAAAAGATTTTACATTTAATACCATTAATATATATTTTAATTAATACTAAATTAAAATGTATTACAAACATTAGTGTTACAAAATAAATTTACAAATTTTAAAATATAAATTTGCATATCATTAAAACACCAAAGAGAGCTGAGATGTGCCCTGCATATCCTCATGGCCCATCACCTGGCTGGTGGGTCTTCCTGAGCTAGGGTGAGAGGGAGGAGCTGAACCTTGCACCTGAATAGGGCTGTGCTCGTCCCCACACAACGAGTTGCATACCCCCTTGTAGTGTGTCTGCAGCCAAGCAGGATAGGGCAAGGTCTTAGGCACTACAGAGGCCTTTCTTTGAAGTCTCCCTACTTCAAAGGCTAAAATGTGTATAAGTACTGGACCTCTGACATCATATACTGAGAACGCTTCTGGAACTGAGGACATTCTACCAGGAAGAAGAGCTGTTGTGCTGCCAGGAGGGACTGCCACTTTGCTGCTTGCTTTGCTGTGTTGGCAAGCTTCCTAACTGGGAGTGAGAGGGCTGGAATTGACTCTCCACATCCTGCATCTCTAAAGGTTTTCCAAGGGCTTGTTGGGCTTGCCTGACTTCTCTGTGCGTAGCTGCCAGAGGGTGAGCACAGATAAACTTTTAGTCTGTACTTCACTTTCCCTGACTAGGGTTGTGGTTCCTGTTTGGACAGGGTGCATACCTCCGCCAACCAGAAACCCAATTTCTAACATTAGTTGATCAGCTGTGAGGATAGGACGTGTATTTGTACATTGCATGCAGTGACTGGTGTACACTACTTCCATATCTCGAACCATTACAAATCAATGTATGTTTATTCTTTTGTTGTCTTTGGCGACTTTTTGAGTTTTTGCAACAGTCATGTCACAATTTAGAGAGCCAGCAGCTGCACCTACAGTAGTGGAGTTTGAGCAGAAGAAATTGGAAACCTATGCGATGACCCAGCTCAAAGGTTTCTGCAGGGATTTCATGTTTTCTTTTAAAGGCCTTACTAAAAAAGAAGAGAGGCAAAAGGCGCCCAGGGCCTGTTAGCAGCCAGGGTTGCATTTGTGAACCCAGAGGAGGGGGATGATGTTGTGGATGTTGTGGATGTTGTAGATGTTGAGAAGGAAAGTCTGCATCTGGAGTTACTGGAGGATCCATTACAACTTGTGGGGTGGAGGGGCAGCCTGAATGGAGCAGACAGCAGTCTTTCCTCTAAAGGACAGTCACCAGCGGAGTTGGTGGAAAGGCAGGAAGAAAGAAAGCTCAAGATGGAGCTTGCAAAACTCAAATTACATATGGAGAAAAAGAAATTGTCCATGGAGGAGAAGAAAATGATTTTAGCTCAGGAGCTGAGCTTAGGAGAACTGGATTTGAAAGCCAAGAGGGCTTAGTCCAGCACAGATAGTGGTAGCATATCTTCAGTGTCCTCTGAGAAGAGAGTACCTATACTCAAGGGTCTGGTGCCTAATCATTGAGTGGGGGACGACATAGATCGGTGGTTTAAGGCATACGAGATAGCTTTACATTTGCACAAGATCCCTGAGCGGGTTTGGGGGACAGGTTTGTAGAAGCATATTCCAACTGAAGGGAGGGACACCTTGCTGGCCCTAGAGGGGGAGTGACAGGATGAGGTGTTCCGCCATGAAGGATGCCCTTACCAGGAATTAGAGAAGGATGCCCTTACCAGGAATTAGAGAAGTACAGGCAAAAGTTTAGGGACAATGTGAAGCTTTCCCCACAGACCTGGGTGGATTGTGTTGATTCGTTTTGCAAGACACTGGATTTTTTGGTGTAGGGCAGTAATGTGACAGATTATAAGGGGCTGTTCAATTTGATTGCACAAGAGCACATGTTTAGACTTTGTTTTATAGAGCTATGCCAGCACTTGATTAACAGGAAGTTCTCTGACCCCAGAGAGCTTGCTAGGGAGGTGGGCCGCTGGGTCAGCAACAGGGTCCACAAGAAGCTATCTGAGGGAGATCAAGTCAAGAATGGGCAAGGTCCCCATCTGACTAAGGAGGGGGAGGACAAAAACAAAAGTAAGGAGTTCTCTATATGGTCCCAAACTAGTTCTTAGGGTCAGGTTTCCCAAACCCTACTGAAAAGAAGAAATGGTTCTCCACAGGTAAGCCTGCAGGGAAGAGACTCTTGAAGTGTTTTGAATATAATCAGAAATGGCACTTCCTGGGTGATTCCAAGTGTCCTAAGCAGACCCCCCCCACCCTGGTGGGCAGTCACTGGGAATGGCTTGTGTCATGCTTTGGGAGGAGATGGTCCGAGCTAGTGATGGGGATACAGCTGAGGTGACCCTAGTGTCGCTGGGTGACAGTGAAATGGTACAGAGAACCCTCATGCCTGACAATACTAGGAAGCATAGGCAGTTATTTACCATTAATGGGTGCAGGGTAGAGGCTCTGAGAGACACAGCAGCCAGCATGACAGCCATCCGGTGTCATCTTGTGCCTTCAGACAGTGGTAGTACCTGATGTGGTCCATCAAGGTTTTCCTGTAGACAACCGTGAGAGTCAATGTTTAGTCCCATTGAATGGTGTGGGGTCTCAGGTTTCTTGAGGGTAGCTGTGAGTTCACCCATGCCTGTGGATTGTCTGCTGGGCAATGACCTGGAGTATACCGTCTTGAAAGAGGTGGAGCTCAGGTCACACTTGGAAATGTTGGGGTTGCCTGAGTGGGCGTGCCTGACTACACGGTCTCTGGCAGCACGTAAGGGTGTTCAGAAGGACCTAGAGCCTGAAAGAGTGGCTCAGGTGCCTGCCAAGAAGAGTAAGGGCAAGGGGCATGGGAAATCCATTCCTGAAATTCCCATGGTCTGGGAGGAGGCTGACCCTGAGGGGTACACGCTGGAACCTACGGGGGAAGAAGTGGCCCAACTGGGGCACCTGCCTAAGCTGACCCATTGGCAGCAGGATGGAGGTCCTTCCAGAGAGGAGTTCTACGCAGTGCAGAAGGAGTGCCCTACTCTTGAGGGTCTTCGGCAGCAGGCCAAGGCCCAGGAAGCTGGTGACACCTCTGCCAAACACCTGATTTATTGGGAGAATGGTCTCCTGTATAGTGAGCCTAAGGTTCCTGAGCCTGGGCCAGCCATGTGCTGGTGGTACCCCAGTGCTTCAGAACCTTCCTACTAGGTCTGGCTCATGATGTGCCAATGAGATCATTTGGTGCAAGACAAGACCTTTGACAGGCTTGTCACCCACTTTTATTGGCCTCAAATGAGGAAGGCATCAGATGTATGCTGTAGGACCTGTCCTACCTGCCAGGTGATTGGCAAGACATATGAGAAATGCAAAGCGCCCTTACAACCTTTCCCTGTCATGAGCACACCTTTCGAGCGGATGGGCATTGGCATTGTGGGGCCTCTGGATCCCAAGACAGCCATGGGCAACAGGTTCGACTTGGTCTTGGTGGACCATGCCACCCAGTACCTGGAAAATATCCCTCCGAGGACAGTGACTTCACCCGCCATGGCGAGGGCACTGATGGGGATCTTTACCTTTGTGGATTTCCCCAAGGAGGTATCTGACCGTGGTGCCAGCTTCATGTCCCTGTACATGAAGGCCATGTGAAAGGAGTGTGGGGTAACCTACAAGTTCTCTACTCCTAACAACCCCCAAACCAATGGGCTGGTTGAGAGATTCAACGTACCCTCAAAGGCATGATAATAGGTCTACCCGAACCCATTAGGTGTAAGTGGACTGTCCTCCTGCCTCCTCTGGCCATGTCTTATGTTTGCCTACAGGGAGGTACTGCAGAAGGGGGTTGGCTTCAGCCCATTTGAAATTCTGTACGGGCACCCTGTGGGAGGATCTCTCAGTTTGGTGAAGGGGGGCTGGGAGCAAGCTCCCAGGAAGCCACCCCAGGATGTATTCAGCTACCTGCTGGCCTTCCACAACCAGACAGCCCACTTCTGGAAACTCACCCAGGAGAATCTGGAAGCTAGCCTGAAGGATTTGAAATGCTGGTATGACCAGAATACCACTCTGGTTGAGTTTCATCCTGGTCAAATGGTGTGGGTAATGGTGCCCGTAGAGCCCGGTGCTCTGCAAGAATGCTGGCCCTGCCCATTTGAGGTAAAGGAGTGTAAGAGTGATGTCACCTACCTGGTGAACTTGCAGACTCCTAGGAACCCTTTGAGGGTCCTACTTGTGAACCACCTCAAGCCATACTTTGAGAGGTCTGAGTTGACCATGCTCTTGGTCACTGATGATGGGGTGGAAGAGGATAGTGAACCCTCCACAGCCTCCTATTGTTCAAAGAGCAGAATGCGTCAGTAGAGGGTGTGAGCCTCTCCCCTACTTTGACTCTAGAGCAGCCGAGAGACTGTTGCCTGTTGTGAGTTTGCATCTCTTTTCTCAATCAGCCCAGGAGTCACCCATTGGTGCACTCATGATGTGGTACTGGGGTTAGACTGCCGGTTAAGCACAAAACTTACAGGCTGTCTGAGGGACAGCATCAAGAAAGAAGTCTGGAGTTAGGGGTTATTGAGCCCTCCAACAGTTCTTGGTTCAGCCCAGTGGTTTTGGTCTCCAAAGCTGCTCCGCCCGGTGTCACACCCAAACTCCAGTTCTGTGTGAAATACCTTGGGCTCAATGCGGTCACCAAGATTGATGCATACCCCATCCCCAGAGCTGTTTAGCTCATTCATTGGCTTAGATCTGCCAGGGTCCTCAGCACGTTTGATTTAACATCTGGGTACTGGCAGATTGCCTTGACCGAGGGATCACAATAGAGGTCAGCGTTCTCAATACCAGAAGGGAACTACCAGTTCTGTGTCATGCCTTTTGGGATGAAATAACGTCCTGCCACCTTCCAGAGGCTGATCAACAAGTTCCTAGCTCGGTTGAAGAACTTCAGTGCCACATACCTTAATGATATTGCAGTCTTCAGCTCCATTTGGGAGGACCATTTGCACCACCTCGAAGAATTGCTGAGGGCCTTGTGGAGTGCAGGCCTATCAAGGCCAGCAGTGCCAGATAAGTCAGGGTTCTGTGGTTTACTTGGGACACCAAGTAGGCAGCTGCAAAGTGCAGCCCCTACAACCAAAGATTGACACCATTCCGGCTTGGACACCCCTAAAACCCAGACAGAAGTGAGAGCCTACTTAGGCCTTACTGGCAATTACAGAGCATTTGTGAAGGGATATGGCATCATTGTTGCCCCCTTGACAGAGCTGACTTCCAAGAAACAGCAATGTCAGGTGATCTGGACAGAGGAGTGCCAGACTGCTTTTGACACCCTGAAGGAGGCCCTGTGCACGGTGCCCGCGCTCAAGGCTCCTGACTTCTCCCAAGTATTTGTGGTGCAGACTGATGTATCAGACCATGGCATGGGGGCTGTGCTTTCACAGCTAAACAAAGAGGGCCTAGATCAACCCATAGCTCTATTAGTAGGAGGTTACTTCCCAGGGAAGAAAGGTAGAGAGCAATAGAAACAGAAGCATTTGCTGTGGTCTGGGCACTGAAGAAGCAAAGATCCTATTTGTTTGGGGCTAACTTCTGGGTTCAGGCCCCTCAGATGCGCCTGAGGGGTGAGAATCCTAAACAGTTGAGGTGGTCCATCTTCCTACAGAGAATAGACTTTATGGTGGAACACTGTCCTGGAACAGAACACACCAATACTGATTGTCTTTCCAGGTTCTTACGTCTTAGTGAAGAGAACTCCCAAGGGGTTGGGTAGTTCTCCTCACTTTCCCCTGGGGGTGAATCATTTTAGACCTGGCGTCTTTTTGTGTGGTTTTCACTTGACTTTTAGTCTTCTGACCTCTTGTTTTTGACTGTGTGCTGAACTTCGTTTTTGCTGGATTTAGGACTCTGCCCTTTTTCACTGCTTACCAGTGCTAAAGTGCATGTGCTTTGTGTCTAAAATGTAATGGCATTTAGTTTCTCCATGATTGGCATATTTCATTTACTGATAAAACACTAGTACAGTGCACTATATATGCCCAGGGCTTGTAAATTAAATGCTACTAGTAGGCCTGCAGCACTGATTGTGCCACCCATATGAGTAGCCCTTTAAAACATGTCTCAAGCCTGCCACTGCAGAGCCTGTGTGTGCAGTTTAAAACTGTCAATTCGACCTGGCGAATTCACCTACTTTTTAGGCCCAAACCTTCCCTTTTATTACATGTAACTCGCCCCTAAGGTAGGCCCTAGGTAGCCCCATGGCCATTGTGCAGTGTATTTAAAAGATAGGACATGTAGGTTGGACATGGTCCTTCTTAGGGGGATTTCCCTAAAACTTTTTAATTTTTGTCCTCCTGGTTTTTGCCGGCTCTCTTTTCATGACCTTAGGACTCCGGGTACTTTCCCATTGTACTGCAATAGGAAAATGTGTGCGCCCTTCCTACAATTGCCAGGAAGGGGGACTTACTTGATTGGTTTAGGTGTTGTACCTGTGAGTACCCTCTAGAAAGGTATACCACATACCCAGGGCGGGTAGGGCACTGGCTAGCAGTGGGATGCAGCACTGATTCTGCCACCCACCGGAATAGCCTGTCAAACATGTATCATGATCAGGTTGGTCTTTTTCACTCATAAGCCAAACCTGAGGGGGCCTTTCATTGCAACTAGAGTGGCCCTAGAGTAAGTCCTGAGGGATGAAGCTTGGGGTAGGTGAGTGGCCAAGTATGGATACCTGAGTGTTCGCGCCATGGTAGGGAAGAACCCCCATGTGGGTTTTCCCTACCTAGGGGGATGGCTCTCCCCATGGGACACCTCCTGGGTGTTGCTATTCTCTTGTTGTGGCCTTAGGGCCTGGGGCACTTTCCCACTGTAAATGCAGTGTGAAGGTGTGCACACCCTTCCTACCCATGTTAGTAAGTGGTGCGTACCTGATGTTTGTAAAACAGTTCACCAGCCTGCCATTGCAGGCCGGTGTGAACGCTGGCACCAATGATAAGCTTAAACATGTGTCCAGTCTGCCATTGCATGCTAGTCTGCGCACTTGCACCTACGATGTTTTACAACATGTGTCCAGCTTGCCATTGCAGGTCAGTCTGCGCACATGCACCAATGATGTGCTTAAACATGTGTCCAGCCTGCCAATGCAGGCCGATGTGCGCACTTGCACCTATGGTGTTTCTAAACATGTGGCCAGCCTGCCATTGCAGGTCTGTGTGTGCGCAATTGAGCTTCTGCTCAGGCTGGCCTTTGTAAATCATTAGCTATTCCTGAGATAAGCTTTCACTACCTCTAAAGCACCCCGAGGGTACATCTTAAGGTGTGAAGCGAGTGGTAGGTAAAAGGCCAGGCAGGTACAAATGTGTTTTCCCTGCCCAGGTAGTGAGGAATACCCACGTGTGTTTTCACTACTCATGAGGGTTGCTCTTCCCATAGGCTAAATTCGGGAAACAGTTGGAATTACTATAAGCTGCGATAGTGCATTGAAAGGGAGCAGCCTCATCATGTTTCCTATCATTGGATTCACAATGACAAACCCTTTCCTGGGGTAAAGGTAGTTTTGCCATTACAAGCTTAGAAATGCCTCTCCTAGAAAACTGGCATTTCTCTGCTCTAAAACTCATTATGTGCCTGTTATCTTGACTCCAGTCCACACTGGAAGCTGGGGGAGCACATCTCGGTATTCCCAAGTGACTGCTATAACATTTGGGGCATGCAACTGGAACGACAGACCTCTGACATTTGTGGGCCTGGCTGGCTAGATTGGAGAGAGAGGATTTGACACTTGGTCTCTGGAGCCAGATCAAGGCCCCACTAAAGATTAAGATCTGCATTCCACGGCCATACAGCAGACAGGACTGAAATTTAGGGGAGACATCTGTGGTTCAAAGAGAGACTCTCACTCCCAACTTCAAAGGCACACTACGGTATCATTACTGGTGCCATAATTCAGCAGGGCAGAGATACACTTGTGGGGATGTGGGACTGGAGAACTTGGACAGAGAAATCTGTTGAGCACAAGGATGATTACTGCCATTGAAAGGGACTGCACGCTCTTCCTGAATAGTGGCTAGCCTGGTGTGACAACCTGCTGCTTTCTGGCACCTTGAAGTGTGCTTTCCAAGGGCTTGTGGCTTGTCCCTTGTTCTTACAGCAGTCTCAGGGACATCAAATATCTCCTACGAGGGATGCACACCTATCTACTTGTGACACTTGGAGAGTTGTGCCCTCTTAAGTGCCCACATCGTCTGTCGGATCCCAACTGGCAGCGTGGTGTGAGCGTGGAACTAAGATTTGTGCCTGGACACCGGAATGCCTTGTGCGGAGCCCCAGAAGTCATGCCTGCATCTAAGGCATGTGGCCCCTGCATCTTGGGGACCTTGGCATGCATAAGCGTCTTGTTGGTGGTGAACGGATTCACCAGTTGCAGGATCCAGCTTGGCCTGCTTCATCGATCGTACCACATCTCTCTTGTGCGACACGCCGACTGCATACTCAGTGCGTGCAATGTCTGATTCACAGGTTGTGGCCCTCGCAGTTGGGAGCATAACCGTAGCAGTGCCTTCTTCTACCTCGTTGAGGCATTGCTGAACTTGCACCAGTGCATGTGACTGGAATTGCCTGGTGTGACCAGTATCAACATGCACCAGCCCTTGTGCCTCATTTCCAGTGAGATACTTACTTTGCAACTCTTCATTGTCTGTGACAGGAATTGTCTGGTGCAACCCATATCAAGGTGCACCGGACGTTGTGCCTCATTTCCAGGGAGGTACGGAATTTGCAACTCTTCGTTGTGTGTGACCGGAACAGTCTGGTGTGACCTGTATCAATGCGCACCAGACGTTGTGCCTGGATGGCCTGGGTGCGACTCTGATCAACATGTACCTGATGGGGTGCCTCCTTCTTCTGAGATGCTCCCCTGCTTCATTCTCCATTCATCAATTGTTCCTTTTTTGGCCTTCAGTGCGGCGGACCAACTGCCCTCTCACCTCCCGGCCCCTGACGACATTGTGCTGCCAGGGAGTATTGCCCAACTTGGGTAGTGAGAGTGACTGACTTGGTTGAAGGAATGCTTCTGAGAGCAATCGGAAGTGTGTCAAGAGACTGCATGACCCCCCTGTGCTTTCAGAACTGGGCTGGTGCCGGAAGGCCCATGTGGAACCCTTTTTGAGTGACCTACTATTCCCCTCAGCCTGCTTCTGTATCGCATCTTGTGCGTGAACTTCACGAGGGGCTTCCAAGCCCCCATTTGTCGACTAATTATTATTGCTACCTACCTCCACCTGCTTCCCTGTGACCCTGAATAAGTGTGACTTCAGCCGCATGCGGCCTAGTATCCGGGGGGAGGGCTGGTTATCTTCCATCTCTGGGCATAGGATAGTCGGTGAGCTGTAGTGTGAAGGGAGTCTTGGGCCACTGGGTCCGCAGTGTGCTATCAATTGACCTGCTGGTATCAGTGCACCGCATTAGGGTACTGAGGGCGTATGTGTGCGAGTGCGCTCCGTACAGACCTGCCTGATATCTGTTGCACAGGGTATCAGTGCAGAGTGACTGTGCGTGTAGGAGTGACAGTCTGCAGAAAGGTTGTCATTCACGACACTGGCCTACTGTGTTCACATTGATGTCTTGCCAGAAGAACACCACGGTTGACATTGGTTTTACCTGCTCCACCTTGGCCCAAGGTGCTACTAAAAAGTGTTATAATTTGTTATATGTACATATTTTTGGTATAGTTATGACCCGGAGTGTACCCTCTAACTGTGTGGCATTGAATTATGAGAACTGCTAGGGTGGATCTGGGGTGGACAACATCTCGCACCGCATAAGGGTGCTGGGGGATGGTTAGAATAGGATCTTTCCCAAGTGTGCACATTATTGATGTCATTTCAACTCGGTTGGGCCTTGTACTCCTAGTAATATTTCCAAGTGCGATTATGCCCTGAATAGATGATGTTCATGTTGTGTTGATTATAGTGTGTGTTGAATACAAATGTTATTTACATACATCCCGTGTGAAGTCTCTTGTGGTGCTCAGTGTATTTATCATGAGTGAGAGCTGTGCCAATGCTTACACATTGCCTAGGTGGGTAAGCCTGACTGCTCAGTGCCAAGCTACCCAAGGGTGAATGCAGGTTATACAATGTGTGTAATAATTTGCCCCTGATGGAAGTGGTCGGTTGTGTCTGGCTGGGGAATCACCTTAACCAACCAGAAAGTGCCATGTACCCTTGAGTTTACATGTCCTGGTAGTGAAAAACTGCTAAATTCGTTTTTCACTACAGCAAGGACTTTCTGTCCCATAGGTTAGCATTAGAGCTGCCTTGTAGCACTTTACAAGTGTAAATTACAATTGGGAAAAGATAGGAAAAGTAAATTTGGTGTCTCTGGACTAAAAACAAATATTTTAGTGAAGTTGGTTATTAAGTTGCAGGTCTGAAAATGCCACTTTCAGAAAGTTGGCATTTTCTTACTTTAACAATTCTGTGCCTCTGCCTGTCTCTGGAATATACGTCTACGTTGGGTGACAGATGGGCTTTGTGCATTCTCTCAATACAGTCACACAAAAAGAGAGCTAAGGTGTGCCCTCTATATCCTGATTGCCCATCACCAGACTGATGGGTCTTCCTGAGCTAGAGTGAGAGGGAAGAGCTGACACTTGCACATGAATAGGGCTGTGCCTGTCCCCACATACAAAGTTGCATACCCCCCTGTAGTGTGTCTGGAACCAGGGCAAGATCTTGTGTACTACACAGTCCTTTCTTTTAAGTCTCCCTACTTCAAAGGCTAAAATGGGTATAAGTAGTGGACCTCTGACACCATATACTGAGAACGCTTCTGGAACTGAGGACATTCTACCAGGAAGAAGAGCTTTTGTGGTGCCAGGAGGGACTGTCACTTTGCTGCTTGCTCTGCTGTGTTGCCCTGTGGCCTGCTGCTTCTTGCCTGGGAGGGAGAGGACTGGACTTTTCTCTCTACATCCTTCATCTCTAAAGGTTCTCTGAGGACTTGTTGGGCTTGCCTCCTGTTTCTGATGTCTCAAGGATATCATAGATTTCACAAGCATCTTGCTACCAGCCCATTGTCTCCTCTGCTGTGAGTCCAGCTCTGGCAAGTGGTGCCAAATCCACTCCTGGGTCCTTGGAAGTGAGTGCTTGGTGTTGCAACACAAGACACCAATACGTCGACCCCGAAGTATCGATCAGAACTGGCTCATTTTCCCGTAATCTCGATGTATCACCGCTGCCTCTACTAAGCCCCAGACACTGCTCGCCAACTGCAATGCAATGACCACGACTTATAACATAGCCCTGAACTTGTCAACATCACCGCTACTGCCAGGGCTCTGGACACCGCATCACTGAAGTCTGCGACGCACCCTTCCCGGGCCCGACGCAACCCAGCGGTTTGACATCAGCCAGATGCACATCGCTTCTTGACATCGATGCAGCAACGATGTTGCCCAGCTGCGGAAACAACACAACACCTTGGATGGCGAGGCATCCCCTCCTCTGCTCAGCGCATCGTTTCTGAACTTTTATGCATTCAAGGTACTCTCAGTGGGTCTGCATAACTCCTGTATGCGGCCAGCACTTTTTATTGTTTTGATCTTGCACTACTCAGATAAATATTGGCTATTTTTCTCAACTGATGTGGAGTACTTTTGTGGTGTTTTTACTATGTTACTGTGTGTGTGTGTGCACAAATACTTTACACATTGCCTCTTTAGTTTAGCCTGACTGCTCTGTGCCTAACTACCAGAGGGTGAGCACAGGTAAACTGTTAGTCTGTACTACACTTACCCTGACTAGGTTTGTGGTTCCTGCTTGGACAGGGTGCATACCTCTGCCAACCAGAAACTTAATTTCTAAAAAATATGCATATGATTAAGGTGTTACTTGCTTGAAATTGCAAACTTGATGGGTTGTTTGCCTTATTTCTGAGTTAGGCTTATGCGGTGCCCACGCTGTGTTCAAGAAGGCTTTGCAACGATTATGAAATTTTGATTGTTCTTTCATGCTTCTTGCCTGCACTTAGTGCTATCTATGTGCTAATTGCTAAGGCTTGCTTATCAGATTTCATTGAAAATGCAGGATCTCAAGATATAAACTTATTGTTGGTACTTGTTTGCTAAAATGAGGTTTGTTCTATGAGGTGCCACATTCCCACCATGAAATGGCATTAACTAAGGGTGTAGTTGTGAATGTGTATTAATTTTGGTTGCTGTTGTTTATTGCTTAGTGCACAGAAGTAAACACATTAACCAGGAGTAGATTACTACTTGTAGAGAACCTGCTTTCTGCTATTTGTGTGATTTCTTTAGAAGAGATTGAATTTTCTATTTCCCATTTCGGCAAAGAAGACAAAGGTTATTGTTATTATTTGTTCATGTGCAAAATCGCAAAGTAAGCTGTCCTGTGTTTTGCGCTGTGGTCAGTGATTGTGTCATTACGTGCCACACTGAGATTGGGTGGTTGCTTCTATAGCCATGCTGTGATTGGTTAACATTTTTAGTGGAAGTACTGCAATTGGTTGATTGTGTAGTAATTTGTGTTGCGACTGGTTAGTTGTGTCAGGTGCCACGTTAGGATTGGCCAGTTATCACTAAGTGATGCGTTTGGATTTATAGATTTTCGTTGTTTATATTACGTCACTGAGTACAGTGAGATCCAGTTAGGAAAATTGAGAATTTGTTTTGCAAAACTCCTTGTCCTGTTTGTAAGAGAGAGAAAATACTACCCAGAAGCATGCATGCCTATGAAAGGGCACTCAATGAGGGGTTACATATGGTTCTCTGGAGTAAGGAATGGAATAAGATGTCTTCTGATGACAAGGACATGCAATTTCCCCTGAATGGCACAGTTAAATTGAGAAAGTCTGAGTACTTGAGACGTGTGATGTATGTTATCAAACTGCAACTTAGACCCACTCAGTTCATTGCATTTAATGCATGGGACAATGCCACTCATGGAAAGGAGCACAACAGGGCAAAAACTCAGTTTAGGCACTCTGTAAGTAACTTGCTTGTTGCAAAGTGGAATTCAAATCAGCTAGCATGGTGTGAAGATATGATTGATGGTCTTGGTGTTTACCTCAAAAACATGAGAACGTTTAAAATTAATCAAAATAAAATGCCCACTTTGTGGCTGAATTTCAGAAAGATGATGGGTGTATGAAGAGATGAGAGATATGAGAACCCCGAGCTTGAGAGTGCACGTTAGAGAGTTAATAAATTGTACCAGAGATACAATTGAATAAATACAAGGATAAGTGGGCAAAGAGAGAAGGGGCTAAGACAAAAAGAAAAAGGCAGAGAGTGAAGCTAAAAATGCAATGAGTGAAGCCGAAAAGGCAATAGGGTTAAGTTAGTCTGAGTCTGGAATGATCTCTTAATTTCCTCTGGAGGAGCATATGTGCATGTGCCTTAGAGTCAATGTGATCTTTTATTTACTAAGAACTTCCCCAAGCTGAGAGAGGAGCCAGGGAACTGGTACGAAGAGAGAGAAAGGATTTTAATGTGTCAAATGTGCTTTGGGAAGATGTTAATACGTTGTTTGAGGTATTCTCTCTTCTAGATTGGTGGATGGAGGGCAGGGGAATTGTGAAATGGCTCACGCAAGAGCCCACTAGAACAGCCAAAAAAGGTCCATCTCCTGATGTTATGATCAAGTATAGAGAAGTGATTGATCATTTGAAACTGAAGGTCTCACAGAAAGAGGTGAATTGGTCCAAAATAATGAGAGCAACCCAGGAGATAAAGGAATAAGTGCATGCTTATTATGAGAGACTAATACAGAATTACAGACAAAACAGTGAAATAGGAGATCCAGCTCGTGAAGACCTTAGTGGTTTCATTTAGGCTTTTGTACTTAGGTAGCACCCAGAATTTAGTTCTCAGATACAGCAGAACACGATGTGTTGGCAGACAAAGCCAATAGATGTGATCCTGAAGATTGTGAGGTTTTGTAGTGATACTCCAGAGGCCAAGCACAGAAGGAATACGAGGAAATACATGGTGGTACAATATTGGCACAGAGAAGTAATCAGAGGAGTATGCACATAGGCATGCAGGGAGCTGGTGTTCAAGGTAGTATTCAGTACACATCTACAGGATATCGTTCCTCAAAAAGGCAAAGGTGTTGGTGATAATTTGAATGTGAATGTCAGCATTAGCACCCTGAAAAAGGGCCCTGCATGCCAGATCTGAAATAGAGTTGGACATTGGAAGTGAGAATACATTCTGAATCCCAATGGAGTCCAAAATGAGGCTCAGATGATTTCTCAAAACATGAATGTTATGTCTCCGAGTGGGGTGAAGCAGTTAGTGGCCTTATCCCAACTGACCTCTGTGCAGAACATGCAAAATCAGGGACCGAGCCGTGCAAAATTGACTCAAGCCCTAGTGGAGCAGCAAAACTTGCGAAACAAAGGATTTAATTTTCAGCAGAAGCCCAGATTTCAGTAGAACCCTTTGATAATCAATGACAGGTGTCATCAGGTTTTCTCAGCTAATGAAAGTTCCATTGGAATTGGACCTAATCATTCACAGTGTCGGTGCCTGAGGTGGGAGGAGGATTGCATGCTTGGTGTGATCATAGCGGTAGACCAAAGAGGCCTATATGCAGAAGATGAGGTGAATGACCACCAAGTATCATTTTTGATCGATATCGGAGCTACCCACTGCACGATTTCTCCAACACAGATCCAAACCTCCTCCTCTCAGGAAGACAAATCAAAGTAATAAGTATTTCCAACAATTAGATCAGAAATCAAGGTTCAGCATGTCTACCCGTAAAAATTAACCCTATTGACGATATTGTTGAGTTCTTAGTCTGTGACGATTCCTGTAATTTACTTGGAAGGGATATTTTGGGAGCTGCACAATATTCTGTACACCAGATGGAGTAGCAATTCAGACCCATGATGAGGATGCAGACTTTTAAAATGTTATTGCAAGAGCTAGATTTCTTTTTGTTCCCTGTTTTGATAAAAGAAGACTTACCTCCTGATTTAAAATGCACAGTTAACGAGGAAGTTTGGGATTTTTCATGCCAGGACATTGGACTAATACAAGAAGTACAGCCGGTGAAGATAAAGATAAAATCAGATGCTGTGTACTCCCGAATGTCCCAGTACATATTACTCCAGAAGTATTTACAGGAATAACTCCGGTCATTGAGAGATCGTATACCAACGTACTGAAAAAGAAGTACTAGGCAGTCCCTGCAACTCTCCTATAATTAGTCTTCAAAAACAAGTAAAAATGGAGGATAGTGCAGGACCTGAGAAAGGTTAATCAAATTGTAATCCCATGTTTTTCTCTGGTACCAAATACTGCCATAATCCTTTTCCAGAGTCTATCGGATGCAGAATTGTTGACATAGACCTGTGCCAAGCATTCTTTTCCATTTCCCTACATGAGGACTGTCAGTTTCTTTTCGCCTTCACATTTTTTAGTAAAACCCTCGTATGGTGAGGTTCCCACAGTGGTCTACAGAAAGCCCCTAAATCTTTAATAAAATATTGAGGAAAAATCTGGAGACCTTAAAGTTTCCTGTAATTAAGTGATCATGCAATATATAGATGTCCTATTGGTGGTGTCTAAAATGAAAAGGTTAAAGGTTCAGCAGTGCTGCACATATGTGTCTAATAACCGATGTGTTGTCAACATTACTAACATCATGCATGAGATGACATTTCTTGAAGAAACAGATGCCTGGGAAACAGTTGAATCATGGGTTAATGAGATTACAAAGGGATTTTCAAGGGTTTTTAATGGTTTGGTAACCTAGGCTAGGGTACACTCAGCTGGATATTAACCCCTATGTGTATTGGGCATCAGATGATTCATGTTGAAGGGAAAATTGAATTGTGGGAGTACTGAGAACCTCTCAAACAAGAGGGTCGACTGGGAGCAATTAAGGTCCAGCATACGTGTTACCTAAAGTAGATCAGAGAAAAAAAGTATGCAGTTTCTAAGTGTTATAAGGACAAGTGCATATTATGTCATCCCTTGGAGAAAGACAGGTCAAAAGGAGATTAGAAAATCAGGAGCAAGAGCCCAACCCAATTGGGTGGCATGCTTCATCATTGGGAAGCTCCTCATTAGGCCTGTGCTGCAATGCCTAACAGGCACCCACTAGGGGGCTCTTTGCCAGAGATCTCTTTTTTTTTAAAAAAGGTGCTTTATAAAAAGATATGGATATGTGTAGATTGGAAAAAGAAAAGGTGAAAGTTAAAAATGAGTAAGAGACACTGAAGGATAATTTATTCTGGTAGTGGATCTTGTCATAGTTAAAAGCAGGAAAAAAACAGTTAAGGAAAATCATGTTCCTTTGTGTTTTAAGGTTTTATTCGGGGCAACACGTTTCTTGCCATAATGTCATAGGATCTGCAGCAATTCGTTAGGCGTAAACTGAAAAAAAAATTCTAACTCTACGTGGAGGTGAGACCAGTATCGTGATTGAAAAATGTGCCCAGTCTAAAAGTTCACCGAATATGTGTAGTGTGTATAATACATACATTAAGGCAAAAGTAATCAACCTCGAAATTGTAAGAATCACACCCCTTAGGTATTATGGATGTTAACCACAAGATGAGCAGTAATCAGTCAGCGCGGTACAATGCTGACAACCTACCCCCATCCGTAAGCCTGTAGAAGGCATAATATGTACTTGTCCTTATAGCAGTACTCAGAAGCTGTCAACAACGAGAGGAAGATAAAAGAAAAGTGACAATCTCAAAATGGATGAAGTTTGTTCTAAAGTCTTTGACGACATGAAAGAATTGCAGCAAAAAGACATACACAGTGAATTCAGCTTTCGGTTAGGCTGCTGCACTCATGGCATTTTCCACTTCCTAGAATTATGAATTAGAAGTTAATTCTTTAAACAATTTGCCATTGTATTTTCATATGCCAAACGTTGTACTATCACATCCGCAGCTTTGCTTTCAAAAGAGTATTCAACATTTTGATTACCTAGAAAATTATGTTAGGTAATGTTGCATAATTCCGCATTTAGACTGGTTGGTACTAGGTAGATGTTGCTCGTTTTATTCTGATCACTTTTTTTTTACTGGGAATTTATTATAAAAGCTGCTGTTTTTAAGGTGATACTTGTATTGCTTGCCCTGATTCTCTTGCTGGTTTGTCTTGTATTCTAGGCTTAGAATTATTTTGAGATTTTTCTCTGATGCTGATTTTGTGTCAGTGTTCGCTGCTAATTTGATTGCTAATTCCCTATGACTATTTGCCTACATTGAGTCTGACTTATGTCTTTGCTTCTGTAATGACTTATTAAATTGTAATAAACCTTCATGGTTTCCTAATTTGTACTGCAGACTCTCTATAATCCTTATTTCTGGAATCTTGATTTCCTAATGTTTAACAGTGGCCCTGATCTTGTGTCAAAGCTTCATATTTGGAATGGGTTGTGCTCCCCTAATAGAAATGGTACACTGGTAAGGTCCATGTGGCATCAGAGGAGATAGCAAAATGACTATTCAATCTCTTCGAGGTCACTCCTTAGTTGTATCCTGTATGCAGTTTCCACCTGTGACACTAGAGATGTTTATGGAAAAGAAAATGTCTCATTGAATGCAAGTTTGGTGACATTAAAAAGGACAATGTTTGGAGAAGAGGCATGGTAGAGTGGATGAGGCAGTTCATCAAGGAAATGCTGACAAAGGGGTGGCGGATTAAGGATTAGGTAAAGTAATGTATTAGTGAAGTGTGATTGTTCATATGTTGTAATGTTGTGACCTGTACTAATAAAGCAGCCTTTAACACTTGGGGGCTTATCACGATGTTGGGCGGACACCGTTGCAGAAACGGGACCAACCGACCTCCAGTCAGTGGGCCCGACAGCCTAATTACGATGCGGCCGCACATGGTACTCACGTAAACTGGCTGTAGCACAAGCTCACATAGGGAAATGGGAGGTTGTGTACATCCCTGCACCGCGTGGCAGGCACCTCAAGGGATCAACAACGGGGCACCACTCGGCCCCCAGCCGGAGGCCGCAAACAGAAGGGCCCCCTGCTAGGGGCCCCCAAAGTCGCTCTCTGACAGGCTTTCCATGTCGGAAAGCCCGGCATGGAAAGCCTGCCGGAGACCGAGCATCGTAATCCGGACAAAGTAAAACGCTGTCCATGTGGATTACGGCCCGGTCTCTGCCGGCCCGACGGGCTCCTTGAGCACATCGGAAGCCCGCCGGAATGGCCGGTCAGTTTCACTTCTGACCGCCTAAATTGTAATTAGACAGTCAAAAGTGAAACCGACGATCTTGGGTAGGAGGCTTTCCGACCGAGATCGTAATCGGCCCCTCGGTGTAGTGGCTTTGATGAAAATGCATAGTTGTATTACCAAGGAGTTTGAGATAGTTCACTGAGAAGATGTGTTTATTTTAACCTGAATATAGCAGGCCTCGATTGTTGCTGCCTATCACCATCTTGTTCAGGCACACAGTTATTTTTCTGTCCTTTACATACTGTACAACCAGCATATAAATTGTAGTTTGCAGGCAGTGTTTTGAAATAGGATGTCATTCTCCCATTTACAACATGATGCTTCATTCTCAAGCTTCATTTTCATGCTGTGTTAGAAAAGTGAATGCGTTCTCAAGGTCTAACCTATTGGGACAACATTAGGTTTTTCATGAGAACGTAACGTTAATTGCAACAGAATTTGTACTAACCATAAAGTGTCACAGGAGCACCAGGGATGGGAACTGTATTGTAAAGGTCTGTAGGGCAGTGCTGTCAAATGTATGGTTCTTTCTGTAATACGACTGAGAGGGATTCATAAGCATTTGCATGTTCCGACCAAAATGTATGAGTTCTATTATATTTTACCCTAAAAATCAGCTTTACCCAGAGGGTATTGGGTTCTCTTCCCCATGATGTTTAGCAGGTGACACTGTCAGACTTATCACGGATTTATGACCTAGTTAATGAGCTTCATTATGCTCTGTTCTACTGTTTCGTGACTTGCATTTTATTACGAGCTTCATGTTTTATATAGTAATTGAAAAACTGAATGATTCTCTGCCATATAATTTGCTTTCTGTAATGCCTTTAAAGTTTTAATAAATCTTCTGGGTTTTCATTTTAATATTTTTCAGCCTTTACTATGAAACTTAACGTGCTTTAGATTTAACTCTGAAAACTCATTTGATATTGAATTCACATGTTGGCCAAGTCCAGTTGAGGAGCACAACATCCATAGGGAATAACTCCAGTCCGGTTCATCAGTAGCTTTCAAAACTGAAAAACAAGATAAAAGCGCTACATCACACTCTCATTAGGTGGCCTGTCCTTCTTGCAGGGTCTCATCTGAATGATGCTGCAGAATACCCAGAGCAGAGACAGCCCTTCACTTCTTTCAGCTGTTCATCAGCCGAGGAGCTCGAGCTAAAAGCACCCACGTGAGTACTTGCCCATTTACCTTTCGTGCTGTCACGGTGGGAGCTCGAAAGGATGCTCGGTGACAGACGCTGTCTCTAGCGGAGGTGTCGCTGGCCCTTTAAAGGTTGGAAACGTAGAGCGACATGGTCGATCAGCTGCTGTGATGTGCGCAGGCGCCGTACACGGCGTTGGGGCCAGAGCCGAAGGATCGCAGACCGGGAGGATCTGAGGCGGCGGCGGCGGAGAAGGCGGCCGGGCGCTGACAGCCCGCACCCCACCCGCCGCCATGGGCAACGAGGCCAGCCTGGAGGGCGGCGAAGGGCTGCCCGGAGGGGTCAGCCCGGCAGACCTCAGCCAACTCAGCGAAGAGGAGCGCAGGCAGATAGCCGCCGTCATGTCCAGGGCGCAGGAACTACCACAGCCGGAGGGCAGGTGAGTGAGAGTGTACCGAGCGAGGGATTACGGAGGAAGAGGGGAAGGGGGCTGGCGGTCATAGCGCTGCTTTGGCTGCCTAAGGAGCAACTCTCCCATTGGGAGCCTTGTCCATGCCATCCCCGTTCACCCTCCCTCTTTATCGAGGTCCTGATGCTGTACATAGCTTAGGCCTTCTCGCCCCCACAGGATGTCGCCGTTTTGTGCAGGTGTGTGTGGACGGTAGTGTTTTTCTGTGTGTTCCTGCGTACGAAAGAGTGCGTTTTTCTGTGTCTGTGCGTGTTTGTAGTGTGGCCAGCGCTTTCTCTGTTTGTGTCTCGATATGTGCGGGTCTGGAATGTACAGCTAGTGTCAGTGAATGTTTCTGCATATCTACTAGCGTGTGCCTGTGTGCACGAGTTCTATGTTTGTGCGCGCAGGCGCTCCTGTTATGCGATTGCTCTTGTTGTGTACCTGTGTGGTTTAGTCGGTTTGAGCTCCCGGTGGGTGTTGTTAGGTCAGGCTGATTGCTTTCTAAACACGATGGGGCTGGTGGTACCTTCCCCTTTAAGCCGCATCCTTCCTTCTTGCTTTGGGGGAACCGCCCCGCCAGCTCATCACATATTTATCGTATCCCGTGCACGGTGTATGTAGGGAGTGCGCGTCACTTTTCTGATCTTGTACTGGGGGATACATTTTACCGAAAACAGCAACCGGAGATGAGAATAGTATTTACTTTCAGAGCCGTATAATGTAGGCTGTCCTCGGAGCCA
The DNA here is from genome assembly GCA_963921515.1 of Calotriton arnoldi. Lineage (NCBI taxonomy): Eukaryota > Metazoa > Chordata > Amphibia > Caudata > Salamandridae > Calotriton > Calotriton arnoldi. The sequence goes on along the minus strand of CAWUFW010012301.1, from coordinate 49,151 downwards.
CACTCTCAATCGAGTGCACACCTGTTCATCAGTAGTGTACACAAATAGGCAGTGAGCCTTCTCTATGCTCGTATAAGTGGCGTCACACAGTTATGAACTGTATTTGTTTTCTCTGCAGATAACAATGTATCTCAACTCTTCTTGCACACAGCTTGCCCCAGCCGCCTGCTGCTCTTTCAAATAAACAGTCGGTATTTGCTTCAATGCTTGCACATAGCTAGGTGGTGCACTTGTTGGTACCGTACAGTATTTCCCTTCCCTTTATTTTTGTGCCGTCAGCGGTCAGCCACTGTATCTATGCTTGCACACTGCCGGTACTATATCTTTGCGTGGTTGTTTACAGCAGGGTGTTAGTTATGTCATCAGCGCCATATCCTCTTACGCTATGTATCATTCATGCCGCCGGGCACTTGGATTCCACTTTCTCAGTGCTGAATTTAGCTCTTCTGTCCAAGGTGCTGAAGCGTATGCATTGTGCCGCTGTCTTGTTTGAGGTGGGGATCTTAACTCAGCTATAATAAGCTCTTGATCAACACACGTCTACGACGTGTCAGGCACGAACGGGTTTCGCTCTTCTGTCCAGGGTCCTGAAGAACCGGCCTGTGTGTTCACTGCTCTGCCGCTGTGTTTGAGATGTGACTGCGGCGCTGTTTACAGCAGTATTGGAGCTACTGTGTTGCTGGAGCTCAGATAACACGTCAAAGCACTTTCAACACTGTGATGTGGTGAATCATTCACTTACGCTGAAGACGTGAGCGGTTGCGCTTACATTGTTTCAGTTCCCTTTTATTTTATATAATTTCTTTTTAGCCAAGGTAAATCGTCTTTCATTTAATATGTTTGTTCACGTCAGCCTCCACCTCACACACGACTTTCCACCCACGAAGTTGGATGTCGATTTTATTATTGCAATACAAACAGAGTCGGTCCAACTCTAGATATGGCAATTAAGTTAGCCTATCCCGACTCTACACCAGTAGTCTTACAACCCCAATCCAAGAGAGAGGGGAAAGTACCAATCTTGAGTCAAGGGAAGAGTATGTCAACATTACAACACACCAACACAAATATCAATTGATGTTAATTCAAAATTGTATTGAAGTTAAATGCATAAATATATATAAATATATACTCTTTTTTCAAGCACTTGCATTCTGCACAATGGAGCACTTTGATTTAATTTTTTATTGTAAAAAAAGAACCAACGGCGGACCTTCTGCACCGCACCTCACACCTGTTCCGATGTGTAAAATCGCCGTGCAAGCAACCCCAACACCAGCCGTTGCTTGGTGTAACTGTGCTCCAGATCAACAAAATACTGTATTTTCAAATGGGGGTGCACGGCTCAAAAAAGAGTCCAATTCAGCAGTTACAGATTTATAAATGACTTCTTTATTCAATTTCAGATATAGGTCATCTGACATAACCACTCCAGCCAACGCGTTTCATTCCCTTATTAGGAACTTCATCAGGGCTCAGATTGACACGAAGTCACCTAAATAGATGAATGATTTGTAGAGGTACCGTGTAATTCACTGGGACCGTTGTGCACCGGTTGCAAATAGAACTGCTTATATCGCAGCGTCGGACAGAACTTCCTCTCTAATCGTATTGACCTAAATCTGAAATTGAATAAAGAAGTCATTTATAAATCTGTAACTGCTGAATTGGACTCTTTTTGAGCCGTGCACCCCCATTTGAAAATACAGTATTAATTTTTTATTGCTTGATTATTTAAAATCTTACAATATATAAAAACAATAATTCATAATGTAATAAATATAATATAATAAAATCTGGCTGAAGGATAATAAAAACATCGATGAATAAGTTTACCAAAATCATCCATACAGAAGACATCTCAACACTTAATGACGCAAACCTCATAATACAAATATAGTTAATATATGCATCCTATGTTATCCTATAGTTTAATCTTGCGGGTCTAATTTCTTTCTTATTATTAATAAAAACTTTACAAAAGCTGAATTCAGAGCTATATCGTCTGATTGTAGACATCTTATGAGTGCTTGTCTACAGGTTCGTATTCCACTGGAATTAAAATGCCACTTAAGTAAAGTTCTTCTTTCGTCTTTAAATTTTGGGCATATACAGAGTAAATGAATAATGTTCTCCTCTCCTGTTGTACATAAGCGACAAGGTATCAATTCCATTGTTCGAAGCCAAGGCATTACATGACATAGACTCAGGAGAAGGCCAAAACAGGCTTTTAGAAAAATGATTTTTTGCTTTAGGGACCAAGGAGCTTCTAAATATGATTGAACTTTCATTTTTGTATACCCGTTCATTAGTGACCATGCATGCGTTCTTTTTACAAATGAGGCTTTATCTTTATACAACAATAGATGCTTTGTAGTTTTATTCATAACTTTTTAAAACAAATCTGTAGTTATTGGCATGTCCCAGATCATGTGCACCGAATATTCATCTAAAGCGACGTGTAAGTATTTCCAAAATTGAGACTTCTGATTTATTTGTATTTCCTGCTATAACAAATTGGACATTTGATTTACAGTGTCCATTTTAATTCTTTCCCAGACTTTTAAAAATTGGCCTCCTCGTGCAATTAGCTGATTTGTTAGTCTAAATTCTAATCTAATTTGTGCAGGCGAAGCGTTGTGTGGAAGGTGACAGTGATTTACATTTTTTTGCCACAGCATTATTGATGGTTATTGCATCTTTACCACACAAAGCTTCACTACCATACGTTAGCATTGGTAATCATTTTGCAGATATTACTTTTAGAAGTGGGAGGTAACTCGGTCCCCTAGAGACTTCTGCAAGGTTCTAAATGCTGTCCTTAAGGTGTTAGTTCGCCTTTGTAGATCTGCCTTATATGGATGAAATGATCAATTATCATTGAATAGTACTCCCTGATATTTATACGATCTTACTTGTTCCAATTGCAAGTTTTGGAGAAACAATTTGTGCGTATACTTTAACCTTGGTTTTTTTGTAATTTCCATAATTTTTGTCTTGGATTCATTTATAACCATACCATTTACTTGGGAATACCTTGATATCCTATTTATCAGGCCATGTAGGCCAAGCTTTGTCTGACTTAATACGATAACATCATCTGCATATAATAGGTTTGATATATAAGTGCTGGCTAATTTTGGTGGATAGGCATTTACCTCGTCCATCGCTTGTGTTAAGTCTGCTCGAAATAGATTATAAAGCAATGGGGCCAGAACGCACCCTTGCTTTAGGCCCATGGAAGTTGCAATTTTCTTCGAGACACACGAGCCCTCACCTAACTGAATTCTAACCTAAGTATTTGAATAGAGTAATTGGATCGAAGATAAGAGGGAAGATGGTATTCCTTGCTCTTTCAACTTTTGCCAAAAGTAACTGCCTTTGCACACAATCAAAAGCTGATTTAAAGTCTACAAAACCCAAATATAACGATTGCTTCTTTATTATATATTTATCCATTAGTACCGATAAAACTAAAATATTTGTTGTAGTTCCCAATCCTTGCATGAACCCCGTTTGATTTGGTCGAATTATGTGTTTCTCGTTGGCCCATGCCAATAGTTTTGACAGTAGGACTCCTGCAAAAAGTTTGGCATTGGTGTCTTGTAGGGTAATTAGTCGGTAGTTGCCAGGCTGAGCCCAGTCACTTTTTTTTATATATTGGTGATATTAACAACCCCTTCCATGTTTCTGGTATTATTGATAACTTGACAGATTTCTTGAATACCTTCGTTAGATAATCTGCCCAAATGGCGGGATTTTCTTTGTATAATGCAAAAGGAATCCCGTTGGGACCTGGAGCACCGTCTTTATGTTTTTGAATTAGTTTGTTTACTTGATTTTTTTGTTATGTCAATTTCATAATCCACATTTTTTGTTAGGTTATCTGCCATTTTAGCCCTAGTGGCCTTTTGTTGGAATTCCCAGTTAGTATTTAGGTGTGTTGTTAAAAAATCGATCCAATCTGCTTCACTTAATGTAGATGATACTACAGTTTCCGTCGATCGTGATAAGCCATTTATCATTTTCCAAAAGTCTCTTGAATTTGAGTGTTTACTTGCATACAGCGCCTTAGCCCAAAGATCTTGCTCTGCTTGAGTTTTTTCTTCCCAAATTAACTGCTGTAGGTCATGGTTAACACTTTTTAAATTAGATCGTAGGGCCATATTTTCTGGATTTCTTTTTATCTGTCGCAGAAGCTTATTACGAGATCTTTTTAAGATGCGGGTTGTATGTGATAATTTGATTTTATTTCTCGATTCAACTTGATTCCTTAAGTGGTTTTTTTAATGAGGTTTTAAGGCATATGTGGTGACTAGTTTTTTTATAAAGTACTCCCACAGTCAGAGAATCCTTTTCGAAGCTTTCTTTAGCAACCTTTTGAGCCTGCATGATGGTAGATACTTTGGAGTCTTCTTTCCAGTATAATCTGTTATACGTAGTTGTTCCTGTCTGACCGGGTACAGTTGCTTATCTTTTATATTTTGTAAAATTCAGCCTCCTAACAAGGATTTGCTGGCTATGGTCACCACCATTCCCTCTCTCCATATGGAATGATTATATCTTGTCAAATAAGTTTAAAGATGCTATGGTATAGTCAATTCTTGATTTATTACTGTGTGAATGGTATGTACATGCTGGTGGTATATCTTGTGGAAACCTCCCAGTTAAGATTCTCAATCCCAGTGATTCTATGTCCTTTATAATAATTTTTCCAACTTTGGCTCCTGGGGTACTAATTTCCGTAGGCAATGATTGTTGAGGATTGTTGTAGTCCTGTTGTTGGATTATTTCTTCTCTTGAATATGGCAATAACAGGTTTAGGTTAAAATTCCCTGAGATAATATATTCAATATATGGGTCCTCAATCATTTGCTGTAATAAAAAACTAGTGAGAATATTACTCATGTTCTTCCTTGAGCCTAAATATGGATGTATATATAAGTTTATAAGTAGTAGTAATTTTGATTTGTTTTTTTCCATATACCGTAACTTTACTATTCAAAGGTTGTTGTAATTTAGAATCACTTGTTCGTACTCCACTTTAAGGTCTATGGCTATGAATGTTGCTAGGCCTCCACTAGGTCCTCCATATTTGTTTTGTTTAATTGCCGGCTCATATACCCTTTATACCCTTCCAGCACTACTGAATTAGTTGCTCAAGTTTCTTGTAGAAATATAATCTGATAGTCGTTCAACATCGAGGGTAAGTATGCATTTTTTATTTTAGCATGTACACCATTTATATTCCAGGAACATAATCTTACAGGTTCATTTATATTATAGTTTTCCACCTTGAACCTCTTTGAATTATTCTGTCACGGTGGACCTCCCCATGAAGGGCCATTGTAATCCAACCTTCATTTAGTCTTATCAGCATTCCTACTTTGGTTTGATTCATTCTTGATGTTGATAAATTATCCGTTTTGCCTATAGGGTTTTTCAATATTGAGAAGAGCTGATGGTTTGTATTTTTCTGTTGATATTCTAGTCGATCCTGTATGGTAAATGGGCTTGAGTATACCGTTTGCTGAGGCTTACAAATTATTTTTCCCCAATTTAGAAAGGTTTCATTTTCCTTAATGATTAATTCTAATACATAAGCAGAGTTCAAAGTTAATAATGTCATTTCTTGACTATTTTCTTTATTTGGGAGAAATTCAATAGCGTCTATATTTTCGCTTGTGAGTTTTTCCAAAGATGGAATTGCATAATGGAGCAACTACTATATTATAAGAGTGTGTGTGTGTGCGCGTGTGTGTGTTTGTGTGTGCACGTTTGTATGTATGTATATATATATATATATATATATATATATATACACACACGTCATGTTAGGTCCATCTCTGACCTGGATGCGCTTGTCTTCCATGCAGGTACTCGGACGTTTCCATAATACGCATGTCATTATAAGGTGTATGCCACCACAATGCATAACATTTATTGCAAACATTTGTTTTCAATTGGTAGTATCCAGTACTTAATCTTTGTACGGGGTTCATGCGCATAACTGCTTTGTGTCCATAACACTTAAGCATTTTTTAAGATGGCCGCCACAGTTGTGGTGATTTGGATTACTTTCTGAACACAAGTCCATCGTCTATGTTGCCGCACCACTATGTATTGCAATCTCACTTGTAAGTCAGTGTGTGATCAAGACGGCTTTTGCTGTCGAAACGCGTAACGACTGGTAATTAAATCTGCACTGAGCAGCATCTCCCGAGTGTGCGCTTTATTTGAATCTTTTGTGTGGTAATTCGACAGGTTCGTTCCGCCGGCTTTTCGCACCACTTGACTATGGGCCGTGGACCCCGGAAGGAACATCGTGTGGACTTGAATATATATGTACATTATTATAATATAGTAGTTCCTCTTTTGTGCAGAATACAAGTGCCTAAAAAGTGTTTGTGCACAGGTGAAAAAGAAATCAGAAAGAATACAGCATATATTTAGCACATTGAGATAACAGTTATGTAGCGTCTTTGGCCTGTTTGACATCCTTTCTTTTTCGAATAAATCAAATTCCATCAATAATGTACAAGTATAGTGTTTCAATCAGTACTGTCCTTCCGTGGATTGTTTAGTCAGTCCAGGCTATAGGAATGGAGTTGTTGATGCTCCAATCCAAGATAGAAGAAGACCAGTTATAACTATAATATCGGGTCTTCATGAGGACAGTTGGGAGCAACCTAAAGAGGGGGGAGAACACAAGTAAAATAGATATTGCAGGTGTTTGTAACGTGAAAATAGCCTCTTCCCTAGTAATCATGCTTACCTGGAATCGCAATTATTCCAATGAGGGGGTTAAACTTGTCACACAACGAAGCCCTACTGGCGCTTCAGTCGTTCAGGTATTATTTCGTTCTTCAGTCCAATGGTATCAGCCTAGAAAAGGTCCAATAGTCGTTTGCGCTGTGAAAAATGCACAAGAACCTAGTTAGCTGATGGCAATTGCTAAATATTAGTAAGCATTGTTTTAAGCCTGACCCCAATTTTGTTTACTCGCCTTACCAAGGGGATGCTTCTTTAAGTGTCCATTTATTTATCAAAAGGGGCCATTTGATTCAATCAGGCAACAGGCATTATATAAGGGGAAAAATTAAAGTGTGCAGTTATTGACTAAACAAGAACTGTTGTAAGTTAAAAAAAAAAAAAAGGGGGAATGCCTGGCAGCATAGCCCAGTCCTTTACCTTTGTGTCACAAAGTATAACTGAAACGTCTCACGGCTATGTGGGCGTTCAGATCTGAAGAATAAATAGGTTACATGAGGTCAGCGTGCGCGCGGTTGGCCTCGCTTCAGGGAAACAGCTGCTGCAGGTCGCATTCCTGCCTCAGCCCATCATGCCTGGGGATTCCAGCTGATGTGGTAACTGAGTGCTGCTCCATAATTATGGGAATGCTACGTATGTGATTTAAAAACAGGGCCGCAACCCCGCAATTTTAACAGACATTAACTCAAACTGTGGTATCAACAGAATACACTTCTATTTCCGTTACGGTGAATTGTGGCAACTTGAATGCTGTACATCATGATTAGAGAAAGACAATTGATGATGTAGTTGGCTACCTTTTGCATACAAACAGTATTCATGGTTAAATCACAAATAATATTCCATAAAAATTATTTAACAATATTTTCTGTATGTTAGAAATGGGGTTTCTGGTTGGCTACGGTATGCACCTAAGCCAGGCAGAACCCACTACTCTAGTCAGGGTAAGGGACTTACACACCCAAGATAATCCCTGCTCACCCCCTTGGTAGCTTGGCAGAGCAGTCAGGCTTATCCCAGAACCAATGTGTAAAGCGTTTGCACAACACACACACCCACACACACACACACCATTGACACAATAACGACACCACAAAAGAAACTCCACACAATGTTATATAAAAATATCTCTTATATTGCCTATAAACACATAGATCACCATCACATAAATCACAAATCACTTTGACAACTAGGCAATTGTCATAATCATCACACTTAGAGCATTACAGTAAATACTTATAGGTTTCACATGTCATAAACAACACCACTGTACATTACAGACAGATCTTGAAAATGATACAAGGATTAAAACAACATTTATCCCAATATCCGGGCATGAAATGCAGTAGAGAAAAACACAAAAATCACCACATTCACATTACCATAACCACAATGAAAACCTAGGGCCCAGCGTTTCTGTGCTCCTGTTACACAGTATATGGTAATTGGTACTCACTGTTCTCAGATGTGTAGGCTATTGGGCCACCTGCCCGCCTACAACAGTGAATACAGTAGTTTGTGGCGAAAGGCCGAGCGAGACCTCCGTCAAGGCTTTTCTTCCCACCTGGCTAGCTGAGGCCAACTGAACCGAGGCCCCCATAGGTAAGCCACACGAAGGGGGCGACTCACGCTGCCCCCTTGCTATTCACAGCACAACCAACAATTTACTCAAGAGGGCACCCCTCTGGCAAAGAGGCGGGAGGCGCAAGGATTCTCTTTTCCATCGGCACACTAGAGCGCTGGGACATGTCAGTCCGGTGTGGCTGGCTTGGCAATGCGAGCAGAGGCTCCTGCTTCCTTCACACGGGAAGCCGTCTCCACCCGCCACTGCACCTGGGTCTTCACTCGGTGGTGCTGGGGCACTGGGCACATGGGTGCTGGTTCTTGCACTGGCCGTGGCTGCTGCAGACATCAGTTCCCTTCCCGGGTACTGCGGGATCTCTGTGGCTTCTTGGACTGCAGGGCTGCAGGTGGGGCAGAGGGGTACCCCACGGCAAGGCGTGGTTGTTTGCTCTGGGTCCGGGATGGCAGTGAGAGGTCGCGCTTCCTGAATTGTTGCCGGGCAACGTGGGAGACTTCTGGCTCTAGTGAGTGTTGCCAGGTAAGGCAGGAAACTCCTTCGTGATGGGCTCAGCTGACGAGCGGCCATGCTCTCGATCAGAGATCTTCCACAACCCTTGGACCTTACAACACGGCACTGAGTTGCAGTGCCTCAGGCTTGCACACAGCAGGTGGGGAAGGCAGGCCCAGCAACTTGATCAAAAGGTTTAGCGGGCAAAGCACAAGGAAGACTTTGATGTCCCTGAGTCTTCCACAAACAGGAGGCAAGAACACACAAGCCCTTGGATATTCTTCACAAGTAGGATACCTCAGCAGGCAAAGAAAGTCAGCCCCTTTCCTCTGCCCATAGATAGAAACAGCAACTGCAGGCTAACCCACCCCTCACACAGAAAAAACAGCACTCCTCACACAGTTCTTCAGCTCTTCTCCTTGGCAGGGTCCCCTTGTTTCTAGAAGTGATCAAAGTTCTGGGGTTTTAGGTTGATTACCTATACCCCATGTTCTCTTTGTGGCAAGGGTCTCTGAGCTCCTTCCAAACCCGTTCTGACCTCCCTGGTCCAGCTTGACTGCAGCAGGTGGAGACAGCATTGTGCAAAGGAAACACAGCATATTTAGGTGCTACTGAAACTCCTCCCACCACTACAAATGCAGACAAGGTCTATTCAGCCTGGCTATGAATCACCCAGGCAAGGCAGGACACACCTCAACCCCCTTTGTGACTGTCTGAAGTGAATGCACATCCCCAGCTCCTGCCACTCCAAAACCAGACGGTGGATCCACAAACCGGAAGAGGCGCACAGGATGTTTAAACAAGAAAACAAGAGATGCTGAGACACTGAGAGAGAGAGAGTGAGCGAGAGCAGTGAGCAGGAGCTCGCCGCAAGTCCTCTTGTGCTGAGACGGTGTCTGCCTGGTGGAGCTGGCACCGGGGCTTGGAGCCGGGAGCGGGAGCTCGTCGCAAGGTCCTCTCGTTCTCATTCCGAGCCGCGCTGTCCTGCCTGTTGGAGCCGGCGCTGGTTGGCTCCCGCGGTCCTCGGTCTTCACCTGGACTTTCCTGGACTTTTCCTGGAGAGGCTCAGCGGGACAGGGCGGCGGAAGGAAATTGGCGGCGGAGTCAGAGGAGGAGAGGAGGCGGCTGCAGGCGGCGGGGGAGAATCAGCGGAAGAGGCGGGTTCAGCCTAGTCTGCACGAGTCCGCCATTACCCCTAGTCGAGGCACGGGAGAGCACACACGGGACATCGCCGTGAGTCCGGAGGCTGGGGGTACTGTGCTCGCCTGGGAGTTGTCTCCACCTGGTTTTTTGCCCAGTCCTGCCTAGTCGAGCGCGCCCCGCCTGTATGCCTACTACATTATTTTAAGCTCGCCTCCGCGCCCAAATATGGGGGGGGGGGGAATACTTGATTCACCCTCGTGCAAATAAAATAAAATTGGAAAGAACTTCATATCAAGAACCACAAGCACCACAGTAACTGGGAAAACTGCTCTTCTGGATTCAGTTAATTTCAATTTTGACCAGTTAATTTTGACTTGCTTTGTACCATCCTCGTTTCATAGACTCAACCAGGGGGGGGAGGGGGACTTGTAACGAGTGGTGCATTGTGCCTCCTCGTAACCCCGTTTTGTGGCCAAGTGGGTTGAACCAGGCTAATTGGTATTCTGTTCCATCTTCATCCTTCCATCAGCATCGTTTTTCAACCACCTTGCTGCTTTGCCTGACAGGCTCTCTCTGCTCACCAAAAATTCCAAAAACTAAATTACTCCGTGGGGATGCCATCCAGGTGCTTGCGTTCAGGGCGCACAAATGCAAATGCACCAGAAGGTTCACCCACAGGACTGTCAGGGCCACCAGCAAGATCAGCCAGTCACTCCACGGACCATCCTAGTCCCCTAAAGCTCCAAAAAACTATCATGCGAAAGAAAAATCGGGGGCACCTTTCACATTTGAAAATCTATCCATCGGTGATGTCAATGTTCATGAAGGGTGTAAGGAGTTCCCTACGGGGTAAGGTGGCAAAGGACAGGGTCCAGGAGATGGCCATCTGTGTAACACAGGAGAATTAGCAGGGCGCTCAGCCCGTTCGCCCAGAGTTTAAAGTGCCTCCTTCTCCCACCTCAAATATTCGCGGTCAGAACACAGGCGAAATACTTCCGTTGTCTTCATTAACACAGCCTCCTGGTGGAAATGCTTTACGGACAGGAGTGGAAGATACTGAGATGGAAATGGACCTAACTGAGGGAAGAGCAAAGGTCTTTCCTGCTGAGAACCATGACGGACAGGAATTGTCACCACTGTCACCATTGGCAGGGCTGGTATCCCTGTTTGATAAACCCAAATCCACCCGAAGATTTACTAAGTGTAGTTCTGGTCCTTCCCCGCGGAATTTGTTCGAGCCGGTGCCACAGGTGCCACAGTCTATAGACCTTAGCCCTGTAGTGGTGAAAATGGAGGACTACACCCTGCCAGACATCGCTATACCATTGGAAAAAAACAAAGATTTGGAGGCCCATTTAAGAAAACCAATTACTGTGGATCCGGAATTGAGACTGTCTCTAGTTCTATCAGCTGGTTGCCCTCACATGCCCGCCCTGTACAGTAGTACCCCCATAATTTTTTCTCATGTCCATTCATTAGACTTGTCCGACGTGGGGGCATCAGTCGCATTTCAAGACAAGGGGGTTCATGACACTTTGAACTCAGTAGAGAATGTACGGGGGCTCCTTAGAGATATTTTATGCATTGGAGAGAATTCTCTCATCAATTTTATCTTTGCTTGATAAAACCACGGTGAATTCTGATCATATATTGGAGGTTCTCTCTCCTATTTTAATGGGGATCCAAAAACTCACCTCGGTTAACCAAGTAACAAATAAGTTAGTAAAGGCCCTTGATATAGATTGCCGTTCATGCCAGACGTGTAATGGGGTGTCTATACGGGGAACTAAGTTAGAGGAGCAGAAAGTTAAGGAGGCCTCTATAGCTGTACCGCCTAGAGGTAGCCCTCTGGTAAGCTCCGCTCCAGATAAACAAAGTATAGAGAGTACCCAGTCCACCATTCTTGGGGGCAATTTAAATTTAAATGTAACACCAGTTAAGTCACCATTGCAGGTATACCCTATTTTTAAAAAATGCAACTTAAATACTTCCAGCATGGCAGGTCCCTCGATTAATCCCCATTTTATTGAAAAGTCCGCTGTTACTTTAGTCACCGCGCCCCTTGGGGAGGTTCCCCCCTCGAGAGAAAGCAACGACCTACAAAGGGAGGTTCCCCCCTCGAGAGAAAGCAACGACCTACAAAGTCGTAGGGGGAAGAAGAAGAGCAGGATTCGGCGTATCCCTAAACGGAAACAGAAAAAACTGCGGTTTCCCACCGTACTTGAGGAACCAGATAGCACAAATCCGCAATCAAGTAGAAAGGTCCCTGGGCCCTCAGGGCCATCAGTATTGACTGTTGGCCATAATTTAGGGCCGGTTAATGTAAATCAGCTGACCTTCTTGGACCCCTCGCCGAATAAGCTGTCGAGCCAAGAAGGTCAGGAAGATAGAGGGTCGCCTAAAGTCATTACGGGTGATGTAGAGATTCAGAGATTCCCCTGCAATACTGCTCCAGCTTATCAAGGAATGAGTAGAGACCCTACACCAAGAAACCTATTGACAAATGCATATGCTACTGTGTTAGAACAGGGTTCAGCTAGCAGAGGTGCCCCTCTTTCCCCTTCCGGACGGGATACTCTCCCAGTACGGTTTGATCCCGGCCAGGGAAGGGTTGGGGAGAGGGGCTCAACCGCAGCCTGTAGCAGTAATATGCTTAGGTCGGTGAGGGGATCAGACCTCGGGTCAATTGGTAAGAGGCACATAGGGCCGGGTATCGGGCAAGTGAACAATACTTTGTCTTTTGTCTCCCTGTTCGATACTGATTTGACCCTACTGAATAGAAGTGCCCTCTTGCAGTTGTTATTAGAAATAGAGGACTTGCGATTGGTAACAAGCAAAGACATTGAGTTGGTTTATTTAGACCTTAGGAGTGGCTCCCCAAAAACTAGAGTCACCTTTACGTCAGGGGTAGTTTCAATGCTAGTACTGGCCAATGTAGATTCCTTTAGGTAAAGAGGGGCTGTGTTTTCTTTTAAGAATCCCCGGATTGTCCCGTTTGAATCCTCTGGGAAGACCCATCAGGAGACAGGTAGCACGTTTCCTACTCCTATGGGCGTCAGAAATCCTAAAGACATTAATATATAAGTAGGGAGTAGTCTAGGAAAAAGAGAAATTAACATTATAGGTCCGCAAGTTCAAAGGACCAGTAGTCCCATAGTGGAGGATGAGATGGCCCAGTAGAGTTGTGTAGCCGGTACCCTGAATGGCTCAAAATAAATTACTCAATTACTCTTGTTGCTGAGGTAGCCAATTGGGAAGAATTTTATCCTGGAATCTAGCGGGGGTAGGAAAAACTAATTGTAAGCTTGACTCGTTATTAGAACACGACCCTAAAATAATTTGTCTTCAGGAAACCTGGAACTGTGGGGATTTTTATTTCCAGAATTGTTTTGTATATTGTTGTACAGCAAAACATTCCTTAAAAGGTCACACTAGCGGTGGCTTAGCCATTTTACTTAGCTGTACTATAAAATGGAATCCTGTGATTTACATTCATCCCTCTAAGTGTTGTATGGGAGTGAAGTTGAGGATAGGTAAAGATAAATTAGGGCAAACCGTTTCCCTTTTCCTGTTAAATGTGTATATTCCCCCAGGGAGAGCATCCAACTCACTAGTTGATTCCATTTGTTCCTATGTGCAAAGGATAAGTAGCTCTGAAGAGTGCTGATGGATTATGATGGTGGGTGATTTCAATGCTAAAATTTCCAATGGTTTTGTCATGTCTTTTTCAAACCTTGAGTTGGAGGAAGTATGGTCCATTCCAGAATCTTTACTGCCCGACCATTTAAGATCGGATTAACGAGGCTTGTCATTTTTGCATAATCTGAGAATGTTTGACCTTGTGATGTTGAATTGCAGATTTCCAGAGGACTCCCCTGCCTCTTATACCTACCGGGGCCCATATGGTCATTCATTAATTGATTACATGGTGGTATCTTACCAATTGTTTGGTGTATGTACACAATTCAAGGTACTACCAACAAGCATGAGTGATCATGGAGTTTTGGCTGTGGATATTAACATGGAATTTGAGAAGCCTGAACTCTGGAATCATAGGGATGAAAATATTTTATATAAAATATGTAAAAATAAGGGTACCCCTGATACAATTTCCTAAATCAGGGTGTGTTAGTTAAGTGTAAACAAAACACATTAGGAAAGCTGAAAATAATCATGGACCTAAACAACATATATATTATACATACACCTACTAGTATTAGGTATCAAAAATATTTTTATATACATATGTAAATATACAAAATTTTCTTCATGTACATATTAAAAAATAGGAAAAAGAGAAACAATTGTCCCCTAAAATCAATAGTGCATCTTGATTACACATTTAGATTACATGAAATGGTTGTGTTTCCAATCAGGAACCTAGACAATCCTAAATGTATATTTCATGATGTCAACATTGTACCTCTTTATATATACTAATATTTACAATGATTCAACATTAATTACAAAATCTAGATAATACAAAAAAAAATTCACTTCATTTTATATAGAGGACATTCAATTCTAGCATGGCTCTTGAAAATCTGTATTCTACGCGCGTTTCGGCTGTGTGCCTTCATCAGGAAGCCATGTACATAGACAATGAGACCTAAACAGGGTGCATGTAAACAAAAAATATGTATCAATGATATACAAAGGTCCTACTATATTTAGGTGCCTCGAGAGGCAAATCACAGAACATGATAATACATGAAAATTTTAAAGCACTAGTCACAACTAAGCAGAAACTTTTGGAAAGAAAAAGGAAGAAAAAAGTTGGAAATAAGAATCATTAATAATATTATTAACAGTAATCCCCAGATACAAAAAACCAGTATTCCGTTTGGACAGTTCCTACGTCTACGTAGGAACTGTACCAATGTACAAGATTTTGACACTCGAGCAGCAGATATGAAAGCCAAATTTGTAGCCAGAGGGTATCCCAAACGTCTAGTACGTGATTCATATAAACGGGCGCGTTTTTATGACAGGCAATGTCTACTCACCCAACAAGTTAAACAATCTAGCTCTAGGCCGGTATTTGTAACAAGACACTCAACCATGAATGATAAGATTCGCCATATTATCAACTCCAATTGGCATATTTTAAATGCCACTAGACCTAAAAGCACAGAACTGCCTAAACCTCTGTTTGCGTACAGAAAAAATAAGAATCTTAAAGATCTTATCGTACAATCTCGCATGCCAGTTAAATCTACCAATACTATCCAAACTTCTATTTCAAGTCACCCATTTCCTACTGGCAACTTTAAATGTATGTCATGTGTGGCGTGCCAATTTGCCATTGAAACAAAGGCCTTTACGTTTAACAACATCAAACTACAATTGGATGTCCTAACGAACTGTAAAACGTCCAATATTATCTACCTGATTTTGTGTCCCTGTAACAAAGGTTATGTGGGTGAAACAGCCCGCACTATGTCTACATGACTTACGGAACATAGGTCAGCTATCCGTACCCAGAAAATTCAAGCTCCATTGGTAAAACACTATATGGAATTACAACATACCCCGGAGGAGATACGGTGGATCATATTGGAAAAAATCCGTATTAATACCGGCACTATAAGTACAAATATACGCAAATGCAGAGAAGTATTTTGGATTTTCTCTCTGAATACCTATCAAAATGGAATGAATAATGAAATTCCTTGGTACCAGGTTTTAAAATACAACGTTGGCTGAATTGGCCAAGTTTTTGCTGATGGCCACTAGCTTGGGTTAATAGACTTTCGAGACAGCTTCCTCACTGTATCTACCCTTCGTGGTTTTACTGCATAATATTTGTGCAGTTATATTACCATTTATTTTTTAGTTTATACATCTAGCTAACAACTACTTGTGGAGTTATGTTATAGTTTATATTTTTTTAGTTTATACACCTAGCTAAAAAGTATAATTTGAATAGATCCTGTTTATCATAACTATTGGCTTCAATTTAAAATGATGCTGTTGGAGCATTGCAGAACCACTTCCTACTTTCTTAGCAAGATTACACAGCACTAGCACGTTTCTTTCTATCCATTCCAAGATGGCCACCATATTGATTCGGATCTGCGGTACGCTGTCAACGTGCATTTCCCGTGCATCACTTCGAACGTCTTCCGGGTCTCATTGTTCGGATCCGTGAGTGTTGGCGCGCTTTCTGTAATTGACGGGGGTTTAAATAAATCCACTGTGCCTACAATCGGCCAATTTTCTCCAATTTGGACTGCGGCGAGGATGGGGCATCTACGATAACCGGCTTCGAGCATCAGATGCTCTGTGCGAAGTCCTGCATCTTGATTGAGCCATTGCCAGTGTACAGGATATTCCCCTTTTTTCTAGAGCTCTTTAAATAGATGGTAAGTCTATTTCCGCATCTATTGCCTTTATAGCTAAGGTTGGCATCATTATATGCCGTAATTGTTCTTTTCAAACACAAGATATTTCGTCTTTTTTCTTTTTCGTTTTTTAACCCATAGCAACATCGTGAATATATCGTGCTCCTCCAATTTCGCTCGTATATACATCTACGCCTGGCAACTCCCTCTTTCCTGGCTTTATATAACAGGTATATTGTTCTCCGTTTCTATACATCAATTTTGGCATTTAGGGAATTTAGTTTTATTTCCACACAAGTGTAGCCCCCAATAGGGTTGGATTTATATCTTGCTTCCTTACATGTTTGTATATATCATCTGCCCATATGTTGTGACAGCTCAAGTGTGCAACTTTGCAGTCTGTCATCAAATCTACCGTTCACATTACTGAGTAGATTATATTTGATATATATTTTTTAGGGCACTTAAGGACACTCGTAGATTAAAATAGGCTATATATTGGCTCGAGTACTCCTTTTATTGCATTTGTTTTTTTGTTTTGTTTTGTTTTTGTTTTTTCACTATATCTCCATTGCTGTTTTTCATCTTAGTGTACCAACCTCCCAACGCTGATTGATTTGGTGCTCTTACCACATATCAGTTTGTGGCTAAATCTTGGATTCCACCACTGTACTGTCCAGGTCCTTAGTTTTTCTTTTTCATCTCAGAACTTGGCAAATTACACGAGAGGTACAATGCATTTTTCAGTAGCAAATTCCATAGTCACTATGTATAGTCCCTGCTGTTTTTTGGCTTAAATAATTATTCTTGCATTTCTTGATAGAATTCATTATATTATATCAGCATTGCGTCTTTTCTTCTTATTGTCAGAAGTTAGACCCACAGCTATACCTGATGAGGTAAACTCCTAATTATAGAAATCTATATCAATGGCTTACTTGGTGGCAGGTTTGTGGTTTCGGAGACCTGCGCACACATACTTTACTCTTTTTCTTATGTGTAGCCTTGGAATTTATAGACTGGATGTGAACGTCTTTATTGTGCACATCATTTTTTCCTTTCATTTACTCTTTTCACTTATGTGATGGGAAATAACTAACACTGTTAGTAATATTATTAATGATTCTTATTTCCTACTTTTTTCTTCCTTTTTCTTTCCAAAAGTTTGTGCTTAGTTGTGACTAGTGCTTTTAAATTTTCATGTATTATCATGTTCTGTGATTTGCCTCTCGAGGCACCTAAATATAGTAGGACCTTTGTATATCATTGATACATATTTTTTGTTTAGATGCACCCTGTTTAGGTCTCATTGTCTATGTACATGGCTTCCTGATGAAGGCACACAGCCGAAACGCGCGTAGAATACAGATTTTCAAGAGCCATGCTAGAATTGAATGTCCTCTATATAAAATGAAGTGAATTTTTTTTTGTATTATCTATATTTTGTAATTATTGTTGAATCATTGTAAATATTAGTATATATAAAGAGGTACAATGTTGACATCATGAAATATACATTTAGGATTGTCTAGGTTCCTGATTGGAAACACAACCATTTCATGTAATCTAAATGTGTAATCAAGATGCACTATTGATTTTAGGGGACAATTGTTTCTCTTTTTCCTATTTTTTAATATGTACATGAAGAAAATTTTGTATATTTACATATGTATATAAAAAATAAAAATATTTTTGATACCTAATACTAGTAGGTGTATGTATAATATATATGTTGTTTAGGTCCATGATTATTTTCAGCTTTCCTAATGTGTTTTGTTTACACTTAATATTTTATATAATCACAGTAACGGGCGTACTTTTTGGTCAAATAATTTGCTCCCAAGTTTTAAGAGAGTTTTCGATAATGTGGCCTCTATGCACATACAGGAATCCCCCATTGCCAGATTCGAGAGAATCCTGGCTGTAATTAGATTTTGTGGAAGTAAAAAGCAAGTTGCCAGTTCTGCACCTCCAGTGGTTAAATCATGGGAGATTAAAAAACGAAATCGGGAAATTAATGCCTTGATCAGAGAACAATTCAGGCTGTCCTCAATACCCAGGCAAAGGGAAATTAATAGACTAAAACAGGTACGGAAAAGGAAAGTGGTATCTGAACGTAGAAGGGTGGAAGACGCAAACTGGGTTAAACTACGAGAGGTCGCTCAATCCGGTGACACCAGGAAATACTGGGCGCTAATAGCCAAATTTTGTGATGGGAGAGATAAGGCAAAGCCCATTCTGATATCAGATGAAGAACGGTCTACATATATTTCCCAGCTGTATGCTTCAAATTCCTCAGTCGGATGGAATCTTGATGTTGTCTCTGCCTTTTCCGTGGGGAGTGATTATGGAGCCCCCTCGCGCAATGAAATATAGGGTTATATAAAAGGGGCAAGATACTCTAGTGTGATGGGCCTGGACGATGTACCAATAGCCATAATTAAACAGGATGGCTAAGCATGGGCAGAATTTTTACATCCACTGTTTGTTCACTGTTACACTCATGGCGACATTCCACTATCCTGGAAGGGAAGTATAGTTGTTCCATTATACAAAAAGGGTCTAAAAAATTCCCCTGCAAGTTTTAGACAGATCTCTCTTCTGGATGCGACTGGTAAACTGTTTGCTAAGAGCATTCTTACCCATCTTCAAGATTGGGCTTTAGGAAATGGTTTCATTCCCGTAGAGCAAACAGGCTTTCGCAAAAATAGTGGTACCCTTGATAACATCACCGCCCTGCAAACTTTAATTAAAAAATATCCAATGAGCCGGGGAATGCTGTTGTATGCGGCTTTTATAGATTTCTCTACGGCCTTTGACCGGGTAGATCGGGGGACGTTGTGGAGAAAATTAGTTACCATGGGGATACCAGGGAATTTGCTACGACTGATTATTGCACTGCATTCCTCCACTTGGACGCAGGTTTTATTGGGGAGAACACAGGGCCTGTCAAGAAAAATAGAGACCCATAATGGGCTGAAGCAAGGGTGCCTTCTGGCCCCTCTTCTTTTTTCTCTTTATGTTAATGATTTACCAAGTAGAGTGGGGCTTAGCAAAGGGGATTCCCCTAAATTAGGAAATTTAAAGTTGAGCTGCCTGCAGATGACGCCATATTAATGGATCTTACCCCTATTGGACTTCAAAGACGACTTGCTGAGTTGACTAGGTATACAGAAGAATACTACTTAAAAATAAATATCTTAAAGAGCAAAGTTATGGTTTTAGTTATCGGGGATGTAGAGTCAGAAAGAACATGCACTGGTTCTTGGCGAATGAGAAACTGGACGTAGTAAAGGTTTACCCATATTTAGGAAAAATCTTTACAAACAGGTGTTCCAGCAGCAATCCTATGGATCAATGTAAAGGCAAGGCAATTTCACAGGCCTCTGCAATCAATCGATTTTATACACACTGTGGGAAAAGACATTTCGCACACATTTTATCAGTTTATGAAATAAAGATACCGCCAGCATTGAGCTATGTCTGCGAAACAGTAGATGTACAAGAGTGGGATCAATTTGAAAAAGTAGAGGGGCGGATTTGGCGCCAAATCTGTAATCTGAACTGCGCTGCTCCTACCGCATCGATTTGGCTAGAATTTGGTTTACTCTCCACCTATGCTCTCTATGGCTGCGTGCTTAAGATGGAGCAACGCATTAGCAAATAGCTCTGAGAATGCCTTACGGGTAGCATTGTGCGAGGAAATTTTTGTCATCATGAAAGGAAAAAGTGCTCTTTTTAGGAATCATCAAAAAGCCATAAAATTGTTCGGCCTCGAGATGGACAGTGTGGCGGTGCTTTGTAAACATGCTCTGAAAATCAGAATTAAAAAAACAATCTACGGGGTATCTCGTAAAAGAGATATTTTATTGTGCACACAGAATAGTAAAAATGACTGTATAGCAGGGAGTAGTATCTACAAAAAAACCTCAACCTTATGTTTTGTGGAATCTCCAACATGGAGTACGTAGAGCTATTTTGTTGCTTAGGCTGAATTTGCTCCCTTTAAGAATTGTAACAGGAGCTTGGGAGGGCCTTGCTAGACAGGAAAGACTCTGTCACTTGTGTAATTCCTGTGTACAAGACTTAAATCATGTCCTATTCGTTTGTCCCACATTACAACCTTTACGTCGTAGATACCGAAGAAATGTTTTCCTAAAGTACAACATCGCCACAGCAGAAGAGGCCTGTAACTGTCTGCTGGCTCCCCCTTCTGAACTAGTCTGTTTAAATTTTTTTAGCTTTTTTAAACAATTCTTAAATATATTTTAGAACAGTATTGGTTTATTATGTATGTTTCCGAGCACTTGCACTTTTTCTACTCATTATGCTGCTAGTTATCGAGTACTGTATTCTGAAATTGTAAATCCTTGTTTTATTATGAGTTTTAATTCCTATGCATTTTTATTATGCTGCTAGCTATGGTGTACTTCACCTTGAATTGTACAACCCTGTTTTTATTGTGAAGTTTTTTAATACCCTTGCACTTTCATTACGCTGCTGGTTATTGTGTACTGTATCTTGAATTGTCAAATCCCCGCTTTTACTATATGTTTTTAATACTTAAAGTTCTCACTGTAGTATTGGATATATACATTTCTGTAATTATCATAAAAGTTTAACCAAAGTCCTCTAAGTATTCAATGGTGGTAATCTGATTTGTTATGGATCAATTTACTTGGCACTTGAAAGGTCCTTGGAACGGTTTCTTGTGCATGTGCTTTTTCTCTGTTTTTATATGACATGATGAATTCTGTACTGTAAAAATTTAGAACATTCCTCTTTTATAGGAGGGTTATGCTGATTTTTGGATGTATATTTTCTATTTTATGTGGAACTCTTCGGAGTCCCAAATCATAATACAATAAACTTGAAACTTGAAACAAGAAAATGGTCACTTTCTAAAAATGGCATTATCAAACACAGAGTTTAAAAAACACCTTTACTAAAAGGTGTGTTATTAAATTCTGAGTTCAGAGAGCCTAAACTCCATTTTCCTATCTTGTCCCAATGGAAAGTTACACTTGTAAGATGTTACAAGGCAGTTCCCATGTTAACCTATGGGGGAGGCATCATTTCAACAGTAAAAAACGAAATACACAGTATTTCACTATCAGGACATGCAAAACACACCAGTACATGTCCTACCTTTCACATTCACAGCACCCTGACCATGGGGGTACCCTGGGCTACCTTAGGGGTGCATTACATGTAAGAAAAGGAAAGGATAGGGTCTGGCAAGTGGGTTCACTTGCCAGATTGGCATGGCAGTTTAAAATACCACACGCACACACTGCAGTGGCATGTGGGTGGCACAACCAGTGCTGCAAGCCCACTAGTAGTGTTTGATTTACAGGCCCTGGCACATTTAGTGCACTTTACTAGGGACTTACCAGTAAATCAAATATGCCAGTCATGGATAACCAAACATACTTACAATTTGCACAGGGAGAACTTGCACTTTGACACTGATCAGCAGTGGCAAAGTGCCCAAAGCATCTAAGCCAGCAAAAACGAAATCCCCAGCACACAATCAAAAATGCAGGAGGTAGAGGCATAAAGTTAGGGGAAACCACACCAAGGATGCCAGGTCTAGCACTGTATAACACTCAATATTGTCAAAGGGAATCATCGTCCATAGTCGCACATCTATCTCTGGTATTTCTATATATTTGACAATATATTACACAAACAATTTGGCCCAATAATACATTGACTTCAGCAATACACAGAAATTTCATACAGGTTATACATTATTTCCTGATGTGCAATACATTCATTTCCAAGTCAATTTCTCATCCTAAATAGGAGAAAAATGCAATTCACCTATCAACAAAAAGGGTCACATAATATATCTGGGACAGGTTGTATCACACGTTGGGTAACCAGTAATCCCAGAACTGGTGACATCCTAGTGAATTCAAGGCCTATGCAAGGTCCCAGGGAATCCGTAACTGATGCTAGTGGTGGGCTTAATACTGAGAGGGTTATAGTACTATCAACCATTACTCAAAAGAGCCTCCGGTCATGAGATTTCCTCATAGTCGTTAAGCCCATGGACTACCGTATCCAGGAGGTTGATCCATTTACATTCGTGCAAATTCAAGACATCAAACTCCCACCCTTTAGGTTCATGCTGATCTTCTCAACTACCAGCCATCTCAGACTATCTAGTGGGTGGTTGAAGGAATCAAAATGCTCAATCAATTGTGCCACCTGTACCTATTGCCTAATCCTGCGACAACATTGTAGTATTCGCACTTTCACTTTTTAGTGGGTCTAGCCAATGTAGAAAACTCCACAGGGGCACCTGATCACGTAAACCACATCCATACTATTACAGTTAGTATGTCCCTTCAGTGTGAAGGTGTGTTCATTGTGGCAGAATGTCTTGGTTTCTACAGTCATATCGTATGCCTTGCAGCTCCCACATAGTACAGGTAATGAGACCGATCTCCACAAGTTCCTCCATTGGTTGAATCAGAGATCACAGGACATCAAATTTACTATCCAGTACAGTTCAACCACCATTAGCTTCCTTGATATTACAATTAAAGTTGATAATGGACAGCTATACACCAATTTGTTCAGAAAGAGTAGTGAAAGAAATACTCTTCTTTGATATTCAGGTCTCCATCCTAGAAACCTGAGGGACAACTTGCCCTATGGGCAGTTTCTCCCACTATGGAGGAATTGCTCAGATAAAACAGACTACTTCAGGGAATCGGAGGAATTACTTATGTGGTTAGCAGAAAGGGGTTACCCAAAGAGCCTACTAAAGAAGGCATGTAAGAGGGCTTGGATCTGCCTGAGGGAGGTTTTACTTGAACCCAAACAGTGGGTAGAGAGCGCACAGGACAGGATGATCTGCGTAACTACATACTGCACCCACAACAATGAAATAAGACAATTCATAAATAAACGCTGGGCTTTAGTGGTAGATGAGATTGACACCACAGACCCAACCATGCATGTATTCAGGAGCGGCATAAGGATAACAGATAATGTAGTGAGTTCATATCTAGGATGTCCCCCCCAAACCCTCTATACTCACACTGTGGAACTTGCCTCCGGTTACAGGCCACTTAGATGTGGGAGTTGCAAGACATGCAATATGACTGTGGGAACAAAGACATTCAGCCACAATGAACACACCTTCACACTGAAGGGACATACTAACTGTAATAATACGGATGTGGGTTACGTGATCAGGGGCCCTTATGGGATTTTGTACGTTGGCCAGACACACCAAAAAGTGAAAGTGCAGAATTAGTTAAAAGGTACAGGGTGCACCATTGGTTGGTTGAACATTTTGATACCTTCAACCACCCAGTAGACAGTCTGAGATGGCTGGCAGTTGAGAAGATAAGCATAAACCCAAGGGATAGTAGTTTGATCGATGTCTTGAATTTGCGCGAATGTAAATGAGTCACTTCTTGGATACAGTAGTCCATGGGCTTAATGAGTATGAGGAAATCTCACAACAGGTGTCTCTTTTAAGTAATGGTTGATATTACTGTAACCCTCTCAGTATTAATCCCATCACCAGTATTGGTCACGGTTTCCCTAGGACCCTGCATAGCCCTTGAATTCACTAGGATGTCACCCAACGTGTGATACAACCTGTCCTAGATATTTTATGTGACTATGAAAAGCTCTGGATTTGCTCATGATCTTATTTTGACTACCTTCAATGACCCTTTTTATTGAATGATGAATTGTATTTTCATCCTATTTAGGATGAGACATTGACTTGGAAAATGAATGTATTGCACATCAGGAAATAATGTATAACTTGTATGACATTTCTGTATTTTATTGAATTCAATGTTTTATTGGGCCAAATTGTTTGTGTAATATCTTGTCAATTATATAGAAATACCAGTGATAGATGTGCTACTATGGACGATGATCCCCTCTGACGATATTGAGTGTTATACAGAAAATATTGTTAAATAATGTTTGTATTATCTTTTTTGATTTAACCATGAATACTGTTTGCATGCAAAAAGTGGCCACCTACACATCAATTGTCTTTCTCTAATCATGATTTACATCATTCAAGTTGCCACAATTCACTGTAACGGAAATAGAAGTGCATTCTGTTAATACCACAGATTACTTAATGTCTGTATTGATTTCCTAAGGTTGCAGCCCTGTTTTTAAATAACATGGGTAACATCCTGGTAGTGCCATTTCAGCATCCAGTTTCTACTGAAGCTGGAGTCCATGCCATGGACGTGATACACTAAGGGGTCGATTCCGATTCGGGCCGGAAAAAGCACCGACCGACTCGGATCCGGAAAAAATAC
This sequence comes from Calotriton arnoldi, assembly GCA_963921515.1. Classification (NCBI taxonomy): domain Eukaryota; kingdom Metazoa; phylum Chordata; class Amphibia; order Caudata; family Salamandridae; genus Calotriton; species Calotriton arnoldi. The sequence goes on along the minus strand of CAWUFW010012301.1, from coordinate 24,510 downwards.
CGACCGACACGTACCAGTGGCGCCCGACACGCCAAGTACGATGCAAGCCGCGATAAATCCGACCGACACGTCAGGAAACCAAGCCGACCGACCGAGCCGCTCGGAAAATAGCAATCCGGCCGGAAAAACACGCGAATCCAACCGACCGACACGCACCCGGAACAAATCCGACCGAATCGTACCCGCCAACTCCAACCCGCAAAGTACGATGCAAGGCGCGAAAACACGACCGAGTCGGACGGAGGACAAGCCGTACGACCGACACGCATACAAAACCGAGCCGAAGCAACACAATACACCGCGACCGACGCGTACGCAGCATACAAAACTGCACAAACACAGCGTTAACGAAACGGAAAACACCGTACGAGACCAATGCAGGGTCCGACTCGGTCACAAGAACGTTTCCAACATACACAAACAGCACAAAGGAAAAATCACCCCAAAAAAGGCCAAACAAGCAATTACCAAGCCAATAAATACTGGGGGGTGGGGACAGAGAACAAAGACACACCCACAACTCCACCTATATAAAGGACACAAATCACTACCATGAGCCTTTGCAAATGCCATTCCACTACCAGCACCCAAGAGAAAGCAACCACACACCCACAGCTCATCCCTCACACAAGCCACACACCAGCAGCACACCAACAAATACCTACCTCACATACACCCAGCACAACACACACCCACACACCCTCACCTGCACACCAACACACACATCACCCACCATCACCACCCATCACCATGCCCCCCAAGAAGAATCACAAGTTCCTAGATTGTGAATTGGAAGTCCTGGTAGACGAGATCCTCAGGGTAGAGCCACAGCTGTTTGGCACATTGGTCCAACAGACCCCCATGTCGCAGAAAACCAAGATGTGGGAGAGGATCATCAACAGGGTGAACGCCCAATCACCATGTCGGCGCACAAAGACCGACATCCAGAACAGGTGGTATGACGTGCGCAGGAGGGTACGGAAACTGCTGAAGCAAGATTACATCAACAGCCAACACACCGGCAGTGGCCCTCCTGCCAAGCCAATATACCTCAGGCCCTGGGAGGAGAAGGTGCGGGCCATCCTACCGCCAGTGAGCATATATGGACTAGAGGACATCCCAGAGCCTGGTGAGTACACAACAAATGTACACAATATACTGCCACAAAACACACACACATCACTGTCAAGGGGAGAGTCAAACCATGCACTCATAGCAATTACACAGCAACTAGAACAGAATCATCCCAAAATGTGTATGTCAGTCAGATAAACACAACACATGCCATCAAAAAAGTCACATCCAACTGTGCCAACACATGTACAAACACAACCACAACTACAGCTAGGCAGTGGCACAAATAGAACTAACACACACATCCACACATGTAGCCACCACAACAACACCAACACACAGTGAAGACCACTCAAAGGAAGGAATTCTGTGTATGCTGGCCAAGTCAGTGTAGCCAATAGCATCATGGGAGTCGCAGTCACACATATTGCCCCCCCACAACTGTCCCATCAACACCACCATGAACCATGCGCACATCACAGGGAGTGGAGAAGGACTCACAAGATGGCTGACACTGGCTACTGCTGTGGGGAGCACAAGGCCCTGCTGGCAACTGTGCACCAACAAACAGCAGGACACCACTGACTGACATCCTGAGAGACAACTTACACTCCCTGCAATGCAAGCACGTTCCATGGTGGGATATCTGGCTGGCTGGGTGGGAAGGGGGACTTGCAGCACTGACCATAGTCACCAGCACCTCCCCTCACACCCCCCCCAACACAAACTCCACAGTACCCACCTGGTAGAATGCAATGCCCTCCATCCTAACACAAGATCCCACAAAGCACCACCACCCTGGCTTATGTTGTGTGAAGCACAGGGACACTCTTGGGACTCTTAGCCAAACAACTGCCAGGACAACACTCCCAGCCATCCTGTCAGCACAGCCAGCCCACCCCACAGGGAAGCAGAGTCAAAAGGAAGGAAGCATGGGCATGCTGGGAAGGGGGTGGAGGCAATAGCATGATGGGAGTCGTAGTCACAGACATTGCTCAGCCTCACAACTGGCCCATCAACACCACCCTGAACCATGCTCACATCACAGGGAGTGGAGAAGGACTCACAAGATGGCTGACACTGGCTACTGCTGTGGGGAGCACAAGGCCCTGCTGCCAACTGTGCACCAACAAACAGCAGGACACCACTGACTGACATCCTGAGAGACAACTTCCACTCCCTGCAATGCAAGCACGTTCCATGGTGGGATATCTGGCTGGCTGGGTGGGAAGGGGGACTTGCAGCACTGACCATAGTCACCAGCACCTCCCCTCACACCCCCCCCAACACAAACTCCACAGTACCCACCTGGTAGAATGCAATGCCCTCCATCCTAACACAAGATCCCACAAAGCACCACCACCCTGGCTTATGTTGTGTGAAGCACAGGGACACTCTTGGGACTCTTAGCCAAACAACTGCCAGGACAACACTCCCAGCCATCCTGTCAGCACAGCCAGCCCACCCCACAGGGAAGCAGAGTCAAAAGGAAGGAAGCATGGGCATGCTGGGAAGGGGGTGGAGGCAATAGCATGATGGGAGTCGTAGTCACAGACATTGCTCAGCCTCACAACTGGCCCATCAACACCACCCTGAACCATGCTCACATCACAGGGAGTGGAGAAGGACTCACAAGATGGCTGACACTGGCTACTGCTGTGGGGAGCACAAGGCCCTGCTGCCAACTGTGCACCAACAAACAGCAGGACACCACTGACTGACATCCTGAGAGACAACTTACACTCCCTGCAATGCAAGCACGTTCCATGGTGGGATAACTGACTGGGTGGGTGGGTGGGTGGGAAGGAGGTCTGGCTGTCAACCAAACACAATCAATGCAGACCATGTTCACACCCCAGAGAATACATAGAAATGCCCAAATAATGCAGGACAATGTGCCACACCAATATCAACCCCTGACTGTGACGACTTAGGACAATACAATGTACAGGCCCGCACCCCGAGGCACAGTCACAACTGTCAGGTGTGTCAACCACTGATGCCTGCAGAAACATGACATACATTGTTTGTGTCTCCCAAAAACAGGTGATGATAGGGACACAGCAGCAGACGCTGAGGAGTCCCAGTCCCAGGCTCAAGAGGATGCCGAGCTCACTGGCGTCGTACAGCCTCTGTCCTCCTCGGACGATGAACAACCTGGCACATCCGGTGCAAGTCAACATGCTGCACCAGCAGGACCACCAGCTGCAGCACCAGCAGGTCCACCAGCTGCACCCCCTGCACCCACCCCTCCAACGACTGTCACCACGAATACCATCCCTGCCGACATGGACAGAATAAGGAACAACACCAGCGCAGTGACCCTGGACCAACCTGGGGCCATGGACACCACCACCACCACCAACCCCCAAGGTGGACCAGGGTTATCTGTGCGTGCAACTGCACACACTGCACATGTCAGCAGGGGTGGTGGGAGGGGTGGGAGACAGAGGTCGCTGCTTGCAGACGTTGCTGGTGTGCATGAAGACCCACAACTGGTACGCATAGCTGATGCGTACCAGTCCAGCACCGGAGAGCTCAGCCAGGTAGTGGGGCTCCTCAGAGACATCAAACAGCAGCAGGCTGCCCATCATGCCCGCTTGGACTCCCACATGTCCCAAGTGGAGTCACACATGTCACGTGTGGACTCCCACATGTCACGTGTGGACTCCCACATGACCCGCGTGGAGTCCAAGTGGGATGTACTACATGAGATGACGGCGGTGCACAGGGACATTTTACAATGCCTCCGCCAGATGAACAGCAACCAGTCCACACCTCCCTGTGTGCCAACAACATCTGGTACCGAACAAACTGCAACTGCCACAGGGAGGGAGGAGGACTCTGGCGGAGAGTCCCCTGCACCGCAGCAGCCTGCACTTGAGGGCCCCCCCCAAGAAGAGGGGTCGTCCGAGGAGGGGAAAGTGAGAGGCTGATGGCCAAGCGCAACTCCCAGGAAGCCTGAACCTGTTCTGGATTTTCGCCTTTGTGCACAGACTGTTCACCCTGTTGATGGCAACACTACTCCCACACATTGCATGGGGAGTACAAGTTGGAACAATGTGTCAGACAACTGTGGCCCCGATACTGGGGATCCTGTCTACCTGGACTTCCTATTCATCTAGGAACTTGGGATTGCAAGATTCATGTACAGCACAATCCATCCTATGCACTATTATCACAATAAACACACTAATACACCATACTTGCCTCTGTCGTGATTCCAACGTGGGTGCTGTTATGGGGATGATGAACTGCAAAATTACACAGTGTATGCGAACTGCAACAGCAAGGACAACACAGGCATGTGAGTACAGGCAACGTGACACATATGAGGGAGACACACCACCAGGGCTACACAACACATACACACCTAGGCCATCTGACTCATTGCCTACACTGATGTTGCCAGGAAGACGGTGCAATGCACAGACACCACACCCATTCCCAGTTGTAGTCAAGTAGCCCACAGGTGCAGTAAGCAAATGGCAGTCAAATGTGTGACCACAGACAACGCACATCACTAAGTGAAGCACAGGTTTATTACACAGTAGCAACATGCCGTAACCACTACAGATGCAAGGTAACCCCACCTGGTAGCGGGCACACAGTCAACAACTGTAGACAGAAGGAAGTCCATGGGTGTGGCGCACATCACCTGTAGGGACACAACAGCTACCAGCCTGGATGTGCAATCACGTCGTCGGTGGACACAGTTGACCAAACGAATCTGAAAGTACCCTGTGAAGGACAGAAATGACACACAGTCAAAAGCAATGCAGTACAGGACAGAACAGCAAAACTCATGCACAATACATGTTACAAGATACCCACCCAGAACCAAGTTAGCATGTCAACACTGTTGGGGAGTACAGCCCACCTGTCACCACACATCGCAACACACATCCTGTCAAGTAGCCCATGGACACACTCCAACAGCACCAGAGCACCACCCACACATCATGCCAACTCACATCATTCACATGACACCTCAGGATACTCACATTCAGCTAAAGAAGTTGGTGATGAGCTGTGTGCGGACATCACCATCACCATCATCATCATCATCGTCACTGGCATCGTGGTCCAGGCCAGGATCCTCCACAGGTGGCGGATGTTGGTCATCGTCATCCTGGATGAGAGGCAACTCCTTCCGCACTGCCAGGTTGTGGAGCATGCAGCAGACGATGATAATCTTGCACACTTTCGCAGGGGCATATGGGAGGGACCCTCCGGTCTTGTCCAGGCAGCGGAAGCGGCTCTTCAGGAGACCAAAGGTCCGCTCAATCACTCTCCTGGTCCGACCATGTGCCTCATTGTAGCGCATCTGGGCAGGTGTCACAGGGTTCCTGAGGGGTGTCAGCAACCACGGCATGTTGGGGTATCCCGAGTCACCTACGGACAGACAAGTGCACATCAGCTGACTTGGAAAAGTGGGCGGAATACTACAGATCAGATCACACACAATGGCACAAAGTCAGTACACACCGACAAGCCAGGCACGCTGGTTCTGCATCTGTGCCATCAACCTGGGGATGCGACTACTCCTCATCACAAAGGCATCGTGTGCTGAACCAGGGAAACGGGCACACACGTGTGTGATGGTCATGTCTGCAAGACACACCACCAGTGCATTGACCGAGTGGTAGTGCTTGCGGTTCCTGTAGGCCTGCTCCTGGGCCTGTGGTGGTACCAAAGCCACATGTGTCCCATCAATGGAGCCAATGACATGCGGCATCCTCCCCAGGGCATAAAAGTCACTCTTCACGTCAGTGAGTCGTCGCAGTCTAGGGAAATAGATGTACCGGTTCAGGAAGAGCAACATTGCCGCCAAAACATCGCGGAGCACACGGCTGAACATGGTCTGTGACATCCCACCAGCAGACGCCACAGTATGTTGGAAGGTACCGGTGGCAAAGAAGTGTAGGGCTGCCATCACCTTCACCTTGGGGGTCAGCGCTGTAGGATACGGCCGGCCAGGCTGCAAATGTGGGGACAACTGCACTGCAAAATCCTCAATCAGCTGCCTGGTGAAGCGGTACCGTCGGATGCTGTCCCGTTCCACCATCGTTGCCAGGTCTGGGAATGGCCGATGGACAGCAGGAGCCCTGCAGTGCAGAGGAGAAGTAAGCAAGATCGTCAGTCACCCCACATATGCGGCATTGAACACACTCAAGATCCCAACATACATCATCATGAGGCACAACTACATGAAGTGTGCAGTACCGGAACGACATTTATGGTACATACATGGCCAACATCTGTCAACACGGTCCTACAGGTGGCATCAATTTGTCCCAGGTTAGCCCATTGGATATCATGATGCTGTGTCACAGTCACCCCCCAGTGACATGTGAGAACAGATGTGCCCCAGGCACCACAGCTCAACGACAGGCACATTCCCAGGGACCCTGTAATGCCACATGGACACTGGCATCACCTGGAGTATCATGTGTACACCACAACAAAACAAACATGACCCCCACAGGTAGTGGCCACACTTGCCATGGCAGGAGAGCCATGGACGTCTGTGACACACACGCACAACATCAGAGTCCATGCACACACAACGTGGATGTGGAGACTGTCTCCCATTGTGCACATGAAATCAGAGACATTGTAAACACTACATGCACAAAGACTGTGGAGGGCCATCACTATTGTGCCACTGGGACACCCTGGCTCAAACATACCGTCCCACATGGGACTCACGGGGTATGTGACATGACATACACAAACACCACTGTGAAATGTGACCATGGCACATGCACAGATATGAACAGTTGCACATCACAGTGGTCACGTACACGTAACACCCATGATCCTGTCCCCATGAACACGTGCACAGCCTGGGGGTGGCTGCCCACAGGTGACACCCACAGGACAACATGTACACCAACATACACACAATAGGAAATGCAGCCTTACATGCCTTATGATAAGGTTTGGACAGGCTGTCGTGATGTAGGTGTGCCCCTCACTCCCTGGGAGCTATCTGTGGCTGGCATATGTCCATCTGAGACAGGCATGCTGACATATGCCAGTCACATGTACAGTGATGCGTTGTACTGCAATGGACCGATCGGTGCCTCCGGCCGGCCCATTGCATTCAATGTGTGCGGGTACGCGTTGTACCCCTGTGCTGCGTTGAACAGCAATGGACCGATCGGTGCCTCCGGCCGGCCCATTGCATTCAATGTGTGCGGGTACGCGTTGTACCCCTGTGCGCGTTGAACAGCAATGGACCGATCGGTGCCTCCGGCCGGCCCATTGCTTTCAATGTGTGCGGGTACGCGTTGTACCCTGTGCGCGTTGTACTGCAATGGACCGATCGGTGCCTCCGGCCGGCCCATTGCATTCAATGTGTGCGGGTACGCGTTGTACCCCTGTGCGCGTTGAACAGCAATGGACCGATCGGTGCCTCCGGCCGGCCCATTGCATTCAATGTGTGCGGGTACGCGTTGTACCCCTGTGCGCGTTGAACAGCAATGGACCGATCGGTGCCTCCGGCCGGCCCATTGCTTTCAATGTGTGCGGGTACGCGTTGTACCCTGTGCGCGTTGTACTGCAATGGACCGATCGGTGCCTCCGGCCGGCCCATTGCATTCAATGTGTGCGGGCACGCGTTGTACCCCTGTGCGCGTTGAACAGCAATGGACCGATCGGTGCCTCCGGCCGGCCCATTGCTTTCAATGTGCGGGTACGCGTTGTACCCCTGTGCGCGTTGAACTGCAATGGACCGATCGGTGCCTCCGGCCGGCCCATTGCATTCAATGTGTGCGGGTACGCGTTGTACCCCTGTGCGCGTTGTACTGCAATGGACCGATCGGTGCCTCCGGCCGGCCCATTGCTTTCAATGTGCGGGTACGCGTTGTACCCCTGTGCGCGTTGAACAGCAATGGACCGATCGGTGCCTCCGGCCGGCCCATTGCTTTCAATGTGTGCGGGTACGCGTTGTACCCCTGTGCGCGTTGTACAGCAATGGACCGATCGGTGCCTCCGGCCGGCCCATTGCATTCAATGTGTGCGGGTACGCGTTGTACCCCTGTGCGCGTTGAACAGCAATGGACCGATCGGTGCCTCCGGCCGGCCCATTGCTTTCAATGTGTGCGGGTACGCGTTGTACCCCTGTGCGCGTTGAACAGCAATGGACCGATCGGTGCCTCCGGCCGGCCCATTGCTTTCAATGTGTGCGGGTACGCGTTGTACCCCTGTGCGCGTTGTACCTCAATGGACCGATCGGTGCGCACCCATTGACAATGGGCTTGCCTGGCAACGGACGCGTTTTCGAATATTCGAACGAGTCGGTTGCTGGAAAATCAGTTGGTCACCCACAACAATGTTGCAAAATCATGTATGTCATGAAGTTGACATTTTGAAGGATGCTGTGGGCGTGTTTTGGTGCTGCTATTCCATGGATTGGCCATATTCAGAAGATGCAAACGACTTGGACCTATCACTTTGGACACAAGGGACAGTATCTGCCTCTCCAGCACATATATATTGCTGCATGTTCCCCTGAGAGCCCACTTGCCTGCACTACATGCTCCAGGACGACATCTGCCACTGCACTGCTGCTGTCTCTGCCCCTCTGGACCCTGCAATGGCACGTACTGTGGAGAGAGCCCCAGCCTTCAGCCTTGAAGAGAACCAGGCCCTGCTGGACAGCCTACTTCCACAGTACAGCAAGCTGTATGGGACACCAGGGGAGCAGGTGAGTGTTCTGTGCACTGCCTTTCTGAATGTGCATTTTGTCTGACTAGCAAGGCTGAGAGTCAGCACACCACTGGCTAGCAGGCTCACTGAGTAGTTGTCACCCCCATAGTGTGTAGTGACTTGCACTGGACAGGTATGGTGCAGTGACAGTGCTTCTGAACAGGGTTTTACTCCCCATGCTATGATACCATGTAGTGACTTCTGGAAAACTGTCCATGGGCAGCCGTGCACTGCCTGGGTACACCATGTGCCCCTGTGATTGCGACATGTATATGCAACTGTGTCATGCACGGATATGTTGCATGTGTAGTAATGTCCTTATCACTTTGTCATCCTGACAGGCTTCTGCCCATCGGAAGCATGAGATCTGGAAGGACATCGTCCGGGCTGTCCGGTCCGTGGGGGTCTACAAGCGCCGGATCCGCAACTGCCAAAAGAGGTGGCAGGACCTTCGGGGCTGGACCCGGAGGATTGCACGGGTCCAGCTGAAGCTGTCGCCTCCTTGCAGGAGGGGCGGAACACGGACCCTGACCCCCACATGCTCAGGATCCTGGCGGTGGTCTTTCCAGACCTGGATGGGCAGCTGAAGGCCAGAGAGCAGCAAGGAGGGGGTGAGTCAAAGACTGCACTGTGTACTCTGTCTAACATGCTATGTGCCCTCCTCGGGCCAGGTTGAACTGCCACAGTACAGCAGTCATGTTGTCCAGGAGCCATGTCCCTCTATTGTGCACTGCCCACTCCTCATCTGATACCCAGGTGTGGCCCTTACATGCAGGGAATTCTGTCACTTAGGACTGTGTCCTTGCAGTTTGCTTGACTCAAGGTGGGAGACAGCATCTGTTTCCCTGACTCTGTGGTGGGCATCATGGGTGGGTCCATTGCTTACACAATGCCTGTATTCTGACATGTATTCAGCGTGTTACTTTGATCTGTGGTCCAATTGCTGAGCTGATCCACCACATGTGGCTGGGGTACCTGGCACACACCCATGCTGCGGGTGGGAACAATGTTTGGGCCCCAGGAGTATGTATATGACGTGTGTCACACATACTTAGCCAGCTGCCTACAGTCCAGGGCTCATCCCTCATTCATGTGGGGCTGGACAGTCATGCCTACTCCAGGCCATACAATACACTCTGTACTCCCACTCCCGTGTATCAGAGGACACATTGTGCACAGTGATTTGCCCCTCAGGTGTCTGCCTCTGTGTCAGTGTGCTGTGGATTAGTCGCCAGGACTGCTGTGGAGTTTCTTGGTAGGGGCTCAGCATGCCACTGGAGATGTGACCATAGGAGACGATACTTGTGTGACACATAGGTGTCTGATCAGCTGCCCATGCAGACTGGGGCATGTAAATGTGAAGTTCAGGCAGCTGTTCCCCATGCACAGCAGAGTGTGAGGGGCTCAGGTTCAGAGGGTAGTGTCACAGGTCTCCCATATGTCCAATAGGTATGACCTGGACAGATGAGGGTTAAGAGGATGTGTTGTGGGGGGATGTACATGTGCACTTGTGCAGCTCCAGGACTTGCATTCCCCATGACCTACTATTGTGACACAGTGCAGAGTGTTGTTGTCTGGCTGCAAAGTCATACATCACTGAGACAGTGATGTATGACTTTGCAGTCATGCCTCCGCCATGGCATGTGTCTACTGATTGGTGATCCTGCAGGGGAGTGACATGTGCTACATGCACACCATAGTGGCGCTGGCTATCAGGACATGGGTGCATCATGGTGTCTGTCGCTGGTATGCATCACATGCATTTCCTATTTGACTCTGGGCATCCCTTACATCCGTAAACCTGTACTGACTCAGTGGCAAGAGCTGTGATGTGTCCACACCGTGTCCTCTGCACTGTCCAACTACTGTGTACTTGGTGCATGTGTCAACACTGGGGTGTTGCAATCCAACAGACACCAGACAGATGGGTGCAAGGCCATGTGGGATGTGAGTGCCATGCTTGGCATCAGACTGACAATTGACTTCTCCTGTACAATTAGTGCACTTTTAGCAATGCACAACTAATGATGCCAGGGCTTGCTCTGTGATGTGCTGTGCTCACAGTGGTGTGTGCGTTATGTGCAGGTGACTGATGTCTGTCTGTTTCCCCATTGTTTGCAGATACATCCACGGCCACGGAAGGGGACAGCTCCACGGACCAGGAGGAGCCGGAGAGCCAGACTGGGTCAGCAGCCGAGGAGTGGTCGGAGGGACCCAGTGGCACGGAGGGCGAGGGGAGCCACACCGAGGAGTCCTCAGCAGCATCCACCTCAGCTGAGGACCAGAGCAACTCGGAGGATGACTCCCTTGTGGAGGCGGGTGTCAGCAGCCACCACACCCCAGCTAGTGTTGCTGTCCCCGCCACCACCAGCACCACCACCGCCCTCCCATCGGCTCCCATTCCCCAGGTCCGTGGAGGCTCCCATGTCCGGGAGCGTGTCTCCTTTGGGCCAGGCACCGCACCCCCTGCCCCTGTGTCCCCTGCTGCCCTGAGTGAGGAGTCTGTGTACCTCCTTCGCCAGCTCCATGTAGGGCAGACAGCCATGCTGAGTGTCCTCCATGCGCACACCGCGCTGTTGACTCAGCTGGTGTCGTTCATGGAGGGCATCTCATCGGGCATGTCTGACCTACAGAGGGGCAATAGGTCCATGGACTCCTCCCTGACGGCAGCAGTGTCCCTCCTCAAACGGTCCCTCACCCCTCCTGCCTCTGCTCCATCCACACTCCCCAGCACCTTACCCATCCCAGGCACACACACACCATGGCACACACCAGCACACACACATCCAGCACACTGACACACACGCCAATGACAAAACGCACACGCACGCACATTCAGGGGACTGAAGCCAGACTCACAGGGGATGGGGCCCTGGAACACACACACGCATCCACATGCACTGCGCAGTCCTCAGTTCCCTCTCCCTCCAAAGCACCCTCCCTTGCCTCACCTGCAACCCCAAAGTCACAGCAGCTCTTCCTCTGTGACCTCGGCCTCTTCCCCACCGATGAAGCTGCTCCAGCATCCCGGGGAAGAGGAAGCCCACCCACACGGAGCAGAGTGCCCCTCGCCCCGGACACCCTCCCCCAGGCGCAGACGGACTGAGGCCCCCACCCGCAAGTCCCCCGGAGTGCTAAGAGCAAGACCCCGCCACCGCCCTGCAGCTCAGGCACAAGGTCTCCGTCCTCCATCCCTCAGGCCCCCACTGCACAGGTGCCCCCACCACACCCTGCCCCAGGTTCCCCACCCACAGATATACCATCCCCAAGATGCTCCGGCCTTCTCCCCCTGCCACTTGCTCTCCCAGCACCACACCCCCGCTGCGCTTGTCTGTGCCACTGATGTGGTGAGGGTGTCCTCCCCTCTGTCCAACCCACCTTGCCTGTTCCCCATTCTCCTCCCCTGGAGGTAGGCACTGCAGTGGAGTCCACTACCGCCCTGTCTGACTTGGGCACTGCAGTGGCGGACCTGTCCACCCCATCTGCAGGGTCCACTGCAGTTGTGCCGGCACCCACGACATCTGTGTCATGCCCCCAGTTGTGCCGGCACACACCATGTCAGACACCTCCACTGCAGTTGTCAGTGGCTCTCCAGCACCCACCACCCCTTCCCTGACTCCCCTGGTGAGCCCTGATCCTGTCCCTGCGGTGCCTGGCCTGCCCCCCGGTTGCCCCTCCTAGTGGATTGTCCCTGGTATTGTGCAGGCATGCGTAGGGTGACATCTGCCAGTGTCACCCTGTTTGAACTTTGACAATGGACTGGCCATTGGCCTTTGCTCTATTTCTTCAGGACTTCGTTATGGCCTACAACACATATGCTGAATAAAGCAACTTTCTTTTCTCTAGTGCTCATGCTTCAGATGTACATGTTGTTGGTGCAGCTAACCATGCCCTTGCTGCAGTGATGGTGATATCTGGTCTCATGATTATGAAGTGTTACTGTGCAGGAACCCATGTGGTCCAGGGGGAATGTGTCCTATCATGTGGTGTATCCATGTCATCAATAGCAGCATCTGAGGGTGTCATGTGTTCAGTATTTGGCAATGGGTTTCCTACTTACATTGGCAATTTCATATCTGTGGCTTCCACCCCTGCACATCTGTTGTGCCTGCCATCGTTGCATTTGTCTACTTCCCTGACCGTGTTGCCATCTCCAGTGGACATGCAGGTTTGGGCATCAATGGGGAGGGACTCATCCGTGTAGTCAGTGCAACATTGCTATACAAGTGTGTTGGATCTGTGCTGATGATTCCGTTGGCACATCCATGACCAGGCTGATGTGATGGGAGCCCTCATTTGGTGCTAATTGTTGATTGTGTGACCAAGTGCTCAGCTGACATGATGGGGCCCTACTGAGGCAACATATGGCACAGCTTTCCTCACACAGGAGTGGAGTCCCCTCATGGCAGTGTGTACACGTGTGACATTGCCTGCGCCCAAGGTGTGTGTTGTATGTGCATGTCTGTGTGTTCACTTCCATTCATCTGCGCATGCTGTGATCCCTAGTGTTGTACCTGTTTGTGATGCTTGCTGACTTGAGCTATGTTCCCCCAAAGTCTTCTCCCTGTGTTCTCTGTGATGTGGGTGCATGGCACATTACTGGTCATCAGGGTGTCACCCATAGGTGTGTTTGCTGTCAGGGCAGAGTTTGTGTGCTGACGCAGATGGGTCACAGTCAGGTTTCCCTTTGGCACTTGTTGTTTGCCCCTGTCATGTGATTTCCAGTTTGTGTTATCTTTCAGTGATTGTGACACGTTGTGTGTGTGACTGCTGGCACTCCTTAGGGTCCGGGCTGCAATGTTGGTTGTTGTCTATGTGTGTTCTTTGTGGGTGACCTTGGCTTCTTCATTGGTGTGTGACTGTGGCTGGGATCCCATTGGTCGGTGTGGTATTGCCGTCATGTCCATGTACAGCGTAGTGTGCAGTGTGTCAGACATTCAGGAGTCTTGTTGAGTGTCCATGTGTGATGTGTTTCTACACCTTGGTTCCCACCCACCACCCTGGAATAGTAATGGGTGCATGTGCAATGTCACCAGTGCATGTGTACTTCACTGCTGCACATTGTTGGAGGTCGAGGGTGTGGTCTTGAGTGTGTGCAGATGAGAGTTGTTGCCCGGCTAGTCCCCTGCCTCCATGTTGGCCTTGGCTTACTGGCCATGCTGATTGATTTGTGCTTGTGTAGGTGTGATGGTAGTTAGTTGCTCAGGACACCTGACTGTGGTTCACAGTGTGAACGACATTTAGCTTTGTCATCACAGTGGTATTTTTCTTCAGCCCAGGGTCACCACATTGTGGGGGCCCTGGGGGTGGTGCTGTGGTGTGTCTGTGACTTGCTGTGTCAGTTGTTGTTCCTACGTGCCTGTGTGACATGTGTGTTTTGTGCTCCCTCTCACCTGTCAATGCCTGCTTGCCCACATAGGGGATTTGGATCCATGAGTTAGCTTAGTGTGGCAGTGTATGCACATCTGTATGATTGGTATTCAGCTCTCCTCATGTGTTGTGTTGTTGCCTGGGGACACTGGCACCCCCACCCCTCACCTGCTGTGTATGATGACAGTGTTGGTCTGCCTGTTTGTGTTTGTGCATCTGCACCACTGCATTGGCATATCTTGGGTGTGCCATTGGCTGTATGTTGTTTGGTGTGTTTCCCCTGCTGTCCCTGGGACTCCTAGGTCATCGGTCAGCACAGTGATCATGGTTTGTGTGTCCCATTGCTGCCATGGTATGGTATCTGTTCACCTCACATCTGCTGTCTCCACAGGGTATCTGCATTTGTGTGCCCATTGGTGCAAATATGTGGTTCTGCATTCTGATGGTCACTTCTGTCATTGTGTCATTGATGACTGTTGACGGTCTCAGCCCCCATGGGTGTTGTTTGTCTGCACATGGCCAAAGGAATGTTTCATTTGCACTGCAGTATTTGGCTCCCCCAATTTATGTTGCAATGGGACACATACACTACTTTGCCACAGATGAGTTTTTGGTTCTGTGACCAGGAATGATCCATGCAGTTTGGCAGTTGCAGCTCTTTCTTTGTCAACAATTACCTTTTGGTCACTGTGATGATGAGGGTGTAGACCCCATTGCCACAATGGTCAAAATGTGCTTCAGCTATGGACCCCACACTTGCCTTTTGGTCACTGTGATGATGGGGGTTTAGACCCCATTGCCACAATGGTCAAAATGTGCTTCAGCTATGGACCCCACACTTGCCTTTTGGTCACTGTGATGATGGGGGTTTAGACCCCATTGCCACAATGGTCAAAATGTGCTTCAGCTATGGACCCCACACTTGCCTTTTGGTCACTGTGATGATGGGGGTTTAGACCCCATTGCCACAATGGTCAAAATGTGCTTCAGCTATGGACCCCACACTTGCCTTTTGGTCACTGTGATGATGGGGGTTTAGACCCCATTGCCACAATGGTCAAAATGTGCTTCAGCTATGGACCCCACACTTGCCTTTTGGTCACTGTGATGATGGGGGTTTAGACCCCATTGCCACAATGGTCAAAATGTGCTTCAGCTATGGACCCCACACTTGCCTTTTGGTCACTGTGATGATGGGGGTTTAGGCCCCATTGCCACAATGGTCATGGGCTGCTTGCATTGTGGGTGCCACACACATATATGTGTGGCACATGTGCTAGGGGGTCACATTGTATGTTCAATGTCATGTTCGGTGTTGTAGGCATTTGACACAGCCTGCTCACACGCTTGTCATGGTGGTGGGGGGATGTCTTAATCTTGCATTCCCTAGGTTGTGGTGTGCTTGTTGTGTCATGCATTGTCCATCCTATGAGTGGGGGTGGTAGTAGTGGTAGGCATCCAGCCCCCCTGGCTAAGGGTGGTAGTAGTGGTGGGCATCCTGCCCCCCTGGGTGAGGGTGGTAGTAGTGGTAGGCATCCTGCCCCCTGGCTAAGGGTGTTAGTAGTGGTAGGCATCCTGCCCCCGTGGGTGAGGGTGGTAGTAGTGGTAGGCTTCCTGCCCCCCTGGCTAAGGGTGGTAGTAGTGGTGGGCATCCTGCCCCCTGGCTGAGGGTGGTAGTAATGGTAGGCATCCTGCCCCCTGGCTGAGGGTGGTAGTAGTGGTAGGCATCCTGCCACCCTGGCTAAGGGTGGTAGTAGTGGTAGGCATCCTGCCCCCTGGCTAAGGGTGGTAGTAGTGGTGGGCATCCTGCCCCCTGGGTGAGGGTGGTAGTAGTGGTGGGCATCCTGCCCCCTGGCTAAGGGTGGTAGTAGTGGTAGGCATCCTGCCACCCTGGCTAAGGGTGGTAGTAGTGGTAGGCATCCTGCCCCCTGGCTAAGGGTGGTAGTAGTGGTAGGCATCCTGCCCCCTGGCTAAGGGTGGTAGTAGTGGTAGGCATCCTGCCCCCTGGCTAAGGGTGGTAGTAGTGGTAGGCATCCTGCCCCCTGGCTAAGGGTGGTAGTAGTGGTAGGCATCCTGCCCCCTGGCTAAGGGTGGTAGTAGTGGTGGGCATCCTGCCCCCTGGCTAAGGGTGGTAGTAGTGGTAGGCATCCTGCCACCCTGGCTAAGGGTGGTAGTAGTGGTAGGCATCCTGCCCCCCGTGGGTGAGGGTGGTAGTAGTGGTAGGCTTCCTGCCCCCTGGCTAAGGGTGGTAGTAGTGGTGGGCATCCTGCCCCCTGGCTAAGGGTGGTAGTAGTGGTAGGCATCCTGCCCCCTGGCTAAGGGTGGTAGTAGTGGTAGGCATCCTGCCCCCGTGGGTGAGGGTGGTAGTAGTGGTAGGCTTCCTGCCCCCCTGGCTAAGGGTGGTAGTAGTGGTGGGCATCCTGCCCCCTGGCTAAGGGTGGTAGTAGTAGTGGTAGGCATCCTGCCACCCTGGCTAAGGGTGGTAGTAGTGGTAGGCATCCTGCCCCCGTGGGTGAGGGTGGTAGTAGTGGTAGGCTTCCTGCCCCCTGGCTAAGGGTGGTAGTAGTGGTGGGCATCCTGCCCCCTGGCTAAGGGTGGTAGTAGTGGTAGGCATCCTGCCCCCTGGCTAAGGGTGGTAGTAGTGGTGGGCATCCTGCCCCCCGTGGGTGAGGGTGGTAGTAGTGGTAGGCATCCTGCCCCCTGGCTGAGGGTGGTAGTAGTGGTGGGCATCCTGCCCCCCTGGCTAAGGGTGGTAGTAGTGGTAGGCATCCTGCCCCCCGTGGGTGAGGGTGGTAGTAGTGGTAGGCATCCTGCCCCCTGGCTAAGGGTGGTAGTAGTGGTGGGCATCCTGCCCCCTGGCTAAGGGTGGTAGTAGTGGTGGGCATCCTGCCCCCCGTGGGTGAGGGTGGTAGTAGTGGTAGGCTTCCTGCCCCCTGGCTAAGGGTGGTAGTAGTGGTGGGCATCCTGCCCCCTGGCTAAGGGTGGTAGTAGTGGTAGGCATCCTGCCCCCTGGCTAAGGGTGGTAGTAGTGGTAGGCATCCTGCCCCCTGGCTAAGGGTGGTAGTAGTGGTAGGCATCCTGCCCCCTGGCTAAGGGTGGTAGTAGTGGTAGGCTTCCTGCCCCCTGGCTAAGGGTGGTAGTAGTGGTGGGCATCCTGCCCCCCGTGGGTGAGGGTGGTAGTAGTGGTAGGCTTCCTGCCCCCTGGCTAAGGGTGGTAGTAGTGGTGGGCATCCTGCCCCCTGGCTAAGGGTGGTAGTAGTGGTAGGCATCCAGCCCCCCTGGGTTGGGGTGGTGGCGCGCATTCAGGCCCCTGTGTGCATATGTGGCATTGGTGATGGGCATCCCGCCCCTATGGTGCTGCTGTTGCTGGTGTAAGTATATTCAGATTCCCAGTGTATGTGTGTGATGTGTCGTGTACGTGTTGTATGTGTTTTGTGGTTGGTGTCTGACTTACCTTCTGCGCCGTACGCGTCCGTGCCTGTTCCGGTAGTAGATGTAGAATATTGGTATGATCGGGACGAAGGGATTCATGGTTGGTTCGTGTCGTTCGTCCTTCTCGTTGCTTCGCGTCGTCCTCGTCGCTTGGCTTCGTCCTCGTCGCTTCGCTTCGTCCTCGCCGCTTCGCGTCGTCCTCGTCGGTGCCGTGTTCGTCTCGTAGCCGTGGATCGTGTTGTGGCGCGATTCGGAGCTTATGTGCGCCTCTCCCGGATGCTTTGACGTGCCGTGCGTAGCGACGGGTTCGGCGCGTACGGAAAGCGCATCGTACTTGTCCGGCCGGACGGGGCTGCATTTTCCCTTCCGTGCGACTCGATTCGGCGTTTCCGGATTCGCCTCGGTCGGAGAACAGGACCTGGTTTGGGTGAGTACGGCTCGGCCGGGATTTTTGCTGTTGTGCGCATCGTACTTGCTCGTTCGGTGTGCTGTACGGATCGGTCGGGAAACTGGCTTTCGCATGGCTTTTTCCCGACCGAATAGTATTGGGTGCGCCTCCGACCGAGATCGGAATCGGCCCCTTAGCTTGGTATATCTTAACCATAGTAGGCAGTAGCTTATTGCCCAACATGTCGGCAGCATCAGTAATTGCTGAAATGGACTTAATCAATGAGAGTTTCTAAATGAGAAATTGCTGAGATGGACTTAATCAATGAGAGCTTCTTGGTGGATAAAAGAGTGGGCCATGATCATTTTTTATCAAACTTTACCCCTGGTGTTTTAAACCAAGAGATGTACGGGATTACAAAACAGCGTCAGTGGTGTAGAGAAATGCCCAAATGAGCCTATCACCAGCTTTGGGTAAGTCCTTAGCACCATGAAGTAAGGCCAATTCTAACTGATTAATGTACAGTGTAAATAGGAAAGGTGTCAAAATACACCCATGTTTGACTCCTATTTTGACCCTAAAACACGTTGAGCATTGGCCGCTCATACCATATCTTACAGTGGTTGGCATGTCTCTCTGCAAGTCTCTTAAAAATGGACATTGTCTGACTCCACTGCAATTGACAGCTGCAGAGCCCAAAGTTTGTCACTATTAACCCGATCAAATGCGGATGTGAGATCCATAAAGGCCATGTGTAAACTCCACTGCTTAGCAACAACATATTTGTTTATGATTAAGTGTAAATTCAGGCATTGATCAAAGGTACTCTGTCAAGGCCTAAAGCTGTATTGAAGATCAGAGATAAGCCTATTATCTTCTGCCCAGAAGGAGGGTCTAGATAAAACCACTCAACCAATCACCTTGACTATCGAGTCTCTCAGAAGATGGGCCTATCTTATGGTGGATCACCTTTCTCCTCTTTTTAAAGACAGGCATGACAATAGATTTTGACCAGGAACTAGGTAGATTATCTCTGACTGGTGCATTAAGGACCTTGGTGAGTAGAAGTGTCCAAAGATTAGGTTCTATTAAATATAGTTGGCAGGAACCCCATCCGGTCCAAGGGCTTTGTTCTTCGGTAACCAAATAAGGGCTTTGTTAACTTCAACAGAAGACAATGTTTTAGACATGCTGCATGAATCAAGTTCTAACTCCAGGATGGAGACATAACAGGACCAGTACACCCATTCAAAATGTTTGATCCGCCTATCGGGTGAAATATGAGAACACACAATTTGCCCACCATTTTGTGAAAACATTGGACGGCTCGCGATTTCCCAAAAATTGGCGCCCTGGGGGAGCATGTAACCCTTAGAAGTTGGTCCAATGCTTTCTCTTTTAGGTCTCTCTTCCTCTCCTGATGGCCCTTTTGTAATTCTGTCGACAAACTGCAACCAGAGTTCTTTCACTGGGGTTTCTACTCAATGCTTTCGCTAGCTCCTAATGTGCCCTGGAACACTTGCTATCAAATCTTCTAGCGTGAGGGGATGGTAATCGAGAGTCTTTGACAGTTAGCACAGAGCTAACTTTACTGAAGATCGTACCAAAAGCAGCTAAAATTCCAACATCAGTAGACCATTCCCAGAGACACTCTTCAAACTCTTAAATACAAGGGGCAATCAGATTGCTATTTAAGGTCTGAGGGATTATTTTAGAACATCAAAAAAGGGGGATCGGGGGCAATCAAGGTCCAGCACACAAGCCCCTGGGAATGAATTGTGAATAATAGGGTGTGCTGTTCCTAAGGAAAGAGAAGAAAAGAACGAAGGGGTGGAATAGCTCCTATAGGGAGCAAAGGCCCTCACATACCCTGAAGAGTGTCATGCTTCATCATAGGGCAGCTCCTCATCAGACCGGTGCTGCAATGCCCAACGGACCCTGCAGGGAGGCTCTTTACCAGAATTCTTTTATCCTGGCCGTAGATAAAGTGTGTGTGTTTGGGGAGTGTGGTGTATGTACAAATGAGCGTAGTATGTGAGACAAGTGTGAGCTAAAAATAACTATGGGAAACCAGCTAAACTAACTTTAATTAGCAGGTTCCATGTCTTGATTAAAAACTTCTGCTGCTTATATGTGGTCATTCAAATAATCCTATCAAGCATTAGGTCAGAAAATTATTGATGTGGATGAGCCTCTCCCAATACTTTTAAGATGTATGCTCCAAATAAAATTAATTCAAGATTGTATTAAGGAGCTCTCTTTCAGTAGAATGTTCTATATGAGAGGTAACCTCCCTGTCCCCTTCCAGCAGCGGGCAATAAGTTTAGGAGGGAGGGTGGCAGCCGGGGCACACACACACACACTCACACATACACACTCACAGCCATGCATTCACACGCGCTGCCTTCCATCGTTGGCTGACCTAAGGTCAGCCAACGAGGGAGGCAGCATTCCCAACATCATCACAGAGTGGGATGGGGTCAGTCATACTGCTGACCCCACCCCACCCCACTCTGTGATGAAGTGTCACTGATCGACACTCGACCCTGGGCACTTCAGGGCTTAAAACTGAAGCACCCAGGTGCGAGGCAATTAGTGATGGTACCCCTCATCACTGAGGGGAGGGCCTCATGGACCTTTGCTGAGCTGAGGAAGTCACGCCCACAGGAGCTGTGACTTCCTCAGCCCAGCAAAGTTCAGCTCAGGCAGCTAGGAGCCTACACATTTAGCGCATGTCTGGCTCCTAGCTGCCTGAACTGAAAATGAACAGTGTCTGTCAAGCTGACCTTGGTTCAGCCTGACAGACACTGCTCCTGAGGGGCAAAAGGTGGGGGGCGTGGCACCTTAGCCCCAATGGACCGACCGCGGCTGTCACTTTCTCACCCAAAGCCAAAGGGACAATCCCCTATCTCCCAAGGATGCAAGTTGAAACCGCCCACAAGAACCACAGGGATGAATAAACTAATATCATCTCTGCAACGCTCTAAAAGTCCCACAATTTACCTAAAGATCAAAGACTAGCCTCCATAGTGGTAATATACAATCAGAGAAAAACGGCAGAAAGCTGCAGCTCTTACCAACCTATTTCACTGCTTAATGCCGAGACAAACATTTTGGCCGGGCTACTTGCATTTTGGCTCCTCCCCATTATTGCCAAACTGGTCCACCGGGACCAATCTGGCTTCCTGCTGGGCCAAAATACAGCATTAAACTCGTGCCGCCTTCATGGGGTGTTGGCACGAATGGATATAGTTAAGGAGGATGCGGTGATACTATCACTAGACGCTAGAGGCATTTGATACCATCGAGTGGCCCTACCTATTTGCATTTTTGGAGCCACTGGGATTGACCCGAAATACCTGGCAATGGCTCAGACTACTATAATCAGAGGCCTTTGCTCAAGTAGTGGTAAACGGCCACATATTGTGCACGTTTCCTCTCCGATGAGGGACACAGCAGGGCTGTCCCCTATAGCCACTGATCTGTGCTTTAATATTGGAATCTTTGGCGACCTGGATCAGAGGCTATCCGCTGATCCGGGGGCTATGCTGGACTGAGGGATGGGAGGATAGAATCTCCTTATATGCAGATAATATCCTATTATATGTTGCATCGCCACGCTCCTCCATGATTTGAGTTCTGCAAATTTTCACCAACTCCCGAAAATATTCAGGCTATACCATTAACTGGTCCACATCTATAATATTCATCCTACACGGCCCAACTCCAAGACTACCACCAGACTGCGAGGCGACAGTGGTAACAGATGGTTTCCATTATCTGGGGATCTTTGTCACTGCAGACCAAAACCTCTTCCGCAAACATAACCTGCTAGGCCCCCTAACACGACTACAAAATGATGTACGACACTGAAGATCGCTGCCATTATCCTTGCTAGGCCACGGGACCCTTTTAAAGTGATGGCGTTGCCTCAATTCCTGTATGCCCTGCAAAACATGCCATTCAAGGTTCCTGATGCCTACTTTAGTTCCATAGCGTGTGATATAAAGACTCTACTCTGGGATGGGAAGCCCCCACGGATAGCAATAAAGAAACTCACAAAGAGATGGTATGACGGTGGGATTGCACTACCTGACATTTGGACATACTATTGGGCAGCCCTCCTGGCGGTAATAAACCAGTGGATACACCGACCGCTCGATAGCCCAGCACACGGTAGAGACAGATTACTCATGGGTTCTGGGAGCTACAGACGAGCTCTATATACAAACCCTAAATATCAACAACTAACAGGCTCAACACAACAAACATTTGTTCTCTGGCACTGAGTGACCAAGAGGATAGAATGGCATAATAGAGTGACCCAGTATATGTCCCTGTGGCAGACGGAAAGGCTCTGCAGACTAATTTGATGCCCAGGATTCGACAAATGGCACATAATAGGTATCACAAAGGTTTGAGACCTATAGTCAAAAGGGGAAGTGATCCTGTTCTCAAACCTAAAAAGAGAACACGACATGAGCACCAGAAATGTACAGATACCTACAAATAAGGCATGCCCTTATGGCAGCCATTCCACCAGGCACTGACGTCCCAGAAACGTCTCCAATGGAGGATAGGCTTCTGACTGGCTATATCCATGACTTATCAAAAACTACTCAAAAGTTTGCCTGACCCTCTCCTATGTATACGCAAGCTCCGGCAGGAAGACATAGGAGACCTAGAGGATGAGGAATGGCACGAGGCACTGTCCTCCACAAGGGAAGTAGCCATTTCATCAAGATTAAAGCTAGTCCAACTTAGAATACTTCACAGATCCTACCTTTCCTGTGGTACCCTAACAAAAATGGGAAGGAAAGAAGACCCTACATGTAGAAGATTTTACAAACAGGAGAGTACGTTCTATCACATATTATGGGACTGTGCAGCCATTAAACAATATTGGGAGTCTATAACGACTCAACTGAAAACTGGGTGCAGTAGGGACCTTCAACCCACGCCCAAAATGTGTTTTCTCAACATATGGGACCAGACAGACCCGAGCAGCAACAAACAACTTTGGGTCACCCTGGGAGTGATGATAGCAAAACGAAAAGTTGCTCGAAAATGGGGGCAATTAAGACACCAATGCTGAGGGAGTGGGAAAGAGAAATGGACTGGTCTATGGTAAGTGGAAAGGGTCATTTATGAAGGCAGCAGTTGCCCAAGAAGTGGGACAAGATATGGGGTAAATGGAAGGCACGTGGGGTAATATATGTGTTCCCCACAACACTCAGATGGGTAGAACGAAATATAGAAGAATTGCTTGTGAAGCAAGTGACACTGGATAGTAATTAGATACTTGTTGATTTGACTTGAGCTTGGTAAAGCAAACTATGCTCTGTAATGCTGTAACACCTGCTGTTGGGATTTGTCAAAATTGTAAATTACGTAAAACTCAATAAAAGAGTTTAAAAAAAGTCACACAAAGCCATCAAATGGTCAGTGCTTTTATAATATAAGGGAAAATTATAAAAATTGTTTCGGTTTGGAGAAATGCAAAAGGACCGTTAAAATGTGGGGAGAGCCAGAGTTCAACAAGCATGGTCCACTACCAAGATTCAATGAAATCAAGGTATTAAGCCTCCTTTGGAACTGCCAGATGTAACAGGAGTGGCTGGTAGAGCAAGCATTGAGAAAGCCAATAGGTCTCACTTGTATGAGCTGTGTTGGCTTTACCAATGTTTCTTAACCATGTTGCAACATGGCTGAAAATAAAGAAAAAAAGCTGTGTGACACAGCCAGCATTGACTGTGTCATATCGCTTTTTTTTAACTTTCAGCAATGCTGCACCGAAGCCAGCGCTGCTGTACAATATGGCTAAGAAAACATTGACATAGACAATAGTTCTCGCATAGGTGCGACGTATTCAATTTGCCAATGCTGTTTTTTTTACTTCGAGCCAAGAGGCCTCTAGGTAATCATTGCGCTGTGTGTTAAAATCACCTGCCACTGACGATGGTTTTAATGTCAGTGATTTTAATACTTTTTAATAATTTGTTGGCTGAATTCTCACACCTAGGGCCCGATTTCGATCTCGCTGGGAAAGCCCTACGGCCGACTGGCGCCCGTAGAGCTTTCCGTGCGACTCGGGCTCCTGGGCTCCGAGCGACAGAGTACGATGCGCTGCAGCGCTGACGGACTCGGGTGGCTCGGAGCACCATTGAAGTCAATGGGAGCCTGGTGTACGTTGCGTACATGGGCTCCAATAGACCGAAACGCACGTCTCGGACAAGGGTGCCCCCTGTCGCGGGGACGCATCGGTCCCGCCCGCACCGTGCAGGCCCCCCAGTGATTGAGTCGTAGGGCTGCAGGTGAAGGGGGTCCACTACGGACACCCGAAGTCCGCTTCCCGGAGCTATTTCGAGTTGGTGGCTCCGACTCGATCCGGCTGCTCGACGTGCGCATCGTACTTGGTCGCTCAGAAATCGGACCCATTGCGCGGTGCGCGTTGATGAAGTCAGAGTCGTCCGGGTGGCGTCGCTGACGGGTACGAGTCGGTCGGAGCGCAAGGCTTTCCTCGCATCATA